>SJYA01000613.1:0-200194 GCA_006410615.1 Neotragus moschatus | reverse complement strand
ACCCCGCATCAACTCTCTGGATCATCCCCGTGCACCAGTCCCAAGCATCCTGTATCCTGTATCAAACATAGACTGGTGATTTGTTTCTTACATGATAGTATACATGTTTCAGTGCCATTCTCCCAAACCAACCCACTCTCTCCCTCTCCCTCAAAGTTCAAAAGTCCATACTATACATCTGTGTCTCTTCTGCTGTCTCGCATACAGGGTTATCATTACCATGTTTCTAAATTCCATATATATGTGTTAGTATACTGTATTGGTGCTTTTCTTTCTGGCTTACTTCACTCTGTATAATCGGCAAATTTTCTCATTCTTATACTGTTACTGAAATAATTATAAAATGGTGTACTGAAGCAAAAAGAAAAGCAAGCTCAAAGGAAGAAATGAAGTAAGCTCAGATTAATAAAATATAAACTGTTTTCCAAGGACTTACTTGGCGATCCAGCAGTTAAAACTCTACACTTCCATTGCAGGGGGCATGGGCTGGATCCCTGCTGGAGGAACTACAATCTTGCATGCTACACAGCATGGCCAAAAAGCAAAACAGACAAATGAAAGCAAACAAACAAAAAAACTGTCTTCCATTAAAATAATTATTGCGTGTATAAGATTACCAAAATGATCTCTTGAATTTTTTACATACTTGAATAGTGGTTTTTGGTTTGAAATAGAAGTGTTTATAACTCTTAGAGGCACATATATTTTACAGTATACATAGGTACATGTAAGGCATACATAATAAATAATATATACACAATGTGTAATTCTTAGAGTCATAAAACATTTTAAACAGGAATGAGGTGGTCTTTATTACTTAAACTTATGAAAAAGAAATCTATAAATGGAGAATATTTTAATGAAAGATGTTAAAAGATAAACTGTGATATATTAACATTTAGAAGAGTTCATCTTAGCAAATATTTGGCAGTGCCAAACCAAGAGTGGTTAGAAGTGTTCTGGTGACAGTAGTTAGGGGAAAGACTTTGAGAGAACAGCCTTGAGGCAAAGCAAAGAACTTATTTGATTGACTAAGCAATTGCCTTTTTTAGGAAAGCCTCGTTGGCTTTGTAGTTGGTTGTTCTTAGGTTTTGATTTCTTATGCTTGAGATATTTACAGGAATTTACTCTGTCTTAGGTTTGCTTAAGAAGGCTACCAAGACATTAGCGCCAACTTAGTCTAATAGAGGACTTGTCTGATGACATAGAATATCTTAAATATCATCTGTTCTTTAACCAAAGAAACATTTATAATGAGAAGTATTTTGGATGGAACAAAAATACATTTTCTTCTGACATCTGAAATTGAAGTTCTTCATCCTTGAAAACAAATAAAACAGTGGGAATCGATAAGCCTTTTATTAGCTGGTAGCTTGGGTGGGGGTAAAGTTTGTAAACATTTTTAAATTATGAGTATAAAAAATGGCAGCTACAAAAATATAATCAAGGATGGGTTCCCCTTGACTTGGGGGAAGCTATAATAGGAACACACTACACTGAGTTCTGAGAAGCTGCTTGAAGATCAATATTACTCAGTTGAGGAAATACATTACTTAAATGTAATTACTTAAATGTACTTAAATACATTACTTAAAGAAAAAAGTGTGAAGGTTTTCTGAAAATATGGTGATTAAGGCTGAAGGAATGCAAACTGGTTCATATAATTTTAGTATTAACTGTTTAAAACCCAGAAATAAGGCATAGAGAGGTCAACATGTCTTTTCAATGACACACTGAAGTACTGTTTAACAGACTCACCAAAGCGTTATTTCATTATCGATTATAGCATCTAAGGGCCAGTAGACTTTTTCTGTATAGAGCCAGATAGTAAATATTCAGGTTTTAGGTTTGTTTTTTTCTGCTTTTGTTTTTTACAATCCTTAAAAAAAAAAAATGTAAATAAAAACCATTCTTAACTCACGGGTTACACTAAATCAGACCAGCAGCTAAACTAGCCAGCTGATCCTCTTCTAAAGGAAGTCCCTTTGTTTGTTTCATTATTCACTACTGACTAAAGGCTTAGATTTTGTGAATTTACATGTTAAGGTGCAGATTTTTGTCCAGTAAAGGTAAAGTTAATTTGGTAAAAATATAACAGCAAAGTTATTATTTTATTGTCAGATGATATTAACTAGTTTTGTATCTAACAGAACAATCTGTTTTACATTAAAGTTTGAATTTTGAGATTATTTCAGGTTAACAAGCAGTTGTAACAAACAATACGGAGCGGCTGTGCATCCTTGACGCAGTCTCTCCGGGGGTAACACCTCTCCAGTGGCAATATTGGCCTGTAATACAGTATCATGGCAAGGATGGTGACATGGATAGAGTTAAGGCGCAGAACATTTCCATCATGATCAATCTCCCTCGTGTAATCATTTTTTTTTTTTTAACTGAAGAATAATTGCTTTACAGAATTTTGTTTTCTGTCAAACCGAACATGGATCAGCCATACGTATATATATTTATACATATATCTCCTCCTTTTTGAACCTCCCTCCCATTCCCCTCCCCATCCCACCCTTCTAGGTTGATACAGAGTCCCTGTTTGAGCTTCCTGAGCCATACAGCAAATTCCCTTTGGCTATCTATTTTACATATTGTAATGTAAGTTTCTGTTATTCTTTCCATATGTCTCACTCTCTCCTCCCCTCTCTCCATGTCCATAAGTTAACTCCTTTTGTCTGTTTCTCCATTGCTGAGCTGTACATAAATTCTTCAGTACCATTTTTCTAGATTATGTATATGTGCGTTAGAATACGGTATTTATCTTTCTCTTTCTGACTCACTTCACTCATGTGGCCATTTTATAATAGTCACATCACCTTTCTCAGGCCTCCACTCACCTCCTTATTAACCCCTGGCAACTGTTAATCTATTCTCTATTTCTGTAAATTTGTTATTTCAAGAATATTAAAAGAACTGTATAGTATGTAACCTTTTGGGATTGGCTTTTTTCACAGAGCCTAACTCTCTGGAGATACAGCTAGGTGAAAGTTGAACACCCTGACTTAAAATTTCCCTTTGGAAAGGCCTCACAGTACCTAGTTCCTCAAACACTCTTTGAATCAGCCACATCATTCTGTTTTTTCCTTCACTAATGACTTGAAAAGAAATACTTTTCCATTTGGTCATTCTCTACTTGTATGAGTCATACCTGAAACTTTTTGAAAATAAAACTTTGATATAATTGCTTATCTTGTTTGCCCCCTAGAGATAGTTTCCAGTTGGCTCAGGTTTTTATTTAGAAAACTTCTATGTAGTCAGAAAAGATCAGACCACATCTGTTCTCTTCCAGTCAGAATAAAAATACAATTTGCTTTGTTTGAGTTTCAAAGTAATGATAAGAATGATAAGATACTTTCTCTCCAGTGACAGGTCATTTCTGTGAGATTTTTGGATGAGTTAAGAAGTAAGTTTTAAAATAGCATTTTTATCTGATGCCACTGGCTCTTTTTTTCATCTTTTAACCAATGCTTCCAACAGTAGATCAGCACAGAGATTTATAAGTAATTGGTCAAAAAACCCCATGAGTCCTTCAGACTTCGATTTTTTGCTTGTAGTGAGAAGTAGAAAGTTTTATGACAGAGATTATCATTTAATAGAAAAAGCATGTTTTCTTGGATGGGAAGATTAGAAGCCAGTGGGTCCACTCTGCCACTTTGGAGCATGACTAAAATAAACTTTCTTTTAAAAAATCAAACAATGATTTATCATGGAAAATCTCAAACATTCACATTTGTAGGAAGAACAGTATAATAAACTCTCAATGTAACCATCATTTAAAAGCAATATTAGTATTATTTGGATAATCTTGCTTCATACATACCCATCATTTACCCCAATTCGGTAAATCCCTGATATTATATAATTTCATCCATAAATACGTCACATAAATCCGTAAGATATAAGACACTTTTTAAGATAACAACTCCATTATCAAACACAAAAAATACTAATAATTCCTTAGCATAATCTAATACCTAGTCAGGATTTAAATGTTTCCCCTTAAGCATCATTTTACAAATGATTTGAAACAGGATTTGAACAAGGCCTCTATGTATAGTTGGTTGATTCTTTTTTTTAAACATTATTTATTTATTTATAACAGCTTTACTATGGTGAAACTGACTTACCAATAAACTGTACATGTTAACGATCAATTTGATAACTTTTAACATATTATTCACCTGAGAAATTATTACTACAACCAAGGTGATGAATATATCCATCACCTCCCAAAATTTTTTCATGTTCCTTGGTAAATCCCTCCTTCCCAATATCCTGAAACACTCCTACTCTTAAATGAAGGAACTGCTGATCTGCTTTCTACAGATTAGTTTGCATTTTCTAAAATTTATTAAAAATGGAATCATACAGTATGTATACTTTTTTGGCCTGGCTTCATTCCCTCAGCATAATTATTTTCTGTGTGTGTTCAGTCGCTCAATCATGTCTGACTCTTTGTGACCCCATGGACTGTAGCCCACCAGGCTCCTCTGTCCATGGAATTTTCCAGGCAAGAACAATGGAGTAGGTTGCCATTTCCTTCTCTTCCCAACCAGGGATCACATCTGCGTCTCTTGCATCTCCTGGTTGGTGGGTGGATTCTTTGCTATTGCTCCACCTGGGAAGGCCCATAACTATTTTGAGATTCATAATATTGTTGCATGTACCATCAGTTCATTCCTGAGCAGAATTGTGTTGAATGGCTATATAGCAATTTGTATAACTATTCACTTGTAGATGGGTATTTGGGCTGTTTCTAGTTTAGGGCTATTACAAATAAAGCTGCTATAAATATTTATGCAAAAGATCTTGTAGATACCCTACTTTCAATTTTCTTTGATAAATACATAGGGATGGGATTACTGGGTCCTATGGTAGGGTATACCTTTACTTGCAGACCCCATGGACTGTAGCCTGCTAGGCTCCTCTGTTCATGGGATTCTCCAGGCAAGAATACTGGAGGGGGTTGCCATTTCCTTCTCCAGGGGATCTTCCCCACACAGGAATCAAATCCAGGTCTCCTGCACTGCAGTCAGATTCTTTACTAACTGAGCCACAAGGGAAGCAAATACACCAATAGCAGAGAATGGTTACAATCCATCCACCTCTGGGTTATGAGCCGAGCATGCTTCTGCTGCGCCACTCTGCTGTGACTTTGACTTTTAAGAAACCACCAAATTGTTTTCCAAAGTGGTTCTACCAATTTACAATCTCTCCAGTAAAAGTATAAGAACTGTGAAGTTCCAGATTCTCACAAATATTTGGTCGGTCCTTTAAAGTTTAAATATTAAAATTTTGAACATTCTGATAGGTGAACTTCCACTTTTCTAACTGCATTTGTTTAAGGCCAGATAATCTTCAACCAAAACAATATATTGCAACAGGATGAATGTAAAAGCAGATATGAAATCTAACTATTTTCTATTAGACCAGACATCAAACAGGCTTGCCAAAATGTAAAACAATACCCTTACTATTCTGTATCTTGGAAAAATATAGTTGTTTCCTATTAAAATATAATTTGTAAAGAGTTTGTTATTATTAAAATGTTTTAAAGATAACAGTCACACAAAATAAAATTCACCATTTTAACCCTTTGAAATGCACAACTCAGTATTTTTCAATTATATTCACAATGGTGTGCAACTATCATTATCTAAACCCGAGTATTTCCATCAAGCCAAAAAGAAGCCCTGTTACTTCCAATTCCATCATCTCCCAGCTCCCAGAAACCACTAGTATATTTTAGGTCACTATGGATTTGACTATTATGGACATCTCATATACATGAAATCATACATGTGACATTTTATATCCCAGATCTTTCACTTAGCATTGTTTTCAAGGTTCACACATATAGTAACATATATCAGTATTTCCCTTATGGCTTAGATGGTAAAGAATCCACCTGTAATGCAGGGGACACAAGATTCCCTGAAAAAGGGAATGGCTACCCATTCCATCCAGTATTCTTGCCTGGAGAATTTCACGGATAAAGGAGATTTGTGGGTTACAGTCCATCGGGGTCACAAAGAGTCGGACATGATGGAACAACTAACATTTTCACATTGTTTTTCACCAGTACTTCATCTCCTTTTACGGCTGAATAATGTTCCACATATAGCTGATATTTAGCTGATGAAAATTTAGGTTGTTTCCACTTTTTTGTTATTATAAGTATTAATGTACAATTTTTGTGTGTGAGATGTTTTTGTTTTTCTTGGGTCCATAGCTAGAAATGGAGCTTTTTTGGCTCATATGGTAACTCTAGTGTTTAACAGTTTGAGAAGTGTCAAATTGCTTTCAACAGTAGCTATGCCATTCTAGCCTCCCCTCAGCAATACATGAGAGATCAAATTGTTTTCACATTTGGGCCGACACTTGCAATTACATTATTATTATAACTATAGCCATCCTAGTGGGTATAGTGTTATCACGTTGTGGCTTTGCTTTGTGTTTTCCCAATGGTCGATGATGCTGTGTATCTTTGCACGTGCATTTTGGCCATCTGTATTCGGAAAAATGTCATTTCAAATTCTTCGTCCATTATTCATTTGGGTTGTCTTTGTTGTTGAGTTGTGAGAGTTCTTTATATGTTCTGGATAACAGGCTCATATCAGATGTATGATTTATGAACATTTTATGGGTTGTCTTTTCACTATCTTTATAGTGCCCTATAACACAAAAAAGTTATAAATCTGGACAAAATCTAATGTATCTACTTTTTCTTTTATTCTTGTGCTTTTGATGTCCTATCAAAGAAATTGTTGCCTAATTCAACATAATAAAGATCTACACCCATGCTAAGAATTGATCACAGATGTATGGATTTACTTCTGGATTTTCTATTCTATTTCATTGTGTTTTGAAACCAGTATGAGTCCTCCAAATTTGACTTTCTTTTTCAAGACTATTTTAGCCATTTGGAGTCACTTGCATTTGTTTTTGGCCACACCATGGGGCTTGTGGGATCTTAGTTCCCTGACCAGGGATCTAACCCGGATCCTTAGCAATGAAACTGCAAAGCCTAATCACTGGATTTCCAGGGAAGTCCCGTGGAGTTCCTTGCATTTTTCTTCTCTTTGTTTTGTGGCCATACCACATGCCATGAGGGATCCTAGTCCCCTACTCAGGGGTAGAACCTGTGCCCCCTGCAGTGGACGTGCAGAGTCTTAACCACTGGATCACCAGAGTCTCTTATATTTCCATAAATGAAATTTATTGATCATATAATTTTTACTCAAATATAATTTCATGAAGGATCAAGATAATGAATGCTCCAACTATATTATAAACCAGAAATAAAGGAGATAAGCATTTGCATTTCAGACATTATTATACAAGAAAGCTTAATGAAACAAATCAGACAATTGAATCTCAATGTAATATCAAAGTATGATCAGATATAAGGGAAAGTGAAAGTTGCTCAGTTGTGTTGGACTCTTTGCGACTCCATGGACTATATAGTCCATGGAATTCTCCAGGCCAGAATACTGGAGTGGGCCGCTGTTCCCTTCTTGTGGGGATCTTCCCAACCCAGGTATCAAATCCAGGTCTCCCACACTGCAGGTGGATTCTTTACCAGCTAAGCCACTAGAGGTCAGTTATAAGTACAGAGTAACTCAAGTGTGCTGTATAGTGAACTGAATATCCTGCATGGTGCTCACATAGGTGATATGCTGAAAGGGTAAAAAATTCTTGCTAAGGATCAGACCATAACACAGTCAAACCTTCCTTGAATATACATGAAAACTTTTTCTTGGGAAATTCAGGGTATACTTTAAAATGTGTAAAAAATACTTGTGTTTATGTGTAAAATGAAGTTTATTTCTAAGGTCACATAATTATAAACAGATTTTCAACCTATGTTTGATAGAACATTTGGAAGTTATACGAATGAATGTCAAGACTTCATTAAATGTGAATGTCCCTGTATGGCAGACATCTTGTATCTGCAATCTCCATACATTAAAATGCCAGTAAAGCCACCCAATTATTGTGACAATTGACAATGCCCTCACACATTTTCAAAATGCTGAGAGGGCACTGCTGCCCACTTTGAGAAGCCAAAGTAGAGGAAAGAGCACTGAAAAGTGCTGGAAAGGTGTTGGAGATGAGAGGGGAGCTCACTGTGGCCCAAGTCAATATGCTACCCTGGGTCTCATTTTCCTCATCTGGAAAACGGTCTCTAAGAGCTTTCTGATGATTCATCATAGACTGATATCCTTCTTTTTGCTAACTGAAAAGTATAGCTGCTACATGTAAAAAAAAAATGAAATTAGAACATTCTCTAAGACCATGCAAAAAAACACACCAAAACTCAAAATGTATTACAGACCTAAAAGTAAGACTGGATAGTACAAAATTCCTTGAGGAAAATGCAGGTAGGGCTCTGACATAAGTTGCAGCATTAACTTTTTAGATCCTTTTACAAGAGTAATGGAAATAAGCAAAAAATCAACAACTGGGACCTAATTAAATGTAAAAGCTTCTACACAGCAAAATTAACAATAAACAAAATCAAAAGACAATCTACAGAATGGGAGAAAATATTTGCAAACAATACAACAAACCAGGAAGTAATCTCCAAAATATACAAACAACTCAAACAAAAAACCAAACAACCCAATCAAAACATGGGTAGAAAAATCTAAATAGACACTTCCTCCAAAGAAGATATACAGAAGGCCAAAAGGCACATGAAAAGATGCTCAATATCACTAATTATTATAGAAATGCAAATAAAAGCTACAATGAGGTACCATGTCACTACAGTCAGAATGGCTATCAACAAAAAAATCTAAAAACAATAAACGCTGGAGAGGGTGTGGAGAAAAGGGAACTCTTCAGTATGGTTGAGGGGAATGTAAATTGGTGCTGCCTCTATGGAGAACAGTATGGAGGTCCCTTAAAAAACTTAATATAGAGCTACCATATGATCTAGCTAGCCTACATCTGGAGATACACTGGGAGAAAAACAATTAATTTGAAAAGATACATGCACTCCTATGTTCACAGCAGCATTATTTACAATAGCCAAGATATGGAAGCAACCTAAATGACCACTGACAGATAAATGGATATAGATGTGGTGTGTATATATACATACATATATATATATATATACACAACAACAGAATATTACTCAGCCATAAGAATGAATGAAATAATGCCATCTGCAGCAACATGGATGGACCTAGAGATGATCATACCAAGTCAGACAGAGAAAGACAACTTCATATGAAATTGCCTATATGTGAAATCTATAAAAATGGTACAGATGAACTTATTCACAAGGAAGAGAGAGAATTACAGATATAGAAAACAAACTTACAGTTATCAAAGGGGAAAGAAGGCAGAGAGACGGATAAATTAGGAGGCTGGGATTAACATATATACACTACTATATATGGGCTTCCCCAGTGGCTTAGCGGTAAAGAATCTGCCTGCAAAGCAAGAGATACAGGAGACACGGGTTCGATCCCTGGGCCAGGAAGATCCCCTGGAGAAGGAAATGGCAACCCAACCCAGCAATCTTACCTGAAAAACACCCTGGACAGAGGAGCCTGGCAGGCTACAGTCCATGGGGTTGCAAAAAGTCAGACACAACTGAGTGACTAAACAACTACATATCATAACATATAACCAACAAGAACCTACTGTATAGCACAGAGGGCTATACTCAACATTCTGTAATAACCTAAGGGAAAAGAATTTGGAAAGGAATATATACCTGAATCACTGTGCTGTACACTTGAAACTAACATGAGATTGTAAATCAACTATTCTTCAATTAAAAAAGAAAAAGACAAAAAAAAGTGTAGCTGCTAAAAGCAGTAAAGCCTTGTCTCCCTCTGCTGGCTGAGTAACATGTCATAAATGTCAAAAAAGAAAAGATTTCTATTCTTTTAAGTGTTGAAATTGTCATCTTTAAGAATTTATAAACCACACACAAAATGTTAACGAATTAAAAAAAAATAGACTACATTCAAATCTTGGTTACCACCTTCAGTTTTCGAGGTCCTTTGTAAATATATATGTATCACAACAGTGTCCATCTTCTCTTCATGTAAATTAAATTTAGAAAAGCAGGTCAGATTTTAAATGAAATTGACATATTATGTTGGTCAAGGACTTTGGGCTGGAATTATTTGGCTCATTCTTTCAGATGTCTCCAGTGGATCACTATCTCCAAAAAAGGGAATTTTCTGCTGGAGTTTACAGAGAAATATTCAAAATACGAAAAATTAGTCAGCAGAGCATTAATCTCTTAATGGCTAAGCCATGAGAAATCTGTTACATACATGTTAAATAATTTTTAAAGACTAACATTACCTTAGTTTCAAACTTGCTATGATGATTTTCGGTCCTTCCCATATTCATCTAATTATTACTATTATTTTTGTTGCTTTTTGTATATTTGTTAGTTTCTCTAAATGCTTTTGGAACACAAAAGGTTTGGTACTATTTTTAAACTTTTAAAATTACAGTGTACATGCAAGGCAAAAAAAAAAAAGAAAGAAAGAAAGAAAAGGCAGAAAAAAATTGAAGTAGTACTGAAGGGTAGAAAATGAAAAGTGAAAATGCTCCCTCACTCTCAGGGACACATACAAAGACAATCCCTGTTCATAATTTCTGTTGAATTCTTTAGTTCATAATAGTTAAGTCCCTTTGTTTTTGTATTCTGAATTATCAGACTTTAGACTTTTTTACTTCCTGGTGTATAAGGTGAGTTATCACCCTTATGACAAATCCCTGATTCTCCCCATTTGCCTCCCAACAGGTCTAGTTGACTTTTATTTCTCCTCCTAGTGGCTACGTTTTTGTCTTTATTATATGAAGTCATCTATTTCTTAAATGATCAATGTCAGATTGTATCTATTGATCCTTCTCTGAAAATCAGTAAGTTGATATACGTGTTCTTTTTCATCTTGTTAAATTATTATTTTACTTTGTTGACATATTTAGTTTTATCCATTTAAACCTAGAGCTAAATTTCCTCTTTGCTGCAGCCATGCATATATGTCTGCCTCAGGGCCTGGACATTTGCTCTCCATGGCTCACTCCCTCACTGGATTTTGATCTTAGCTCAGATGCCAGCTCTCCTGACTAACTTATCTAAAAGAGCAACCTTTCTTCAATCCAGTCACTCTCTCTTCTCTTCCTCTAGTTAATTTTCTTCACAGCATTTATCAAGGACTTCCCAAGTAGTGCAGTGGTAAAAAATCCACCTGCCAATGCAGAAGACACAAGAAGCGCAGGTCTTGATTCCTGGGTTGGGAAGCTCCCCCTGGAGAAGGAAGTGGCAACCCACTTCAGTATTCTTGCCTGGAGAATTCCATGGACAGAGGA
The DNA here is from genome assembly GCA_006410615.1 of Neotragus moschatus. Lineage (NCBI taxonomy): Eukaryota > Metazoa > Chordata > Mammalia > Artiodactyla > Bovidae > Neotragus > Neotragus moschatus. Next base: position 188,833 of record SJYA01000613.1, on the reverse strand, counting down.
GCCTGGCCAGCTATGGTCCATAGGGTTGCAGACAGCTGGACACGACGGAGCAGGCACGCAACAAAAAACAGCATTTATCATGACTTAACATTATCTATGTTTCCCCACTAGAATGTAAACCAGAGGGAAGTTTTGTTGTGTTCCCCTGAATATGCCCAATGCCAAGAACAGGTCCTGGTAAATAGGTGCTCAATAAACATTTGTTGAATGAATGAATAAATCCTAAAAGAGGAAAATTATAGTGTCATAAAAGCTATGAAAATCCAAATATCATTACAGCAGCAAATAGTATATTGCAACCAACAGAAAAAAGGAAACTATAACCCAATGTCATTAACATATTAATGGCAATCAAATGACAATCTTTCAAATATCAATATATATTGTCTATCATTAACCATACTGTATTATACTTTCATTTCTTTCTACTACACCTATGTCTTCTTTTGGATTATTTTGATTTTGCTAAAGAATCTTTTCAAAAAATTTCTCATTAGGGAGACAGACTTTTTGAATATCTCTATGCCTGAAGATATCTTTATTTTGCTTCCACATTTGGTATGTCTTAGCTAAATATAGAATTTTTTTAATTTAAAATTTCATGTTGCAACCCTTTTCTCCTCAAACTTTGAAAATATTGCTCCACTGTCTTCTACCATTTGATGATGAGAAATCTGAAATTGGTCTGATCTGAACGCTTTGCAGGTGTCATGGCTTTTCACCTCCCTTTGTGGAAAATTTCTGAAATGTCATCGGAATGTGTGGACCTCCTCTCCCCTCTTTGCTCTTTCCTTACATTAACATATCCTCCATCTGCTGGCTTTTTGGTTTGAGAGGCTTCCTCTCTTTTATCTTTCCAGTTACTCAGCCTCCAGGTTTCTACTTTATCGTTCTTCTGATCCAGTAGGTTATTTTGGCAATCAGTCTTTCAGTGGTCTGACTGATTCCCTTTCATGGCAGACTCTGTGCGATAGAGGCACTATCCTCTGAGTATGCTAATTAGGACAATTTGAAAGTCTCTTCTGTTTTTAGAGTTATCTATGTCTCCTACAGGGCTTGTTATTTCAGTGAGTTTGTTTGGGTCCTTCTCTTCCAGGCTACTGCTGCCTTTCCTCGCGTCTGGTGAGCCCTGACGTTCACTCAGATGCAGGAACAAAGAAAGGCCTCGTTGCTTAGCCTAGACCGTGGCGGGTGTGTTTCTTTAGTAGTGGAGCTCTCCGTTCCCCAGCTGGCTTCCCTCAAGGGAAGCAAGTGGCAGGGCTTGCCTTCCAGCCTGCCTCACCAGATGTGCGAGTGCAGAGGCAGCAGGCAGGCTGGGGAAGCCCACAATCACCTAATTAAGGAGGGCTGTACTTTGCATGGAGCAGGTTTAGCGTGTTTCTCTCCCTCTGAGCTGCCATTCCTTCTCCCCACCCACAGCTGCCTCCCGTGGAGTTCTGAGGCTCAGGCTCCGCTCTCCCTCGCCCAGGCTTGAAGCACTTCACTGGGTGCCCTCCTTAGTCCATCTGCCCACTCTCTTCAGGAAAAAACACTTGGAACAGTGCCTAGTGCTTTGCAATGTGCTCAACAAATCTTTGTTGACTAAATACATGATGGAAGATGAGTGGGGAGGGACCCACATCTCCCTGCAAGTCTAAGCATGCTTTGGTAGTGAATGGTTCTAAAGAGGCCTTCCTGGTCCAGCCCTGCTCTTGTACTGACCTCAAACTAGCCAGCTGCCAGTATTTCCTTCATTACATACAGTATGTAGAACTAAGTGCAATTCTCTCTTCTTTTTCTCTTATCAGTGTGATTCCACCTGCTCACTCTCTTCCAGAATTTCATAATTTAATGAGACCTTGGGAGAGAAAGATGGAGAAGGAAATGGGAACCCACTCCAGTACCCTTGCCTGGAAAATCCGATGGACAGAGAAGCCTGGTGGGCTACAGTCCATGGGGTCGCAAAGAGTCAGACACGACTGAGCGACTTCACTTTCACTGGGAGAGAAAGAAGATATATGTGTGTTCAGTCTGCCATATTAAGACAGAAATATATCTGAAAGGAAAGCTACGAAAAGAAATTTATTTTCAAACATTTGTTGGACTCTTACAAGATGGAAAATAGAAAAACTTAGTTCAGCTTTTTCTATTTATTATATGTTGCTATTTTATTTGGAAATTAGGAATATAAAAATTGAATACTTGTATGAAAAGCAGTGAGAAATGAATTAAAATCCTCTGGTCTGTATTTATCAGAATCACACTTTAATATAGTATGAATACAGTGTATTAATATATGCTAAATATAATATATATATTAATAATATAAATGAAATTTCAGGACTCCTGAGGAAAAGTCCAATTTTCTCAGTTGAATATAAACCTCATTTGAAATAAATTTAGCTTTTAAAGAAAAAGGAGGTACAGAGAATATTAAGTGGAAAAAGAAGTTGCAGCATAATATGATACACACATTACCATCACATAAAAAATGTGTACATATATGTGTGAGTACATACTTATAGAGGCATATGGTATATACACACATATAGATACAGATAAATACACATATATAAACAGAGAAAAAAATCAAATCACAGCAAAGTGTTAACAAGTTATTTTAGGTGGTTTGGGTGTTTGAGATGCACCAGCATCACAAAAATTTATTTCAAATAAGAGGGATTAATTACATAAATGTTTAATTTGAAAAAATACACATGGAGGGGCTTGTAGAGTCAGCTCTGATACACTGAGTTTGGAAGCTGTCTCTCACATCCTTAAAAGAGAAAGGATGAACAAACTGAAAAATCGATGACTTTAATGGCTTCATTTGGAGTTAACAGAAAACAGGCAGCAGGACAAACTGTCACCTCAGAATCTGGGGAGAGAGGAGAACAGAGTGGATCACAGGCGAAGATCAGTTTACCTGAAAAAGAAGCCGCGCAGGAGCCATAAACCAGTAGGAACTGCTACACTGACGAAATGCTAAAGGCTGGACATGGATAGTGACATTAGAGTGAAAAACTCTGAGGGGCTGTTCTCAGAGAGGCCTCCATACTTCAGTGGGTTTCACTTCCAGGAACCCCACTAGGTTCTCATTGTGAAGCGCCAAGAAGAAACACTTGTGTTTTTGGCAGGGGAAGGGGAAAAGTAACCATTTTGAAATATGCCCAGTGTTCTCCGTAACAAAGACCTATTCAGCAGGGAGAAAAGACTTCACCAGAGCCTTATCTGCCTTGGTGGAAGGGAAATTACCCAAATTAGCGCACCACCCCACAGCTTTCTTCTCTCACCTTAGGGGGAAAAATGCTGAGAAACACTTGTGAAAGTTCAGGGACACAGGGCCCATTAAAAGACTGAGATTTAAACATAGGATGATAGAACATTTCCTCTCTGGCCAATACATTACCAGGTCAACAGGGCCACGGCTCTAACAGTGGATTACAGCTGAAAGAGGGGCAAGGTGCAGATTCTATTCAATCCCAGAGACAACAGGGAAGACAGAATCAAGGACACTAGAGGAAATGAGTCTCTGACACCTACAGCTGCAGCAAATATGAAATACAACCCAACTCTTAGCAATATTAATATAAAACTTCACACGGAACACCAATTGATTTCAGTTCTTATTAACTAATACACAATGTTTGGCTTTCAACAACGATTTACAAGGCATACTAAGCTTTAAGGCAAGCATCAGAACTAGATTTAGATATGGCACAAACTTTGAGATTTAAAATAATTATGATTAAGGTTCTAATGAAAAAAGTAGATAATATGCAAGAACAGTTTGGTAACGTAAGCAAAGAGAAACACTAAGAAAGAATTAAAAAAAATACTAGAAATTAAAAAAAAAATCACTGTAACAGAAACGAAGACTGCCTTTGATGAGCTCATCAGTAGAGTGGACATAATCAAAGAATCAGTGAGCCTGAAAATGTTACTATATAGTGAATGACTGTATTCCAGGAGCTCCTATATCTTTTCAAGCTCACATGGAGCATTCACCAAGAGTAACCACATTATGGGTCATAGGATGAAGGAACTGGAAGCGTAAAAGAAAAATCTAAGTATATTCTCACTTCAAAATGAATTAGACTAGAAATCAAGAACAGAAAGATAGCTGGAAAACTCCAAAATATTTTTAAATTGAAGTGTGGTATATCATGGAGAAGGGATAGGCTACCCTCCAGTATTCTCAGGCTTCCCTGGTGGCTCAGATGATAAAGAATCGACCTGCAATGCAGACCTGGATTAGATCCGAGGGTTGGGAAGATTCCCTGAAGGAGGGCATAGCAACCCACTCCAGTCATCTTGCCTGGAGAATCCCCATGGACAGAGGAGCCTGGAAGGGTACAGTCCATAGGGTTATGAAGAGTCGGACAAGATCGAGTGACTAAGCACAACACAGCACATATTTGATTTAAAATATTGTGGTAATTTCCAGTTGAGGCAGTGATTCTGTTTGACTTATATATACTTCTTTTTCCTTATGGTTTACTACAAGATATTGAATATAGTTTCCTGTGCTGTAACAACAGAATCTTATCTATTCTATATATATTATTACTATTTTGCACCTGCTAGTCCCAAACTCCCAATCTATCCCTTCTCTGTCACCCCAAGCCTCCAGCAATCACAAGTCTGTTCTATGTCTGGTTTGTTTCGTAAATGAGCTCATCTGTGTCATATTTTAGATTCTACATAAAAATGATAAAATATTCATCTTTCTCTTTCCGACTCACTTCGCTTAGTGTGAAAATCTCGAGTTGCATTCAGGCTGCTGCAAATGGCAGTTTGTTCTTCTTTTTAACAGTCGAGTAGTATTCCGTTGTACATGTACCGCCTCTTCTCTATCCATTCATCTGCTGATGGACTTTTAGGTTGTTTTCATGTCTTGGCTGTCGTAAATAGTCCTGCCATGAACACAGGGGTGCATGGATCTTTTCGAATTATAATTTTGTCTGGATATATCCCCAGGAGTGGGACTGTTAGATCATATTACAACTCTATTTTTAGGTTTTTGAGGGACCTCCATACTATCCCTCATAGAGGCTGTACCAATTTACATTCCCACCAGCAGTGTGGGAGAGTTTCTTTTTCTCCACACCCTTTCTAGCACTTATTTGTAGACTTTATAATGATGGCCATTCTGACCACTGTGAGGTGGTAAACTCATTATAGCTTTTATTTACATTTCTCTAATAATGATATTGAGCATCTTTTCATATGCCTTTTGGCCACCTGTATCTCTTCTTCTGAGAAATGTGCATTTAGGTTTACTGCTCATTTTTTGCTTTTTTGTTACTAAGTTGTATGTATATTTTGGAAACTAAGCTCTTGTTGATTGCATCATTTGCAAATATTTTCACCTAGTCCATAGGCTTTTTGCTTTGTTTAGGAAAATTTTCAAATATTTGGAGATTAAACAAGATTCTTTAAATAACATATCAGTCAAAAATAGAAGTCAGAAGAACAAATTTTAATATTCTGAACTTAAGTGAAAGTGAAAACACAACTTTTCAAAATTTGTGGGATGCAGCAAAATCAGTACTTAGTAGGTGATAACATTAAATGTGCATTTCAGAGAAGATCTAAAATCAATAACCTAAGCTTCCATCCTAAGAAACTAGAGAAAGAGCAATTTCTCTCCTCGAACAAGGAGAGAAAAACAATTTAAAAGTCAGAGCACAAATCCATGAAATCAAAAACAGGAAAACAATCGAGAAATGCAATGAAATCAAAAGCTCATTCTTTGAAAAAAAAAACTACACAGTGAATTCTTCAACATTAGCTTTGATGGTTTTTGTCAGAAAGCCTTTAGAAGATGAGCTGTAAGAAAAAATCATTTGTAGTTATTTGTATTAACATTAATCTTGCCATTAATATTTTATTGGACCACAAATTCTCTGGTTTTCTTAACACAGCTGATCTGTGTAGTTATGTCTTTAAAATTATGTCTTCACTGAGCAAAAAATTAGGAAATTGCTCATCTAAGGAGAAATATATTCTTTTACTTGTTAAATTTTTAAAAATTGAAGTGTAGTTTATTTACAATATTTTGTCAGTTTCAGTACAGCATAGTGTGATTCAACATCGCTGTGATTACACTGCATTACAGGTTATTTCACAATAACTGGTATAATTCCTTGTGCTATGCAGTATATCTTTGCTGCTTATTTCATATATAGTAGTTTGTAACAGAAATATATTATTCATGTGTCTAATGTTACAAACTTCACATTCATCTCCAGTTTCTAGACTGTCTACTTAATGTCCATTTTCTGATTCATTTTCCAGTTTTATTATGCAGTCAGGCTTCCCTTTCTAGCATGCTTTTGGACTAGCATGCATGACAGTTCTTCTCCTACCATCAGTTGGTATATGCACAGGAAGGAAGTACTGGACAAACTAATTTTAAGAGCTCCTTGAAGGCCAAGGTCTCCTTAAAGGTAAACCAACACAGTGCTTTCCATAAACAGGCATACTCAGAGATACTGGGGGTTCTATTCCAGATCATCACAATTAAGCAAATATTGCAATAAATGAGTCACATGAATCTTTTGGCTTCCTAGTGCATATAAAAGTGTTGTACTATTAAGTATGCAATAGCATTATATCTTTAGAAAAAAGTAAATACCTTAATTAGAAAAATACTTTATTGCTAAAGAATGCTAACCATCATCTGAGTCTTTAGATAATCTTTTTGCTGGTGGAAGGTCCTGTCTGGATGTTGATACTGCTGATCAGACTGGTGGTTGCTAAAGGCAAGGGTGGCTATGGCAATTTCTTAAAATAAGACAGCAGTGAAGTCTGCCACATTGATTGACTCTTCCTTTTGTGAACAATCTCTCTGTAGTATGCAAGCAGTGTTGTTGATTTTTTTTTTTTTTTCAGTGTTACAGCTCTATTTTATTTAGAAGATAGCAGGAGAATCCATCCTCAAAGTGTGAGGGCATGCCAACCCAAAGATTTGAAGTGAAGAGAGTGGAGGAGTGTGTGGGGGAGGGAGAGAGGGAGGGAGAGAGAGGAGAGAAAGAGAGAAAGAGAAAGAGAGAGAGAGAGAGAGAGAGAGAGAGAGAGAGAGAGAGAGAGAGAGAGAGCGCGCGCGCGGCTCCTCCTTTTATATGTTTTTGCCTCCACCTGGGCCTGCCCTATGCAAATTGGGCTTAGCCAGGAGTGCCCTTTGTTCTACCTGAAGTCTTCACTCTGGTCCTTGGACCTTCCTTTGATCTTGCTTGTTTTTTTTTTAGCCACCGCCATTTTGGGCTCCTTTTCCCTATTCTACCTAACATTCCCCCCTCAAGAGATGGGAGGCCCAGTTCTTTGGGAATAGGGGCATTGAGGTCTTTCTGGCAACTTCCTGCTGAACTGGGGCGGCGAGGGGTATTGGGCCTCCCTCTCTTGCTAGTCTCAAGCCTCAGAGTCCTTATAGGGGTGTCCATCTAAGGGTGTGTCATATTTTTCGTGGTCGTCTGTGGTTTTATATCTTTGTTGAACTGGCACTGCATGTTGTAGCTTGTTGACAGGTGTATTGAGTGTCCTCTTCTGTCTTCTTCCATGGCTTGACTCATGAGTAGTGAATCCAGGAGTCATGTCCTGGTACCTTGACTGCTGCCACATCCATTTGCACCCTTGGCTCCAGCCCCGTGATGGTTATCTGTGACAGGCGGGCTGGCTGGAGCGGGCCGCTTCAGTCCTCTTGAACCATCGTGAGGGTAGGCTTGGCGCTCGACCTTGAGGCTCTTGGGTCCTTAACCGGAGGTCTTCAGGGATCTGAGACTGGGCCACGTGAGCTTTCTGCTGAGTTTGTTTTTCACTGTCCCAGTTTCCAGCACGATAGGCCTTCCCCTGTGCTGGATTTTCTTCATGTTCTGCCTCTATCGCAGGAACTTCACTGAATTGGGCTCCTGCTGTGCCTGGCCTCTTCCGTGTGGAGGTTGTTTCAGCCAGGTTACATCCGAGTCACGGCACCATAGATGTCATGCAAGTGTATGTTCCTCAGTTCTTTGTCTCATCACAACAAAGATTTGGAGCGACGGACATTAAAGCCCTGGGAGCATCACAGCTCTCGGGTCTTGGACAAACTGTGTTATAGCTCCTAGGCAAATCAGTGTTACAGCTCTATTTTATTTAGAAGATAGCAGGAGAATCCATCCTCAAAGTGTGAGGGCATGCCAACCCAAAGTTTTGTGGTGAAGAGAGTGAAGGAGCGCATGGGGGAGGGAGAGGAAGAGAGAGAGAGAGAGAGAGAGGGAGAACCGCAAGTAGTGTTTAATGGCATTTTACCCACAGAAGAATTTCTTTCAAAATTTGAGTTATTCCTCTCAAAAAGTCGAAGTGTAGGTCGTTCAGTCATGTGCATGACTCTGCGATGCCACGAACTGCAGCCCAGTGGACTCCTCTGTCCATGGAATTTTCCAGGCAATAATACTGGAGCAGGTTGCCATTTCCTTCTCCAGGGGATTTTCCCAACCCAGGAATCAAACACAAATCTCCCACATTGTAGGCAGATTCTTTACCGTCTGAGCCACTAGTTTAATTGTCTAAGTTTATATAATATTCTAAATCCTTTGTTATTATTTTAACAATCCTCTCAATAATCTTCAACGATCTGCTCAGTCTACTCCTCGCTAGGAATAGACTCCAATCTCAAGAAATTCACTTTCTTTTTCATCCATAAGCAGCAACTCTTCAACTGTTAGAAGTTCCATCATGATTGCAGCAATTCAACCACCTCTTCCACCTCCACTTCTAATTCTAGCTCTCCTGTTACTTCTACCATGTTTGCAATTACTTCTCCATTAAAGTCTTGAGCCCTCCTAAAATTATCCCTGAGTGTTGGAATCAATTTCTTCCAAATTCTTGTGAATGCTGATATTTTGGTTCTCCCCATCAATCAAGAATGTTCTCAATGGCACGGAGAATGGTGAATCCTTTCCAGAAGGCTTTCGATTTATTTTGGCCCGATCCATCAGAGGAATCACAACCTATATTGGTTAGGGCCTTACAAAATGTATTTCTCCAATAACAAGACTTAAAAGTTGAAATTATTCCTTGAACATAGAATGGATGTTCTGCTAGCAAGCATGAAAACAACTTTAAATTCACTGCATATCTACATCAGAGCTCTTGGATAACCAAGTGTTTTGTAAATAAGTAGTAATATTTTGAATCTTTAAAAAAAAAAAACCAACTTTTGTATTGGGGTATAAGCTATCAACTACGTGATAGCTTCGGGTGAACAAGGGGACTCTGCCATACATATACATGTAGCATTCTCCCCTAAACTCCACTCCTATCCAGGCTGCCACATAAAACTAAACAGAGTTCCCTGTGCTATACAGCTAAGTCCTTAGTGGTTATCCATTTTAAATACAGTCATGTGTACATGTCCATCCCAGGCTTCCTAACTATGGAAAGGAATCTTTTTTTCTGAGCAGTTAAGTCTCCACTGTGTGCTTAACATATTCAGTCAACCCTGCTGTAACAGATGTGCTACCATCCAGGCTTTGTTGTTCCGCTTATACAGCACAGGCAGGGTAGGCGGAGCATAGTTTTAAGAGCCTTTGGAGCTTCTGGAATGGTAAGAGAACTGGCTTCAGCTGAAGGACACCAGCTGCATTAGCCCCTAACAAGAGTCTTCATCCTGTCTTTTGAAACGAGGCAATGACTTCCCCTCTCTCATAGCTGACAGTGTTAGATCTTCTTCCAACAAAAGGCTGTTTTTGTCTCTACTGAAAATCTGTTGTGCAATGTGGCCACCTTCATTAATTACCTGAGCGTGATCTGGAAAATTGCTGGAACTTCTACAGTAAGATTTGTTGCTTCACCCTGAAATTCTATGCTATGGAGATGGCATTGTTCCTTAAACTTCATGAACCAACCTCTGCTAGGTTCAAAGTTTTCTTCTGAAGCTTCCTCACCTCTCACAGTCTTCAAAGAGAGTTAGCACCTTGGTCTGGATTAGACTTGGCTTAGAGCAATGTTGTAGCTGGCTTGATCTTCTATCCACATCTCTAAAACTTTTATCTATCAGCAATAAGGTTGTTTCCCTTTCTTATCAGTCACATGTTCACTGAAGTAGCACTTTTAATTTCCTTCAAATTTCTTTGCATTTACAACTTGACTAGCTGTTTGGCACAAGAGGCCTAGTTTTCAACTTTCAACATATTTTCCCTGCTGTTTAATTGATTCTAGCTTTTGATTTAAAGTGAGAAATATGACTCTTCCTTTCACTTGAACACTTAGAAGCCACGACAGGGTTACTAACTGGCCTAATTTCAATAGTTGTGTCTCAGGGAATAGGGAGGCTGAGGAGAGGGAGGGAGACGGGGGAACAGCTGGCAAGTGGAGCTGTCAGAACACATATAACAAGTATATATAAGCATGTTATAATATATATATATAAAACATGTATATTTCATGGTGGCAGTCTATGGCATCCCAAAACAATTACAAGAGTAACATCAAGGTCACAGATCACCATAACAAAGATAAAATAATGAAAACAATTGAAATATTGTAAGAATTACTGAAATGTGACAGAGCTATGAAATGAGTATATGCTGTAGGAAAAATGACACCAACAGACTTGATCCACATAGGGCTGCTGCTGCTGCTGCTGCTGCTGCTGCTGCTGCTGCTGCTGAGTCATTTCAGTCATGTCCGACTCTGTGCAACCCCATAGACGGCAGCCCACCAGGCTCCCCCGTCCCTGAGATTCTCCAGGCAAGAACACTGGAGTGGGTTACATAGGGCTGCTACAAACCTTCAATTTGTAAAAAACACAGTTATCTGTGAAATACAGTAAAATGCAGCATGCCTGTACCAGGAATGCAATAAATATTTGGGCTATGATTAATGCATACATTTTCTTTATAGAATTAGAGGTATCAATAAATTATGCTATATTTAAAGTAAGCAATGTCTAAGTTTGAGTTTTCACTTTTTGGACTTATCATGACTTCTTCCTAACTAAAGCACAAGGGCCTGGCCCTAAAAAGCAAGATGGCCCAGGAAAAGAAACAGGACAAGCTTTAGCTCCACATTATTAGACAGAGTATTAGAATCAACTAAGGCAATATCATCTTTCCAAAGGGTTAAGTCAGTGGATGATGGCTTCCCTGTCAAATGAAGTAACTGTGTCCTCTAGACCAAGGTTTTTGAGAGTGAAACATTTTGTTTTGGTTACAATCAGATCTATGTTGAAAACTATGTGTTCAACTCTCTGCAATCCCTTGGACTATAGCCTGCCAAGCTCCACTGTCCATGGAATTCTCCAGGCAAGAACTGGAGGGGATAGCCTTTCCCTTCTCCAGGGGATCTTCCCAACCCAGGGATTGAACCCAGGTCTCTTGCATCTCCGGCAATGGCAGGTGGGTTCTTTTCCACTGCACTATCTGGGAAGCCCAATTAGTCATTAGGGATATGCAAACCAAAACCACAATGAGATACAACTTCACAACCACTAGGGTGACCATAATCAGATAAAAGTGTTGCTGAGGATGTGGAGAACTGGAATCTTCTTACACTCCTGGTGAGAATGTAAAATGATGTTTTGGAAAAAAGTATGGCAATTTATCAAAAGATTAAACACAGAGCTCCTATATGACCTGGCAACTCAACTCCTAGCTATATATTTGAAAGAAATAATAACATACGTCATAACAGAAACTTGAACAAAACTGTTTACAGTAGCATTATTCATGTCAGCAAAAAGATGGACACAACTCAGAAATCCATCAATTGATGAATGGATAAACAAAATGTGGTACATTCACCCGTGGAATATTATGTGGCAACAGAAAGGAATAATGGATCACAGCCTTGTCTTGGTGAAGAGGCTTGCATAACTCAATGAAGCTATGAGTCATGCCATATAGGGCCAACCAAGACGGACGGGTCATGGTAGAGAGTTTTGACAAAACATGGTCCACTGGAGAAGGGAATGCCAAACCACTTCAGGATTCTCGCCTCAAGAACCCCATGAACAGCTTGAAAAGACAGAAAGATATCACAACCAGAAATGAGCTTCACAGGTTGGCAGGTGTCCAATATGCTACTGGGGAAGTGCGGAGAAATAGTTCCAGAAAGTATGAAGAGGCTGAATCAAAGCACAAGTGACGCTCAGTTGTGGATGTGTCTGATGGTTAAAGTCAAGTCTGATGCTGTAAACAGCAATACTGCATAGGATCCTGGAATGTTGGGTCCATGAATCAAAGTAAACTGGACATGGTCGAGCAGGAAATGGCAAGAGTGAATATCGAGATTTTAGGAATCAGTGAACTAAAATAAATGGGAATGGGCAAATTTAATTCAGATGACCATTATATCTACTAATGTGGGCAAGAAGCCCTTAGAAGAAATGGAGAAATCCTCATAGTCAACAAGAGTCCAAATGCAGTAATTGGGTGCAATCTCAAAAACAACAGAAATATCCCAGTTGTTTTCAAGGCAAACCATTTACCATTACAATAATAGAAATCTATTTCCCAACTACTGATGTGGAAGAAGTTGAAGTTGAAAAGTTCTGTGAAGATCTTCTAGCGCTAACACCAAAAGATGTCCTTTTCATCAAAGGGGACTGGAATGCAAAAGTAGGAAAAGATACCTGGAGTAACAGGCAAATTTGGCCTTGGAGTACAAAATGAAGCAGGGCAAAGGCTAACAGTTTTGCCAAGAGTGCACCGATCATACGAAACACCCTCTTCCAACAACACAAGAGAAGACTCTACACAAGGGCATGGTCAATGCCAAAATCAGATTGATTATATTCTCTGCAGCCGAAGATTGAGAAATGCTATACAGTCAGCAAAAACAAGACCTGGAGCTGACTGTGACTCAGATCATGAGCACCTTATGGCAAAAATCAGGCTTAAATTGAAGAAAGTAGGGAAAACCATTAGGCCATTCATTTATGACCTAAATCAAATCCCTTATGATTATACAGTGGAAGTGATGAATAGGTTCAAGGGATTAGATCTCATAGACAGATTGCCTGAAGAACTATGGATGAAGTTTGCAACAATGTATAGGAGGAGGTGACCAAAACCATCCCAAAGGAAAAAAAAAATTCAACAAGGCAAAATGTTGTCTGAGGCCTTATAAATAGCTGTGAAAAAAAAGTAAAAGGCAAAGATATATCCAATTGAATGCAGAGTTCCAGAGAATAGCAAGGAGAGATAAGAAAGCCTTAAGCGAACAATGCAAAGAAATAGAGGCAAACAATAGAAAGGGAAAGAACAGAGATCTCTTCAAGAAAACTGGAGGTACCAAGAGAACATTTCATGCAAAGAAATAGTAAAGGACAGAAATGGCAAGGACTGAACAAAAGCATAAGATATTAAGAGGTGGAAAGAATACACAGGAAGAACTATACAAAAAAGGTCTTAATGACCCGGAGAACCATGATGGTATGGTCACTCACTTAGAGCCAGACATCCTAGAGTGTGAAGTCAAGTGGGCCTTAGAAATATTACTATGAACAAAGCTAGTGGGAGTGATGGAATTCCAGGTGAGCTATTTAAAATGCTAGATGATACTGTAGTGCTGCAGGCAATATGCCAGCAATGTTGGAAAACTCAGAAGTGGCCACAGAACTGGAAAAAGTCAGCTTTCATTCCAGTCCCAAAGAAGGGCAATGCCAAAGAATGTTCAAACTACTGCACAACTGCACTTATTTCACATGCTAGCAAGTAATGTTCAAAATCCTTCAAGCTAGGCTTTAACAGTATGTGAACCAAGAACTTGCAGATATTCAAGCTCGATTTAGAAAAGGCAGAGGAACCAGAGATCAAATTTCCAACATCCATTGGGTCACAGAGAAAGATAATTTCTGAAAAACATCTACTTCTGCTTCATTGACTACACTAAAGCCTTTGACTGTGTGGATCACAACAAACTGGAAAACCTTATAGATGGGAATACCAGACCATCTAACCTGCCTCCTGAGAAACCTGTATGCAGGTCAAGAATCAACAGTTAGAACCAGACAAGGAACAACAGACTGGTTCAAAATTGGGAAAGAAGTATGTCAAGGCTGTATATTGTCAACCTGCTTATTTAATTTACATGCAGAGTACATCATGGAAAATGCCGAGCTAGATGAATAACAAGCTGGAATCAAGACTGCTGGCAGAAATATCAACAACCTCAAATATACAGATGATACCCACTCTAATGGTGGAAAGCAAACAGGAAGTAAAGAGCCTCTTGACAAAGGTGAAAAAGGAGAGTGAAAAAGCTGGCTTAAAGCTCTCAACATCCAAAAAACTGAGATCATGGCATCCAGTCCTATCATTTCATGGCAAATAGATGGATAAAAAGTGAAAACAGTGGCAGATTTTATTTTCTTGGACTCCAAAATCACTGTAGATGGTGACTGCAGCCACAAAAGACATTTCCTCCTTGGAAGAAAAGCTATGACAAACCTTGACAATGTATTAAAAAGCAGAGACATCACTTTGCCGACAAAGGTCCGTATGTCAAAGCTATGGTTTTTCCATTAGTCAGGTACAGATGTGAGAGTTGGACCATAAAGAAGGCTGAGAGCCAAAAAACTGATGCTTTCAAATTGTGGTACTGGAAAAGACTCTTTAGAGTCCCTTGGACAGCAGGGAGATCAAACCAGTCAATCGTAAAGGAAATCAACCCTGAATATTCACTGGAGGGACTGATGATGAAGTTCCAATATGTTAGTCACCTGAAGAGTCGATTTATTGGAAAAGACCCTAATGTTGGGAAAGACTGAAAGCAAAAGGAGAAGGGGAGAGAGGACGAGATGGCTGGATGGCATCATCGACTCAATGGACATGAGTTAGCGTGAACTCTGGGAGATGGTGAAGGACAGGGAAGCCTGGTGTGCCATAGTCCCTGGGGTCGCAAAAAGTCAGACACGACTTAGCGACTGAACAACAATAACAAAATGGAATGAGTGCTGATATTTACTACATCATGGATGAAACTTGAATACATAAGGTAAGTGAAAGCAGTCAGTCACAAAAGATCACATATTGTATAATTTCATTTATACAAATGACCAGACAGACAAATCTATAGACTGAAAGTAGTTCTTGCCAGGATAGTGGTTGCCAGGTACTGGGCATGGAAAGTGACTGCTGATGGATATGGGGTTTCTTTTTTGGAGTGATAGAAGTATTATAAAATTGATTGTGGGGATGGCTACACAACTGTTAATATACTAAAACCCCATGAATTATATATTTTAAATGAGTGAGCTGTACAATATATGAAATATATCCCAACAAAAGCTATTAGCAAAAACAAGGCAAAAACTTCAGCCCTGCTTCAATCATCTTACCACGTCTGTATAAAAAACCTGAGTTCCCAAGCTCTATATGCTAACCAGTCACAAAATCCTCACTCTCATCCCTGAAAGCTCAATTCACATTCCATATATTTGGAATCTAAAATCTAAAAGAAGTCGCACTAGGGATTAGCTCTGCATTATTCAGAGGAGAGAAAATTACACTGTGTCATCGGAACTGCTTAAGGAAACTTTCAAGCATCCTGAAATATTTAGCATCTATTAACAGTCATGCTTGTTATGTGCTCCCATAGCAAAAATATTTACTCCCAATCACCATAAAATGTAATCATCTATTAAGCATTTCAAAATCACATTTAACCAGTCTTACTCCAAACTTACATATTCTCAGTTTTACAAGTTAAACCTTAGTACTCAAGACAAATTTACCACTATATCAATGACATGCAATAAAGAAATGATCTTTCAAAACCTTATTGTCTAATATGGTAGCCACTGGCCACAAGTGGCTATTGAATACTGAAATGTGGCTAATCCAAACTGAGATGTGATAAGTGTAAAATGTACATGGTATTTTGAAACAGAATCAATGTAATTATTAGCACATTCTAAATTACATATGCAGCTCACATGATATTTCTATTGGATAGACTTGCTCTAGAAAAACATTTAGAGCTTTTATGGGGATGGCATGTATCAGAGAACAGGGCTCTGAATAACTTCTCCCATTACAGCTCTCTGTTGCCACCTCTTTTATATACTGGTCACTTGGCAGGAGTCTTCAGTATGGCTAAGAAAGCTGTAACACAGTCATCACAGTACTTCTCAAGACAACAGAATCATATGAACCCTTCAACCCTTCTTGGTTTCTGTAGCTGCTACTTTCATGTGTGTGCCAGCCAGGAAGGAAAGTTTTTAATGACAGCAGTTAAGACTTTTTTTCTGGTTAAGCCGTCGGTGTAAGCCCTGGATCTAACAGCACTGTAACCCCACTTGCACCTGTGGAATGTATTTAGCTGAGCATTTGCCTTTCATCGTTAGCATCACAGGGTGTCGTACCTCCCGTGTATCTTGGGTGGCAGATTTGTTATCCAGAGCAATGCTGTCTTACTAGCCACACATATGACTATGGGGCTGTTGAACTGTGCCTACTGTGACTGGGAAACTCAATTTTTACTTTTAGTTAAATTTAAATTAACCACACATGGCAAGTGGCTGCCGTGCTGCCCAGCACACTACAGGTCTACAGCCCTGCTTCCCCAAATGTGGTGTGCAGACAAGTAGTGTAAGCACCTCGGGAACTTTGTTAGAAACACGAGTCTACCTGGACTTGCTGAAATATCGTGCACTGTAACAAGACCAGGTGATTCCTATGCACATTAAGGTCGGGAAAGCACTTATTCAGAGTAGGAGGTCTTAGCTGAATATTACACTGAAGTGCAGAAAACTGTATGAAAAGTTGGCATATATGTGTGTGCGTACATTGAGGGTACACATGCTTTATCTTTTTCTTTCCCCTGGAGACAATGTCCATACTTTTTCCTTGATTTTCCAAGGAGCTTGCCATTCAAAACAGAAGTTTTATCCTGCAGGAATGTAGCCCCATAAAATAGGAAACCAGATTTCACTGAATAAAGACAAACCTTTCAATTATCCTTTGTTTTGCAAGTATGCTCTTCAATTTATGAAGGGCAGAACCTGGCCATCCATGGCTTTGAGGTTCTTTCATTATATTCTCACCCATGCTAACCACAGAGTACAACGCTCCTAGACTGTTTTTCTGTCTCCAAATA
Source organism: Neotragus moschatus (assembly GCA_006410615.1). Lineage (NCBI taxonomy): Eukaryota > Metazoa > Chordata > Mammalia > Artiodactyla > Bovidae > Neotragus > Neotragus moschatus. Next base: position 171,772 of record SJYA01000613.1, on the reverse strand, counting down.
CTACATGCACACACATTAGCACAGATAAAAAGTTAATATAACATTTACATATATTCTATTTTGTATTATGTACCCCACCCATACCCTTATTTTTTAGTGCAAAACTGGACGCAAAATGCATCTCAGGGCAAATACATACCAGTTTGTGCTAGTCTGTACAGCCTGGAACAACTGGTACAGTTTTAAGTATTGATGGGCTGTTGCAGCTGCAACCAACTTTTCAGTTGATTTAAGAATCAACCAGGAAAAAAAAATTGTATTAGTATCATAGCTGTCTAGTTATTACCTACTACATAAAACCATGAACAAAACAGTTGGTCAGACTATGATTACTGAGCTTACTTTTCTATTAGTAAATAGACTGCTTTCACATTATAATAAGAAATACTCATCCTTTATTATTACTTTCAGGTAAAAATTTAGGAAACAAAGATTTTTTTTTCAAAGATACTTTTATGTTAAGGATGAAGTTGCTGCTAGGCTTCATTAATCTGCCTCAGGAAATCTTGTCACTTGCCTACAAGTGTTAAGAACAAAATGCTAAGGCAATGACTTCTCCCAGTCGACCAAGTCCCTAGGATTAATTGTCCCCAAGTCTCAAAATGGCTCTGAGAATCTGCCGTGAGCCATTATTTCCCACTGGTGTTTAAGAGGAGACATATACAAACTGGTAGTTGGCTTATGCAGCCAGGAAACTTAACTTGTCACAAAGAGCCATAAGTATTTCAAAACTGAAGAAACCATAAGTTTAGCCTCACTTCTTTTCTGGGGGGTAATGTAAGTTTATAAATGCAGAAGTATTGAATGGACTTGCAATCTGTAGAGTTAGGTTTCCATAATAAATACTTTCTCACTAATCATTCTGATGATTGTCACAAGTGCCACCGATGTGTGAGTCGATATTCGGGTTGACAGTCGAGGGAATGCAGGGAAATCAGGTTCATCTGATTCATCCCCGCATTTGACCTCAACAAAGGCCAGTCTCAATGGGAGCTGCCAGGGGCCTCTCGACATTGCTCTCAAGTCGGTGCCGGGTCCTAAGTCCTCGTCAGGAGCTGAGGCCGGAACCTGAAGTTTCCTCTCCAGTGCTGACATGGATCTTGGCGTTACTCTGGAGTCCACAGAAGGGGGTCAGGCCTCGCACTTCCGCTTTCCTCCCGAGCACTAAAATCAGTGTCAGGCTTCCCGTGGAGTTGACACAAAAATCTGTGGCTTTCCCTCGAAGTGACAAGGACTGTCACACGTGCTACCGACGTGAGTCGATACTCGGGTTGATAGTCGAGGGAATGCAGGGAAATCAGGTTCATCTGAAGGGGCCTGACACATTTGTGGGTCTTTAGGAATGGTGGCACCACCCAGGGAGTGCCTCTCGCCTTTCCATGGAACGCCAAGATCCATGTCAGCACTGGAGAGGTAATCTGATGAATAACTTGCTAGCACTGGAAAGTACAAACAGTCCAATATATATTTAATACTGTGGTCCTTGTGAGGCAAAAGATTCTTTAGAAACTAGCCAGCTGAAAGGCTAATTCACCAGGAGAGTTATAACCTTTTTAACCTCTACAATGTGATGGACATCATTAAAATACCAGCACTAAAGAAACAGTTTTCCACCTTGTTTACACTGCCAGACAGAGGATGAAAAACATCCACACTCCCCTGGTGTGATGCTCCTGGCAGGACAACTTTTCTCCATCCGTGTCTCTTCCATCGAGAAAGCATGCTGGAAGGCAAGTGAGTCACGCTACCCTAAGAATCACCTTGCCTCCAGCTTCACAGGGTCTATCAGTCCTACAATTCCACATGCTGTCATTATCCCACACTCGGTCATGACGCACCTTTCCTGAGGAGCCCCTGTTCACCCAGTTCTTTGCCTTCAGCAGGGCCAAGATTCTCATTTGCATTCAGTTTTAGGTTTTTGTGTCATTTATTAATATTACTAGTAGGACAGAGTTTTAAAAAAGATTTATTATATTTGGTTCTAGAAATGATAGAAAATAAAAATTGATACAATAATGTCACACACCCTTGGAAAGGCATATTTACGCTTTCGTACCAGAGCAGAGTTTGATGCATGGCTGGAACTAGAAAGACCTCTGCCATGGGTAACAAAGAGAATGCTGCTGACAGGAGGAGCCCTTGTTAAGTTTGCAAAAGTCTTCTTCTCTATCATTTATTTTTGGGCAAATATCAGTCCAGCGGAAAGAGTTAACATAAAAGGCACCTGGAATAGAAAGTGGACCTTAACTGAAAATAGCTACACATGTTTACATAAAGAAAAAAAGCCCTATTGATGCAATTCTCCTGCAAGGCAATGATAATAAATGCAAAAGCTATTGCAACCGGAAAGTTTATATACACTTAGCTGAACCTGGTTCATGGATAATAACAATCACTTTTGTGTTTATAAATCTGTGGATGTTTTACCACCATTAATATGAGCATAAGTACTGTTATTTATATTTATAGCGTTTTTCTGAGGGGAAGGGTGTCACTAATTATTATCCATAGTCAGTATTTGTTCCATTGCATTTCTCTTAAAAAATGCATTGTTATGTATACATTCAGAGATGCATTAGAAATTCCTATTGCCCTTCAAGAATGTAGCAAAATGTGAAACTGCTACCTTAAACCAAATTTCTTTAAAATGATTATAAAGCCAATAAAAGCTGACATTTTGCTATGATTTAAGCACCTGAAATATATTCTAACCAATTTATATTCTCTGAACTAGAGTGAGGATCCTCACGATTTCTATATATGTACAAATATTGCAAATTAAGCTAATAAAAACTTGGAAAAATACAAATAGTCTTTTACTACAAAGATCCCAAATCCACACAGGGGCCTGCACTCAGGAAAATGAACAGGAAGCCAGCAAACACAAGTCTGCATTTTCTAATACGGGACACAGGCCTCAGCGGAGCCAGGTGGTGTTCAGCTGGGTCTGGTTTTTGATGCTGGTATCCATTTTAAGCACTTCGCGAATGGCCATAGTTGCGTAGGTAGAAGGAGGGAGAGAAAAATCCATCTTCAGAGCTCTGTATTTGCCTTCTGCCAGGCAAAAAAGGAGACAACAGACAGAAAAGTAAGGCAGCTGCAGACAGCCTGGCATGAGTCATGTAATCTCCATTCAAAAAGAACTGCGGTCCTTTCCCCAGCCTGCTTCCCAGGGAAAGAGCATGGAAGAAAGGGATCTGTGAGCAAAGGATCCAGCTGACTCTACAGTAATTCTACTGGGACCCTTCCTAAAAAGGGTGGGTGACAGGCGAGGAAACCAGGTACAATGTTTTCACCACAAGGCGAAACGGGACAAAGAAAAGGCAACAAGAATTTGCTGGTGAGAAGGCAGACAATGTCTTAGACTCTCTTGCCGGATTTTCACTCATCTTTGTTAACTCTCTATGGTGCGGGGGGAGGACATTCAATCATATGACATTATAACCTTCTATAATGTTCATTCTTTTTCAGTGCAAAACACTGCTTTAATCACTGATCTCTAGCTATAATCTTAAAACTTAGATGATAAAACACAAAATAGAAATCACAGAGGAGGTTGGGGGGTGGTTGATGATACTAAGCTTTTTAAAAATACGTTTCTCTATGAGAAAACATTTCCAAGTTGACACAGAACTGATGGCTAAGTAAACTTACCAGAGGCAAACACTGGTGGTGGTTTACCTTCCAGGTTGTCCACATCTGTGTTGAAGAGTGGAATTTTAGGGTCATCATACGCAACAACTTCCCTTCAAAACATACAAAGAAAGAAAAGTGTGAATGTGAATTTCTATAACAGGTACTAGGTTGTTCATCACCATTTGCTCAAAAAAACACATAGGCCTAGTGTAGATAATTCTAGGTGAGACTATTCAGTGACAGAATAAGGCTAGATTTTATATACAAATACTACACAGCAAAGTGACAGATGATGGCAATCTATGTGAAAGATGAGAGACATTTCCCTAGGATGGAAATTCTTTTGTATGTGGTTGATATGTAGCATCCTATCATTCAGGTACGACCTAAATCAAATCCCTTATGATTATACAGTGGAAGTGAGAAATAGATTTAGGGACTAGATCTGATAGATAAGAGTGCCTGATGAACTATGGACAGAGGTTCGTGACACTGTACAGGAGACAGGGATCAAGACCATCCCCATGGAAAAGAAATGCAAAAAGGCAAAAGGGTTTTCTGGGGAGGCCTTACAAATAGCTGTGAAAAGAAGAGAGGCAAAGAGCAAAGGAGAAAAGGAAAGACACAAGCATCTGAATACAGAGTTCCAAAGAATAGCAAGAAGAGATAAGAAAGCCCTCCTGAGAAAATGCAAAAAAATAGAGGAAAACAACAGAATGGGAAAGACTATAGAGATCTCTTCAAGAAAATTAGAGATACCAAGGNGGCCACCTCATGCGAAGAGTTGACTCATTGGAAAAGACTCTGATGCTGGGAGGGATTGGGGGCAGGAGGAGAAGGGGACGACAGAGGATGAGATGGCTGGATGGCATCACTGACTCGATGGACGTGAGTCTGAGTGAACTCTGGGAGCTGGTGATGGACAGGGAGGCCTAGCGGGCTACGATTCATGGGGTCGCAAAGAGTCAGACACGACTGAGTGACAGAACTGAACTGAACTGATATGTAGTAAACTTCACTTGGCAGAGATGCAACTGAATTAATCACAGCATTTATATTTTTTCCAGAGTGGTTATTACCACTAACACCACTGTCATTTTGAGAAACTGCTCTCCAGAGTAGGCAAGAGCAAGGACAACTCTGCCAACCTCTTCCCGCAATCCAGAGAACAGGAGGGAGGAGTCAAAGGGAGAGAGCAGACGGAGAGAAGGAAATGACAGAATTTCCTGACGGTGGGCATCTGGTCCAGGCTTTCAGTTTTTAATTATCAAATAAAGCTTTACATATTACTAAGTATTAAGGTATTTTAAAATGGTTTCATCCAAATGTCGTTTTCTCTTTAGAAACATGATATTGAAACAACCATAAGAGTGTGGAACTCACAGCTAATTCAGAGTAAGAACCAGAAAATATCAAGTCTCTTTAGAAACAGAGAAAAAGTTCATTCTTGGCACATCTCTTCAATAATTTACCAATGTCAATAAGATGTAAACTTAGCCACTTTCACTATATTTGAATTCATTTATCTCCTGATAACTTGAAAAATACTGAATAGTAGTAGTTATGAGAATAGTATTTAGTAACAACAATAACACTCATATACCAGGCTGTAAGCACTGAAAAATATTTACGTGATGCAAAAGCTTAAAATCTCACACAGTAATTCAGTTCTATTTCATTTAAGACTATCACTCACCAGCTGACATTCTGAGGACGAATAATGATCTTCCGGTAGGCCCCTGATAAGGAATAATCTCTAATTTTGTGTCTCATGTTGTCAATATCAAGATTGTCTGCTGTGAGCATTTCCCTGTAGGCTTCACTAACTAATAAAAAACACAAAAAAGTTATGTGGAATGCAGCATGTCAGCAAGCTATCTTGAGCTTGACTACAAAGAAGGTAACAAAAGTTCAGTTAGATCATCTTAACAAAATTAGTCACATCAACTTATAATCCAACCTGTTCTCTGGAATTAAAATTTACTGCCTTACTAACTAGTACTAGATGTGTCCAGTTTAGGTTTGTTTCCAACTTGTAGATTCTCTCTCCCACCAGACACAGTATCTGGGTATAAGTTTCCCAAGCCAGGCACAAAAGACCATTTCATCAGAAATACTCAACTGCAACTTACATGTACTCAGAGCTGGAAGAGACTATATACAGAGCTTCAAACTCTTTCCAGAAGAAAGTAGTTATAAATAAATGTATAAAAATAAGAGACCTGGGAACACCATCTGGCTCACCCTCGCACCTGATGTAGAATCTTTTTTTATAACACCAGAAAGAGAGAGGCACCCAGCCTTTGCTTGCACATTGCCATCCACAGGGAGCTACTGCCTCGTGAAGCACGCAATTATTGGAAAGATCTTCCTTTGCCAAGCTGAAATACTCTTCGTGTGACTTCTGATGACTGCTTTGGGACATAGATTAATTGCTCCCTTCCACATGTGTTCATAAGTACTGGGACTTTAAGCCATTTCTTCCCTAGACCAACATGTTCCCTCAAATGTTCTGTAGTCCCCACAAAGTCCTAATCTGCCTTGGGTAACAACAGGCTTATGTTATAGTAACAATGGATAGCTTTTATGAAGACTACCAACAAAGTAGACTTTTCCATCTATACATTTGATCTTTGAACATAAATGTGAGAATTTACATTTGACCGTATTAAATGCCCTCTGTGGTACTTTAAATACCTTTTACTTACTTTTCATATAATTAACTATTTTGGGTAATACTACTTGCAAACATGCTAATCAGATTTCTTATTCAAGTCATTTGTAAACAAATGTTAGGTAGACGAGGGTCAAGGAAAGACCTCACAACGCACTCATGAGGACAGCTGGGATCTCTGATTGAGCGCTGCTGACAGCAACAGCCTGTGTCATGAATCCACATGCTTGGATCACCACCCAGCCAGTCTGTGAGCCCCTGCCATGGCCTCGAAGTCTCCACTACCGGCTCTGTCAAAGGCTGTGCGAATAAGTGATCCTGCCTAACCCAAAGTTCCTGACCTCGAGAGGAACAGAAAGAAGAGGGCAAGCGCAGCCCTGAGCACCTCGGTGCCTGCCTTCTCTAGCTCCTGGGTTCCCCACCGGGCCACCGCCATCCACAGAGCACAGGTGGGGCATGCACCTCCCTTCCTCCTTCTCCGGCTCTCCTTTAATCGTTCTCCCTCCACGAGGCCAACTTCACACAGCAATGTGATTAAGTCAACATGTAAATGGAAGACAACCTCTCAACTCTTTCCTAAGTATTTGCCTTATAAAAGAAGGGTGCTAATCCTAAGCATTCTGTAATTTCAAGGGATATAACATCAATAAGTAAACTTAATTCTCCCCTCTCAAGAGAAAAGATTTTTAACCGGAAAACACCTCCTACAGACCAGCCCTGGCGAGGAGTAAACTTTCAGTGTCAGTTCCAGCAAATTGGTCCCACACTCAGGGCTGCTTCCTTTTTTTCAAGTTCTGAAGTTTTTTTCAAGTTTTTCAAGTTCAAGGACCTGAACAACCATCCTCCCCCACCCAGCCCCCAACAATGGCATCCATGAAGGTACAAAAGTAATTTTCAACAGCCTCTGGGACATGGGAAATAAGAGTAGGGAATTTCCAGTTTATAAACTTTCTAAGCTTCTGGAAATTTCTAAGTTTCTAGTTTATAAATTTATGAGCCCAATGAACAGATATTACTTATATAGTTGAGTTAAAAAAAAAAAAAGCTTTTAAAAAAGCAATGTTAAACTAGAATAGGGGTTTCCCTAGCAACTCAGTCCGTAAAGAATCTGCCTGCAATGCAGGAGAACCAGGTTTGATTCCTGGATTGGGAGGATCCCTGGGAGAAGGAAATGGCAACCCACTCCAGTATTCTTGCCTGGAGAATCCCATGGATGGAGGAGCCTGGCGGGCTACAGTCCATGGAGTTGCAAAGAGTCAGATACAACTTAGCAACTAAACCACCACGATGTAGAATTATTCAGTCACTTTCTCAATGATGCTTTCCAAATTCTTCCATCCTTAATAAGAATTAGCGAACTTCAGAAATTTAAATACAGTGCCAACAGTAACAGCAACAATAATAATAATACCAACACTATCACTACCACCACAATCTCCACCATCTGATTTCTTGATTTAAATCATCCATCTGAATGCACCCATATCAGGGAGACTTTTACAAGTAAACATGGCTTACATATATTTGAAATCTAAACATTTTTTTCAAGTCTGATGGAAATTAATACTGATTTTCTTTTTCTCTCTCTGTACTCTTGGGTGCCAGTGGCTTAATTATGTTAGACTTTAACTATTTTCCCCACACTGGGAACTTACTTTTATGCTTGGGGTAGATAACATCAAAACCAGGCAAAGGCATTACCACATCATGGATGGAGTAATTATTAACATCATCTTCCTCAATAAAGGTGGCTGTGGCTGAAAATACACCAATGAATAAATTAATACGGGCAGCATTTTCATGAGCCCAATCTGCTAAAATTACATAAGCTAAAATTACATACATCTAAGCAATCAGAAATGCAAGCTGATACAGGTTCAGTGGCCCATGAAGCTTAAAGAAATTAATCTGGAATATATGTCTGTCTTTTCTATTTATCTATTTAAGAAATAGATATGGATTTAGAAAAAGCAGAAAACTTAAACTATTTCTCAGCTGTAACCCCATGTTTAGGAATCCTTTTAGCTTTTTCCTCAAATAATACTACAAAACACAATCTTGAAAGCTATTACAAATGAGTACATTTTGCTAGAAGAATAAACTATGGGAGAAAAGACAATGCAGTTAGTATTTAGAGGATGAAATGTGGTGGCACAGGGACATGAAAACCCACCAGATGTGACCAATATTGGATAAGGAAAAATTAAATCAGGAAAAGATTAATTAAAATTTCTATTCAAATAAAAAGCTCTAGTGTATTTACTGGACACACCTACAGATGAGCAGCCTCTGTCCCAGACAGCTTCGGGGCAGACTCCACCAGGAGAACATGGACTTTGGAAATGGACAGACTTAGTTCGATTCCCAACTTTGTCTTTTTTTAAAACCAGCTGTGGAACCTTAGGGTGAGTGACTGAACCTCGTCTGAAAAACAGCATACTTCACAGTAATCCTGTGAGCTTTAAAGTAAAAGGCTTACTTAGAAGGCCTGGCCCACAGTACGGGGTCAATAGCAGATGGGGCTGCCTGCACATTTTATGAACATGTCAGGCAGCGAGTATGCACATCACAGCCCCCAAGTAAAGGGAGCTCCAGTCTTGTGTTGACCAAAAGAAACTCTCTAAGCCTGACCTAGAACAGCAGGGAGGCTGAAGTACATTCATAGGTGTAGAGAAGTATTTGACAGACCCAGGTTAGGATCTGGAAAGGGATTTTAGGCAACACTTACTCCAAATCTTACCCTAGTTAAGACAATGGAGACTAAGGTACATATTTTCAACTCAGAAGCATTTTTCCTTAAAGAGAACAGATCCAAACCAGTCAGTCTGAGCTTATACTGTCCTTTCATCTCAAGCTTACCAGACACAAGCTCTCTATCTCAACCAGAAGCCAGGCTGGATTTTCAGCACTAGTGTCAAACAACTGACCCCAAGGTGGGCTGAGTAAGGATGGTATCCGCCTTTTACCTCCTTTAAGAACAAGGTCCCCAGGCACAGGCTTCAGCCCGTATTCGTCAATCCTCTTGCTCACCATGTTGTTCCACACGTAGCTCTGATAGCTGTGAATGTACATTAAGCGATTGTTTCTTGGTATCTGAGGGGAGGAAAAAAACCAAGCAAGAGAAAAAACAAAATTCTGAATACTGAAAGTACTGTATCTGCCAAGACATCCCGTTTGTTAAGTGGTGCACTTCATATAAGAAACTCCTAACTTCCATCTCCCATTTTTTCAAAGAGCTTACAGAAACAGTGACTGGTACATGGCAACCGATTTCAGAGACGGAACCCCTCGGGCTGCAAGGTGTTCACAATCAGCAGCAGCAGCTCCCATTTCGTACCCACATAGTGCAGACGTGAATGTGAAGAAAACAAGTACTTTGGAATTCATACTCTGCATCACCGGTTCCCAACTTTTTTGGCATCAGTGACTGGTTTCGTGAAGGACAATTTTCCCACGGACACAGAGGGTGGGGAGGGGTGGGATGATCCAAGTGCGTTATGCTTACTAAGCCATCACTGATCTGACAGGAGGCGGAGCTCAGGCAACAATGCAAGAGATGGGGGGTTGGCTGTAAATACAGATGAAGCATCTCTCACTCACTCACTGCTCACCTCCTGCTGCGCAGCCTGGCTCCTAATGGGCCACGGTGTCAGTCCGTGGCCCAGGGGCTGGGGACCCCTGCACTAAATCAAAGACACAGACTTCAAACTCAAAGAACTTACACATCAATCACAGAGCTAACTGTTTTCTAATTGTACAGAGGCAAGAGCCTATATGACTTTTTGACCACTAATTTCCTGGGACAGGAATCCTGATTTTTGAGGGGTACATCTGGGGAACAACAACACTTGACAATTAAAAGTTAAACTTTTAGTCTATTGGGATTACGGTATCCAAACACAAATATAGGCTATACTCACCAGGACGGTACTCAGAGAAACCACACTAAAGTGTAGTCAACTAGACTACAACTAAAGAGAAACCACACTAACATGTAGTCAACTAGACTACAACCCTCTCTCTGAGGCTGGTTACATTCTGATGCTGGAGAGTAACCAAGAAATGACCTCTATGATGGGTTCTGATTTCTCAAATACCAAGACATTAATACTTCATTTAAATCAAACCTCCTCATAGCTACTATTTCTCACAGGGATGCTTTTTTCAAGCCCTCCATGTTAATCATCACCGCTCCACTGTTTGTACCCGCCGCCCTCCCCAGTCACCATCCAGGGTCTAAACAGGGATCACTCAGGGAGCATAGCTCTCAGAGATCACCAAAGGAGCCTTATTTACCTTCTGTTGTTTCAAAATTTAGTGAAATTTAAAGATAAAAATTTCAAAGCATTAAGCGACTTTGAGTCAGGGCCTGACTTCACAAATTGCACTCACTATGCCAAATGCAGAGACTATATTCTTCATTCCGTATTTTGAAAGTCCTCGGAGAAGCTGCCCTTCCACACACCTTTTGACAGGTAGTTTTCGGAGGGCAGCGGCTGGGTCTTTGGTCTTCGCCCATTCTTCCCTGCATTTAACCAAGTACCCCTTTTCAGCTGGAGCGGGGGAGAAAAAAGCTGTGATTAAACAGTTTATCCAAAAGACAGACTTTCATAACTTAAAACATTTCACAGAGAAGACAAAATTAGGAACTGCTATTTGTGATAGAGGTACTCGGAAGAGCTTCTGCTCACCTGAGAGCAATAATCAGAAATGAAAAGACAGGAAAGGGAGAGAGCTTACAGAACTAGATGGCTTTCATGCTACCATCTCAGGACTTAAAAGTCAACCAATGAGCACTGCCAGGCCGACTCAACCTCAGACAAAACCTAGGCAGCCCTTGCTTCTTTCCCTCTCTTTTTCTACTGTATTGTAGAATGTAATGGGTTACTTTCCATAAAATGAGACGACCTTATCTCTTTTCAATGTGCAAATAAATAATCATCCACAGTGGACGTAACTATTTTGGTGATTTATAAAGTGGTACTTAAATCCTTTTTCAATACAGTATGACATTAGAATTTCTAATGAACTCTTCAAACAAAAATTCTCAGTTTGCTTTCTCCAAGTTTTTATATTATATTACACTCTGTTTTTATTAACAAATTAACCACCAGTGACATCTGTTTGGATTCCTGTATGTTCAGAGATTTTGTAGCACACAAAGAAATGAATATATTTATTTATGCGTTAATAAATTAGATGAGCTTGAGCTGCTGCTACTGCGTCACTTCAGTCATGCTAAAGAGCTGAAAATAAGAGATAAATTATAAGTCTCTAATATATACATAAGACTTGTACAAAATAAGGATGCAAAAATTTTGAAATAGTGACGCTAATCTGCACCTATACTTTTATTCAAAGCAATTTCATGAATATCGAGTCATATATTCCCTTTTTGTTTTTTCCCCTTAAGATTATTTTTATTCTCACCTCCAGAACGGGGTTTCAATATTAAATCCATGACTTCAGCCCAGGAATTTTGCAGTATAGCTCTAAAATTAAACAGCATTTATTTTACTTAATTTTGCATTAAGATGAGTTTTATCTGCCTAAATTTGTAGACTCAATAAATCATGTTAACTTTATATATATTATTAAACTCAAAAGCAGAAAAACTAATACTGATATAATGGCACAGGTAAATGTCAAAAGAACTAAAAAGAGAAGAAAATTCAGAATATAACATTTATATCATTTAGTATCTCATTTTTAAAATGCTATACAGTATAAATACTACCTAGTCATGCTTTAAGCTGTTATACATGGTATTATCTTTATAAATCAGTCTTTATATGTCAATATTTATTTGAAACTTTCAAAAAATTTCTCCCCTATATTAAAAAATTTCTTGCCTAGGTAAAGAGAATAAATACAATTTATCTTTATGCATTATAATTCTCACCAAGATGGAAGTATCTTTATTTTTACGGATTATAAGTTATACATGTTGCTATAAAATTAAACAGTACAGAAGAAAGGAGGTTACCTGGTATCTAACCTCTAAAAAACAAACACTGTTAACACTTCAGAGTATAGATTTCAAGACCTGCTTGATCTTTACATGTATATTATTTTTCCTTTTACTTTTATTATACTATCTTTTGCCACACAAAGGATATATTTTGTGTATCATATCTGAACATTTTTTCCTCATTAAGATTTCTGGGCTTGGAGTCAGAAAGCCTTTCCCTACAAGAAGAAAACAAAAATCCCTCCTATTAATTTTTCTGTTTTTCTACTTAACTAGGGTTTTTATTTTTCACATTTAAGTTAATCTACATGAGATATTTGTGTTTTATGTAAAATGCTACTGTATATACTAATGAGATCACATATTTAACCTATTACTTAACTAGTAGTTAACTAATCTAACTAGTTAGTAGATTTTTAACCTACTAGTGCAATGAATTATTCTAAAAGATATCCCACTGCTGGCCATTCTTGAGTCATGGAACAAGCCATGCTCCAACAGTCTTTAAACACTCTCCTGAGTAAAACATTCAGCTGGCCTAGGCCTTCAGTAATATTTCCCAAAAGAGCCCAGTGCTAATTCAGGACTAGGTGGCGGTGCACCAAATACCATGAAAGAAAGGCTTCTGTGTGCAAAACCCTTTGTTCTCTGGCTGGCCACTTGATTTTGTAAACAGTTCTACTGAAAACCACCCATGCTCATTAACATATGTGCTATCTCTGGTTGCTTCCACCCTGTAACAACTGTGCTGAGGAGCTGCCGGACACACTCTGAGGCGCACAAAGTCTAACTATTTATGACCTGACCCTCTACACAAAAAGTGTGCCAACACTTGGTATAATGTAAAGTTGCTTAACTACGAGACTTCTTACATAACATTTTTAAGATACTACCGCACGCGTGAAGGTTCAGTATACATCACCATAGTAAAGATGGATATATGTAGTTTACAATAAGCCATTCTATGTTAAAATGTTTTCTACTTTTCTGACATTATTAGTGTCTTTCATTTTTTCACTTTCTTTTATAAATTGTGTAAAGTATATACAGCATAAAATTTATCACTTCAGCTATTTTTAAGTGGGCAGTTCTGCGGCATTAAGTCTAGCCACACTGTCGTATAACCATCAGGACCATCTGCCTCCAGGGCTCTTCAGTCTTGCATGACCAATTCAGGATCCAGTAGACAGAACTTTCCCCTCCCCACAGCTCGTGGCAACCACCATTCTACTTTGTCTAGACTACTCTAGGAACTGCAGGTAAGAGGAATTACATAGTGTGTGTCCTTTCTGACTGGCTTATTTCACTTAGCATAAGTCTTCAGGTTTATTCGTGCTGTAGCATGTGTCAAACTGCCTTCCTTTTTAAGGCTGCATCCCACTGCATCTATGGACATTCTGTTTATCAGTTCATCTGTTAATGGACACCTAGTTGGCTGCTTCTACCATTTGGCTATTGTGAACAATGCTCTTCTCAACATAGGTGTATAAATATCTGTTGAGTGTTTTTATTTCTTTTGGGTATACATCCAGAAATGGAACTGCAGAATCATATAGTAGAAGCTCTGTGTTTTAGTTTTTGGGGACTGTCCATATCATTTCTACAATGGCAGTTCCATTTTATATACTCACCTGCAGTGTGCAAGGGCTGCAATTTCTCCACACCCAACACTTATTTTCTTTCCCTTTTTGTTTTTTAAATAACAGCCACTCTAATGGGTACAAAATCATATCCTACTGTGGTTTTGATGTACATTTCCCTAATAATTAGTGGTACTAAATATCTTTTCATGTGTTTATTAGTTGCCTGTATTTCTTCTTTGGGGAATAGTCAAGTTCTTTGCCCATTTTAAAATTAGGGGTTTTTTTTGTTATTGAATTATATGAGTGGTTTTTGTTTATTTTTTGCCACTCCATGTGGCGTGTTTTTTTGTTATTGAATTATATGAGTGGTTTTTGTTTATTTTTTGCCACTCCATGTGGCGTGTGGGATCTTAGTTCCCTAATCAGGGATTGAACCCGGGGCCCTTGGCAGTGAAGCACGGAGTTCTAACCACTGGACTGCCAAAGAATTTCCCCCTTTTGCCTCAGCTTTTTACCTCACAACACAGCCTCAGAGAGGTAGAGGAAATACTACATGATATTTTCATTTTGTGCTCTGAAGGATGCATGCACAAATGCAACTTCATAGAGTCAGCGGCTGAAATCATGGACTGAAGTTGAGAAGACCCTTCTCTCAGGACTGCAGCTAACAAACCAGTGAGCTCAAGCTGCCTCCCAAATTTCACCTTTGCTAAAGCAAAGAATTTGAAGTGCCAGGAAGAACATGAACTACATAATCTCTCAGATCACTTCCAACTCAAGCTTCCCAATCCTAACTGCCATGTGAATAATCATTTAGGTAACACAATACGCACCGGAGGGCAGGATAGTGTAAGTACACTTATAAACCCGAGTCCTTACTGATGGGATTCCCGCCCCAGCCCACCTAGAGGGATTTCCTATTATCACAAAGCTGATGAGAGAGTCCTTAAAATGAACTTTATGTGCTAACTGCATCCTACACCACTTTCTTTAAAGGGTGAGGGAAGGGTACAAACCAGTTTAAGAAATTAGGAAGCACTTGTTAACAGAGACCATAAGCTACTCGTCTCCTTCAGGCTACTCTGGGGCTGAGTTACCCAACTGCTACTGCTGGGTCACTTACTGAGCCAGGATTTATCTGTGTAAAAGAAAACAGAATTCCTGGGTGGGCTATTCGGTGGGAGAGAAAAACTGACTCATCAGGTTAAAGCTCTTTGAACTCTGACTTACTTTTTCACCTTGTACATGAACTATCATAAAACAGAACAAAACTTATGGAGGCTATGGGTCAGTTGGTCATCTAAAAGGATTCTTTTGGTCCAGTTTTCCAGGAAATCTAGAAATAACTAAAAACACCACTGACCAAAAAAAAAAAAAAAAAAAAAAATCCTGCTTCTTTTTATTTTTTAATGAGCAAGTTCTTTCAGACAAAAGTTAAGAAAATAAATGCAAACCTTCCAACTTGATATGTGGGGACAGCTGTTGTTCCGAACCTTTGCATTCCGTAGTAGTTGATAAACCCAATCTCCTTGAGAGAGTTCATGGCTTGTTCCACTTGGTTGTCAGTTCCTGTTATATTTCTGGGGGTGGAATGGGAGTGGGGAAATGACCCAGAGAAAAAAATTTACAGGCAAACACACTCAGGGATGCAAATCATAAGTGACATGGCTTGGCTCCTGTGCTTTTCCCTTGTTCCGTGGAGCTCTCTCTACCTCCCAAGGACTCTGTCTTTTTAAAAACTGCGAAGTGTAGACCGTACAAAATTCACCATTTTGGCCATTTCTAGGCATGCGATATGGCAGCATTAAGTACTTTCACAGTGCTGTGCAACCTCTACCACTATATACTTCTGAACTGCTTCATCTTCTCAAACTGAAATGCCAGTTAATGAACAGTACCTCATCTCCCCTCCTTACACCCCCAGGTAACCTTTATTCGACTTTTTTGGGTCTATGAATCTGCCTATTCTAGGTAGGTGGAAGTGTAAGCTGTCTTTTGCATTTCAAGGAGATGGCCTCATTCCAAAGGTCATGCTGAGTGAGTAGAGGGTGGGTGTACTGGCACAAACACTACAGCTGGGTTTGCTCTCCCAGCTCCATTGGACCCCACCTCGCCTTCTTGGGCCGCCAAAACCATGGGTGCCAGCTCACTGGAATTAACAACTATTCCGAAGGGACCCAAGAAGATCCTCCCTGGTCTGTACTCCCCCTCGCAGCTCTTTACCTGAGGACAACTGTGAAGTGATTTCCTTGAAGCTCTCCCAATTTCAGAGGGTTTTTCTGATAGCTGAAATTCCCCAGCTTAAAGTTCATCAAGCATTTGTTCAAGTGGGCAAGTCTTTGTGCAGTTATTCTAAAGAATACAAAATGTAAAAGGAGCAGAAAGATGGTCATGACATGTTGCCTGGCTGATATGATCTAGGACAGTTTATGACAGAAAATGGCAGCTTAAAATGAGACTAGAAGCTGTGATGGCAGAAAAGAAAGGCACCAAGGCCAGTGGGGTGAGCCTATCTTTCATTCACCTCTGGAATGTTCCTCCAGCCTGAGGACACCTGTTCCCACTGGAATGATGTAACCTGGGCCATTGTTATATTCTTAAGAGTCTCATGTTACTTGTATACTGATAATGGAACAATTCTGTTTGAAGTTTCCTACTTTTTGTGAGGGGAGAAGGATGAGAAAGGGAGCAGAGAGCAATTCCTACAGGTAAAAAAGTTCTTACTAAGCATTAAAAAAGAATCATATTTCCATTTTTGTCCATCAGAAAAATATTATAATCACACTACAGAAAACTTGGAAAAGTACAGAGAAATACAGAAGAAAGTAAGTCTCAGCTAAAAAATGGGGTCGCTATTAGTCAGACACGACTGAGCGACTTCGCTTTCACTTTTCACTTTCATGCATTGGAGAAGGAAATGGCAACCCACTCCAGTGTTCTTGCCTGGAGAATCCCAGGGACAGGGGAGCCTGGTGGGCTGCCGTCTATGGGGTCACACAGAGTCGGACATGACTGAAGTGACTTAGCAGCAGCTAAAAAAAAATGTTAGTATCTAACTTTGAATTTCCTCCTATTCTTTCCTTCTTAAACACACGTCAGATATATGTATATGATCTTTATCTGACTACATATATTTAGTCAGAATCACATAATCTATACTTTCCTGCTATCATTTAAAAGGTATAAAGTTTTCATGGAAAACTCACTAACTTCTTTAATAGCAATACACGTAAAAAAAGAAGTACAGTACTAGAAAGCCTCTGCTCTATCTCTGTCCCTTAATACCCCGCTCCACTGGCAGCCAACACGAACAGTTTCTTGTATATCCCTCTAGAAACACTTTCTGTACGCGTAAGTGTTCCTATTATCTTCTCTCTCTTTGGAATTTCTCAGTAAGCTTCTAATGTATGTTATATGGACAGATCTGCTTGACAGAGTTTCACAAAGTGAATGCAACCATGTAACCAGCGCCCAGATCCTCCCTTTTAAAAAACAATTTTTGTTACACTTACAAATTGTTTACTATCTTCCTTTATTCACAGAAAACTGGAAAACTACATATTAGAAACCTGCCTTACCCAGAGAGTGTCCTTTCAGAAGCTGCCTCGCTCTGTGTACAGGCACACAGGGTGGCCGCCGCACTGCCTGGATCTTTTCTCTGGCCTTCATCTGACCAGTCCCCTGGGATGGCCATTTAAATTGCTACCCATCTTCTGCTATTACTATAAAGTACTCTCTAACAAACATCCTCATACAGACTTCATGGTACACCTACACAGGTGAATGGTTTAGAGATGTTCGTACCTAAGGAGAAGTGGCGGATTTTAAATTTTAACCCCTACTGTCCTCCAAAAAGGTTATACCAATTCACACACCCATCATTAATGTCAGTGCCTACTGTCTCATGCCTGTATCCTCACACGGCATGTTATAAACCTTACTTTAGCTCTGCCAGGCAAAATTTAAAATGCTATTTTCATTTTTACTTACCTGCTTCTTACTGTGAGAGAATTTAAACATTTTTTCATGTCTTGACTGTGGAGTACCTATTCTTCCTACTACCTCTGTTTCTATTGGATTGTTAATATTCTTCTGTTTTCATAGATTAAGGAAATCTACCCTTTACCACACAGTGAGAAAATATTATCTCCCATTTTGTGAGTTCACTTAATAATATTTTTATACTTTGGAAAATTTCCCAACTTAATGTTAAAAAAAAAAAAAAAAAAAAACTGGTAACACTGTAACAAAGTCTTATACTTTACACTCAGATTTACCAACTGCTAACATTTTCCCACTATAGTTTACATGTATTTCTAGACATATGAACACCTCTATACCACGCATACAGGCACAGATACATACATACACACACACACACACACACACACACACACACACACACACATTCTGAACCACGTGAGAGTGAGCTGCAGCCTGAGGACATCTCACTCTTAAAGAGAGTGCAGTATGTGTCTCCTAAGAACAGCAGTCTTCCAAGCTACTCACCACCGGTAACCCTCAGGGAGCCTACGGGAGTTCAGTGCTACCGAAGAGCAGTCCAGATTCAAAGTCACCCAATTCCCCCAATAACATTACTGAGATTTTTGCTGTGTGTGTGCTTAGTCGCTCAGTCGTGTCCGACTCTTTGCAACCCCGTGAACCGTAGCCCACCAGGCTCCTCTGTCCATGGGGATTTTCTAGGCAAGAATACAGGAGCAGGTGCTATGCCCTCCTCTTGTGGATCTTCCCAATTCAGGGATCAAACCCAGGTCTCCCACATTGCAGGCAGATTCTTTACAGTCTGAACTACCAGGGATTTTTAATGCTACTTAACTTCAGGATCTAATCAAAGACCAGAACAATCATTATTTTCACAACAGTAGACTCCCATAGCGTATGCTCAAAATCTTACTGTAAGGAAACAATGATTGTCCTGGTTCTTGATTAGATCCTGAAGCTAAGGAGCTTAAAAAAAAAAATCTCAGTGATGTTACTGGGAGGAATTGGATGAGTTTGGATGTGGACTGCTCCTCAGTAGCACTAAATATTCATTGGAAGGACTGATGCTGAAGCTGGAGTGCCAATACTTTGGTCACCTAATGTGAAGAGCTGACTCACTGGAAAAGACCCCGATGCTAGGAAAGATTGAGGGCAAAAGGAAAGGGGGGTACACAGGAGAAGATAGTGAGATAGCATCACCAACTCAAATGGACAAGAATTTGTGCAAACTCTGGGAGACAGTGAAGGACAGAGGAGCCTGGGATGCTGAAGTCCATGGGGTCGCAAAGAGTTGGACATAACTTAAGTGTGAGTGACATGACACTCGTGTCTGAGTGACTGAGCAACAACAAAAAAACTCCCGTATTTTGATGGGAGTGTCACACAGGTGATGCTGAGGCCTTTTCAGTGTATCACAGCAAAATGGTACCTCTCCCTCCTTTTCCTTTTTAAATTTGTAACCTGTGGTGTGTCATTTTAAAAACTCTGTGCCTATCCTGTTTCCCCACCGTCTTTCATCCAGCTGTTTCGGTGCCCAAGGACAGCTGCTGGCAGGCGCAAAGATTACCATGCTGACTGTGAAAGAGTATTTGTAAACCACCCCCCCATTCCTCCTGTATCAGTTGACATTCTACAAACAAGGACTAGACAGTAAAATTTTAATTGAGAGTTTTTAAAAATAGCTCCGGGATTAAAGCTTTGCTTAGAAAGGGTGTCCCTAGTTGGAGATTTAAACAGTATCCCCAGGTATAAGTAGAGTGCTTTTTTTTTTAACTTTTTATTTTGTATCGGAGTATAGCCGATTAACAAACAATGTAGTACTTTTACACTTGTTCAGGGTCGCTTTAGAGTAAAATGGATACTTTTTCTTCTGTTTCATTTTGCTTACAGTAGTGATGTGTCTCATTTACAGCAGTGCTGGCCTCCATGCAATCATTAATGCACTAATCTTCACTACTGGTCTTTTACAAAAGACTGGTCTTTTACACTGGCTGCAGCAAAAAAGGAAAGAACTCCGGGCATGGGGGTTCCAGGACTTTGACTGGGAGTTTCTGTTTACTCTCCCCAGTCAACTGCTGATGCCAAAAGTGGCTCATTTAGAAAGGAGGGAGATGAGGTCACGCTTTCTCTCCTGGCTTTAAATTACGGACTCTTTTCATCCTGGGCAACAAGGAGACTAAGGAAAGAAGAGGGGAAAGTTTTTCACACACAAGCCAGTAACTGCATCAGCTGCTGCTCATTGGCTTTGGTTCTGCATTTTAAATTAACAGCATCACATGTTCCTTTTTGGTTTTGACTTTTTTTGTTTTTTAAAGGTAGATTATGGAGTATAAACATTACATCAAAGACTTTAAATTCACAAATTCACTAGCTCAGAACATCTTTTCTCTGCTGATTTTAAATGCTACTTTGATTACACACTAACTGTGGACATATCTGGGTCTGTAATTATTCTAATTCTACCCATTTATGTGTAAGTATCACACTGCTTTAACTGCTATACTTCTATAACAGGCTTCAAATATACTGTGGCTAGACAATCCTATGTAAAAAAATGAAATCAGAACATTTTCCAACATCAGATACAAAAATAAACTCAAAAAGGATTAAAGAGCTAAATCTAAGACCAGATACTATAAAACTCCTAGAGGAAAACAGGCAGAACACAATTGGACAAAAATCACAGCATTATCTTCATAAGTCTGTCTTCCAGAGTAATGGAAACAAAAGCAAAAATAAAAAGACAATCTACAGACTGGGAAAGATGCATTTGCAAATA
Organism: Neotragus moschatus; assembly: GCA_006410615.1. Classification (NCBI taxonomy): domain Eukaryota; kingdom Metazoa; phylum Chordata; class Mammalia; order Artiodactyla; family Bovidae; genus Neotragus; species Neotragus moschatus. Next base: position 151,127 of record SJYA01000613.1, on the reverse strand, counting down.
ATACAAGCAACAATGGTTTAATTGACAAAACATACAGTTTATACAGCTCATTATCAAAAAACAAACAGCCCAATCAAAAATGGGCAGAAAAAAATAAATAAAATTTAAAAATAGGCAGAAGACCTAAACAGACATATCTCCAAAAAGACATACAGATGGCCAACAGGCACATGAAAAGATGCTCAATAATACTAATTATTAGATAAACACAAATCAAAATTACCGTAAGGTACCATCTTGCACTGGTCAGAATGGCCATCATTAAAAAGCCTACAAATAGGGCTTCCCTGGTGGCTCAATGGTGAAGAATTCGCCTGTCAATGCGGGAGGCATGGGTTCGATTCCTGGTCCAGGAAGACCCCACACGCTGCAGAGCAACTAAGCTTGTGCATGCCACAACCACTGAGCCTGAGCCACAACTACCGCAGCCTGTGCACCCACAGCCTGTGTTCTGCAACAAGAGAAGCCACCACAGTGAGAAGGTCATGCATTGCAACTAGAGAGTAGCCCTGATCACTGCAACTGGAGACAGTCTGCACAAAAACAAATACCCAGCACAAACATACATTTAAAAAAAAAAAAAAACGAATAATAAATATTAGAGATGGTGTAGGAGAAAAGAGAACTCTGTACACTGTTGGTAGGAATGTAAATTGGCACAGCCACTATGGAGGACAGTATGGAGATTCCTCAAAAACTAGTGACAGAGTTGCCACGCGAGCCAGCAGGCCCACTTTTGGGCACACACCCAGAAGAGAGGAAAACTCTAATTCAAAAAGATACATGCACCCCAGTGTTCATAGCAGCACTATTTACAGCACAGTCAAGACATGGCAACAACCTAAATGTTCATCTAGAGATGAACAGCTAAAGAAGATGCGGATATTACTCAGAGTATTACTCAGCCAGAAAAGAATAAAACAATGTCATCTGCAGCAACATGATGGACCTGGAGATGATTATCCTAAGGAAAGTAAGTCAAAGACAAATATATGATATCACTTACATGTGGTTGAAAAAGAAAAAAGGAACTTATTTACAAAACAGAAACAGATGCACAGAGAAAACAAACTTATGGTTACCAAAGGGGAAAGACAGGAGGGACGAATAAATTTGGAATGTGAGATTAACATATATACAACTACTATATATAAAATAAACATGTACTACATAGCACAGGGAACTGTATTCATTATCTTGTAGAAACCAATAATGTAAAAGAATCTTAAAAAGAATTTGTGTTTACATATAACACAAGTATAAAATTGACTTTGTTGTTCATCTGAAACAATGTAAGTCAACTGTACTTCAATAAAAATAAGTAAATTACTCTAAAAAAAACCGGGTGATAAGTGAAAGAAACAGATTATTATAAATCCAGAAATATCTTAGAGTGGAGAGTGTGGTAAAAATGTTTTAGTAATCCAAGTGTACAATTTACTCCAAAATCACCATGGGACTGTTTTAATAAAAATATTTTAAATGAGATATATATATTTCATTATAAATTTTTATACCAATCCCCCTTTATTAGTCAATTCTTCCAGAATTTTTATGGTTAGTTCTGACTCTTTCCCACATTACGATCAGCTTGATTAGTTTGAAACATTCTATTGGTATTTTCATTTAGTATCAGCATAAATGTACATGTTTATTCATTAAAAAACATTTATATGTATCCAAGAACAGATTACAGCATTCATTTACTCAAGTCCTTTTACATCTATCAATAGCATTTCAAAGCTTTCTTCACAGAGAGAGATCTTACATTTTAGAAAAATTTTTGTTTCTAGGTATGTTCTTTTCTTCACCTTCTTCTGTGTAAAATATTTTTCTCTGCTATAATTTCTAATAGGCTATCCTCTGAATACTGATTTTGGTACATAGTCTTTCCTATCTTGCATAACTTCCAGTTAGCTCCTTGAATGGAAACAATCATACATCAGTAACAAAACTGCAGTCTGGCCTCCTCCTAATTTTTACATCACTTATTTCCTAATTATTCTTTGTATTATAGAATGCCAAGAACAAAGGTAAGTAGCAGTAATAGTGTGGTCATCTTCATTTTGTTCTCAGTTCTAATAAAATGCTCTAATATTTCATGGCTAAACATGATGTCTGGTTTTTCACTTGCACATTGGCCATTTTAAAATATTTTCACATTTTCTTATGTTACTATTCATCTTTCTCTACTTTAACAAAGAGAGTTTTGAAAAATCAGAAATGATCTAATATAGTAAAAAATAACTCATCAATTGTAATTTACTTAGTCATTCATTTAAGACTCTTCAATTTGGGTCACCTGGGTTGTTGACAATTTTTTAAAGCTACAAATAACGCTACACAGTACATCACTGTGCCTCAGCAAGCAGTTTTAACTTTTTTCTTCAAGCATCCTCTGAAGAGCTGAGAGAACTACCAGAACAAAGGGCAGCTGAGCTTCACTTTGTTGACTACACTTCTCTCTTTACGACTCTGGACTGCATGGTGTTTCTCAGAGTGGGCCCTTGAGCGCATTCCTATTGGCTCTTATTGCCAGGAGCCACGTTCCAGCTTTGGCGGGAAGTAACTATAGCAGTTGGGAAGGTCTGGATGTGGCTCCTGGGCCCTGGGCCTGCATGAGAGGCTATTCTGCCCCTAAGTGCCTGGTCTAGAGACCCAGGCCCATATTTAGACTCAGACCATAATTACGGAAGCTGCCCCACAGGGGCCTGTGCAGCCTCCCAAGTCCCAACATTACATGAAAAATTACTGGGGAAATTTTATCCCACTTCTTCATTAAAAATATGCTGTTACTGAGTTAAACTGTTTAAAATCCACCATATAATACCAGTTTGCCATTTCATCTCAGAGAATTCTTGTTTCCTTGCTGAAAATTTAGCCATATTCCCTGAAGGCAATCAATTTCTTGATGCATTATCAATCAATTAATTTGTTTCCTGGTTCAATATGTGCAGAAGCAGCCTGACCAAATTTCTTAAGGAAAGAAGAAGTGTCACTGTCCACTAATTATTATAAAATGCAGGAAGCTAGCCAGAGAAGCAGGTAAATCTCACATTCCATTACCCTCTCTCCTGGCCCTGAATACCCTGTCCAACCCAAGTACCAAAAGGTGTGAAGTGGGTCTGTACCAGCTCAGACCAGCTGCTCAGGGGAACCACATCCTTGACTTTAGACATATGGAGATGATGGCAGACCCACAGGGCATCAATTAATCCAGAAACAGTATCCCAAAGAGTCCAGGAAGCAAAGGATCAGGATGAACAGTGGGAGGAAAGGGAGGACAGAGCCCCTCTTTGGTCAGTAACTCTTGCTATAAAAATGGACAGGAAATTTCAAAGTCAAGAGGAAAGAAGGAATCAGACAGGCAGCTTGGCAGTTCTGGAAAGAGATTAGGGAGACTGCTTCCCAACAGCCATGAAAGACAGCTTTGTTCTTTTTTTTTTTTAATAAAGGGCTAAAATGAACATAACAAAAAACTTATCATTTTAAGCATTATAAAGTGTATAACTCGGGGGGTTTTAGTATAGTCACAGTGTTGTGCAACTGTCACCATTATCTAATTCCAGAATATTTCCATCACTCCCAAAAGAAACTGTACACCTATGAACCCCCTTCCCTTTCCCAGCGACTCCTAGCAACCACTAACCTACTTTGTCTTTAAAGATCTCCCTATCTGAGACATTTCATACAAACATAATTATATAATATGTGGTCCTTTGTGTATGACTCCCCTTAGTTTACATAATGTTTTTTAAGATTCATTCATGTTGTTGTATATATCAGGGCTTCTCTGGTGGCTCAGTTGATCAAGAATCTGCCTGCAGTGCTGGAGACCTGGGTTAAATCCCTGGGTTGGGAAGATCCCCTAGAGAAGGAAATGGCAAACCACCTCAGTACCCTTGCCTGGAAAATCCCATGGACAGAGGAGCCTGGTAGGTCGCAGTCCATGAGGTAGTGAAGAGTTGGGCACCAGTGAGCAACTAACACACGTACTTCATTTTTTTTCATGGCTGAATCAAATTCTACAGTTGATTCTTAAGTACACAAAAACATGTATTTGTGAATCCCACTAGCATAGCAGAAAGCAAGAGAACACTCAGTTCTTGCTGGTGTGGGTGTTCCTTGAGAACTAATGGGATGAAGTTGACAGTACCTTTCATGATACTGTTCACAGTTTTAATTTTGATGATCCTGGATCAAGCTCTTTGATTGTAAATCCACAGCAATCCTGTAACTTAGAAATACCAAAATCTCACTTTTAAATACCAGGAGCCAACTTAAGCAGCATGTTGCACAAAATGCCTTTATTAACAAAGCCAGGAAAATACTGGCCCAAGCTCAGAAAGGAGACTGGCAGGAAGAGGCAGGAAGAGAAACAAATCATGCTGAATGAGGCTGTTCCTGCTTGAGATCCTGTGAAAACTACTAGGCGACTTTGGAGAGTTACATGAAGCTGAGAAGCTGCTTATCCCAAACACTAATCAATTCAGCAGTAATTAAAATCCTTGCATGGCAGAGTGGGTTTATCCTGTCTACCAGTTCTCACGGGAAAGGCCAATCCACTCAGCCTCACATATCCATTAGTCAAACCAAGGGAGTAGCCTGCATCCGTGAGATAAGTGCTATGTGCTTTCCAAAGGCTAACGTTTAGGTGTTTAATATGGTTTCTTACTAAGTCAACAGGAAGACGATAAAGGCAGCAAAGGTCTATGAAGACAGAGTCGCAGTGTGATCAAGTATGACACCTGGTGGCTGACTAAGAGGAGAAGTATACCTTCATTCTTCGAAGACGTCACATCATAAAATGCAATACAAAATAAAGAGAAGCCCTGTTTTGACACTCAATATTAGTGAATTTTTTTTTTAAGATTAAAATGTGTCAGGAAGGATTCTGAAGAAGAATAAAGGTGATAAACTGCTACCACCTTTCTACAGGGCAATTAAACTCTGGACAAAAACCTAAATTCTAGAATTTCACATTCTACTGCTAAGTTTATCTTTTTTTTTTTTTTTGCTAAGCTTATCTTAATGAAGTTATCACAGATGTGTGCCAAGATTTAGCTACCAATATGTCCATCATTGGAGAAGGCAATGGCACCCCACTCCAGTACTCTTGCCTGGAAAATCCCATGGACGGAGGAGCCTGGTAGGCTGCAGTCCATGGGGTCGCTAAGAGTCAGACACGACTGAGCGACTTCACTTTCACTTCTCACTTTCATGCACTGGAGAAGGAAATGGCAACCCACTCCAGTGTTCTTGCCTGGAGAATCCCAGGGACAGGGAAGCCTGGTGGGCTACCGTCTATGGGGCTGCACAGAGTCGGACACAACTGAAGCGACTTAGCAGTAGCAGCAGCATGTCCATCATGGAACTGCTTATAAGAGCAAGAAATAGAAAGCCATATAAAATTAAAAAATAGAGTAACAGCTCATAAATTAGGATACACTGGAAAAGACCCTGGTGCTGGGAAAGACTAATGGCAAAAGGAGAAGGGGGTGACAGAGGATGAGATGGTTGGGTGGTATCACCGACTCAGTGGGCATGAATTTGAGCAAACTCAGGGAGATAGTGAAGGACAGGGAAGCCTGGTGTGCTGTAGATCATGGGGTTGCAAACAGGTGGACATGACTTAGCAACTGAAGAACAACAACATATATTTAAATATATTTTGCTACATGCAACCACCTGACCTGCCTCTTAAGAAATTTGTATGCGGGTCAGGAAGCAACAGTTAGAACCGGACATGGAACAACAGACTGGTTCCAAATAGGAAAAGGAGTACACCAAGGCTGTATATTGTCACCCTGCTTATTTAACTTATATGCAGAGTACATTACAAGAAACACTGGGCTGGAAGAAGCACAAGCTGGAATTAAGATTGCCAGGAGAAATATCAATAACCTCAGATATGCAGATGAAACCACCCTTATGGCAGAAAGTGAAGAGGAACTCAAAAGCCTCTTGATGAAAGTGAAAGGGGAGAGTGAAAAAGTTGGCTTAAAACTCAATATTCAGAAAACGAAGATCATGGCATCTGGTCCCATCATGTCATGGGAAATAGATGGGGAAACAGTGGAAACAGTGTCAGACTTTATTTTGGGGGGCTCCAAAATCACTGCAGATGATGACTGCAGCCATGAAATTAAAAGATGCTTACTCCTTGGAAGAAAAGTTATGACCAACCTAGATAGCATATTCAAAAGCAGAGACATTACTTTGCCGACTAAGGTCCATCTAGTCAAGGCTATGGTTTTTCNGGGAGAGTGAAAAAGTTGGCTTAAAACTCAATATTCAGAAAACGAAGATCATGGCATCTGGTCCCATCATGTCATGGGAAATAGATGGGGAAACAGTGGAAACAGTGTCAGACTTTATTTTGGGGGGCTCCAAAATCACTGCAGATGATGACTGCAGCCATGAAATTAAAAGATGCTTACTCCTTGGAAGAAAAGTTATGACCAACCTAGATAGCATATTCAAAAGCAGAGACATTACTTTGCCGACTAAGGTCCATCTAGTCAAGGCTATGGTTTTTCAGTGGTCATGTATGGATGTCAGAGTTGGACTGTGAAGAAAGCTGAGCACCGAAGAATTGATGCTTTTGAACTGTGGTGTTGGAGAAGAATCTTGAGAGTCCCTTGGACTGCAAGGAGATCCAACCAGTCCATTCTGAAGGAGATCGGCCCTGGGATTTCTTTGGAAGGAATGATGCTGAAGCTGAAGCTCCAGTGCTTTGGCTACCTCATGTGAAGAGTTGACTCATTGGAAAAGACCCGGATGCTGGGAGGGACTGGGGGCAGGAAGAGAAGGGGACGACAGAGGATGAGATGGCTGGATGGCATCACTGACTCGATGGACGTGAGTCTGAGTGAACTCCGGGAGTTGGTGATGGACAGGGAGGCCTGGCGTGCTGCGATTCATGGGGTTGCAAAGAGTCGGACACAACTGAGCGACTGAACTGAACAGGGAAAGATGTATATCATTTACTGTTTGCAAGAAAAAAACACACTTTATGTAAATATTTTAGTTTTAGGAAATAAACTAAAGAAAACTAAGGAAAAAAAACTCTTCCACAAAAAATACATCAAGCCATGAACAAGGCAATCTGAAGAAGTACAACTGTGGTGGTACTTTCATTTTCTACCTTATGTTTTTTGTGTTGAAAACAAAACAAACGAATCTATCTTTAAATTTAGGTGGAGAAATTTAGAGCCAGCTGGCCGGAAAGCACGGGAGTTGACTACAATATTTCAGACACCAAAGAGAAGTCAAGAAGCTTCTATGCCCCATATCCAGAGTATGGGAAAGGCTGAGCCCTTGAGCCACTGCCAGTCCCCTGCTCTCAGGAGCTGCTGACCAGCCCATTACCCACACAGGCTATTCAAATCTTCCCACTGTTTTCAAGTTCCCTTTCCCACTCCCATCCCCTTCACTCTCAACAGATGACCCCACATTCCATGTGTCTCAGGCACAAAGAGACCAAGGCAACAGGTGAAGTGCCAGCATCTTCAGGCGTCACCTCCTGCTCTACCCTAGACATGGCACCACGCGCACCACTGCTAGTGATGTCGCAGAGTAGAGAGCAGATGTTCTCGACCTGCCTTTATGCCTTTACCATGATCTCATGCCCAGGGTCCAAAGTCAAGGAAGAGAAGGGCTGGAAAATCCACTAGGATACAACTGAGAACTCAATCCTGACACTATCTCAAATGAATCAGAAGGCGGGAGGGGAGCCAAATGGCAGGAGACTGGGGGGCAAAGAGGAGGTGCTACCTCAATTTCTTTATGAAAAGACGGGAATTACAAACACATGTATGCCTTTAAGTGGGGATAGCAAGCATAGATGACTTTAGAATTAACAAGTGGGTAAACTAAAATGTTGGACTGGATGAGTTACAAGCTGGAAACAAGACAGGCAGGAGAAACATCAACAACCTCAAATATGAGGATGATACCACTCTAATGGCAGAAAGCGAAGAGGAAATAAAGAGCCTCTTGCTGAGAGTGAAGGAGGAGAGTGAAAAAGCTGGTTTAAAACTAAATATTAAAAAAACTAAGATCATGCCATCTGGGCCCATCACTTCATGGCAAATAGAAGGGGAAAGGGCGGAAGTGAAAGTGACCGATTTCCTTTTCTTGGGCTCTAAAATCACTGTGGATGGTGACTGCAGCCATGAAATTAGAAGACTATTGCTTCTTGGTAGAAAAGTGATGACAAATCTAGATAGTGTGTTGAAAAGCAGAGACATTACTCTGCTGACAAAGGTCCATACAGACAAGGTTTTGGTCTTCCCAATGGTCACGTATGGCTGTGCGAGTTGGACAGTAAAGGCAAAACACCAAACTGTGGTGCTGGAGAATACTCCTAAAAAATCCCTTGGACAGCAAGGAGACGAAACCAGTCAATCAGTCCTAAAGGAAATCAACCCCGAAAACTCATAGGAAGGACTGATGCTGAAGCCGAAGCTTCAGTACTCTGATCATCTGATGAGAACAGCCGACTCATTAGAAAAGTCCCTGATGCTGAGAAAGATCTAGGGCAGAAAGAGAAGAGGGCGTCGAGGAGGAGATGGCTGAATGGCATCACTGATGCAATGGACATGAACTAGGGAAAAGTTCAGGAGATGGTGAGGGACGGGGAGGTCTGGGGTGCTGCAGTCCATGGGGTCACAAAGAGTCAGCAGGACTGGGTTCCTGAACAATAAACTATACATATGCAAAATGTACAAGTTTTAACACGTGAATAAACCTGAAACCATCACCGCACTCATGGCAACAAGCACCTGCAACCCCGTTTCCTCCTGCCCCGTTACTTCATCCCCAACCATCCTCCACCTCAGGGGTGCGTAAGCATGGACACCTGAGCCTGTCTGACCGCCGGCTTTCTAGAATCGAGGATGGACACCCGAGTCTGTCTGGTGACCCATCCTTCTAGAATCTAGACCAGTGGTTCTCAACCAAGGCTATTCTGCTCTTCGAGAGACATTTAGCCAGGTCTGGAGACATTTTTGTCTGTCACAGTGCTGACATGAATAGGGAGAAAATTATCAAAATCTTGTGGTAGAGAGAGACCAGGGCTGCTGCTGAACGTCCTAGGGTGCACAGTATGGCCCCTTCAACAAGGAATTATCCAGCCCAAAGTGTCAGCAGTGAAGAGACAGAGAAGCCTAGTCTAGATTAAAACTCAAGCATCCAGGGAATTCCCTGGTGGTCCAGTGGTTAGACTCCACATTTCCACCGCTGAGGGCTTGGGTCTGGTCCCTGGTTGGGGAACTAGGATCTCACAAGCTGAGTGGCACAGCCAAACTAAACAAAGAAAAAAACCCCGAGCATCCCATTTCCTGTGAAAGCCTCCGTGGCCTGCTTCCACAATGAGTGCCACACTTTGTTAGCAGGTCTTCCCTAACACCCCAAATACACCTCTATTCTAGCATTTACATCACTGTGTGTAAGTTCTGATTTACCTGTCTGCTCCATTATAATTACTTCAAAAGCAAAGACCACATTTTTCCTCTGCAGATCTTCAGTGTATAACAGAAGAGCTCATTCACCGTTCTGTAAACTTTAAATAACTTATATTTAACAATCAATGAATAAGAGAGACAAAAGATAAAGAATATATTCACATATTCTCTTGGTTCTACCACACAAATCCTTTAAAAATGACATAAATAATATCGGCTTGCTGCGAGAACATTAGGGAATGCAGATAAGCAAGAAGAAAAGAAACAAATAGAAAAGTGGTTTTTGAACAGACAGAGGCACTATCTAAAGATAGAAGAGGTAAACCCCACAAAGCAGATCCTCGAACCTGGAAATACAGTGCTAGGATTTTTATAGAACGAACCCCAGTATGTACTCCTACTTACTTGAGAACAGCAATCTCCTGAACGGTTATGGCTCTTTTATCTTTGGTTCCCATGTAGGAGAATATGTTTGGCTTGACTCTGATGAGGCAAAAACAAAACCATACAAAGTCACATACCGTTAGGAAGTCATGCTTCTCATAATTTAAGATTTAAAATACATATACTTAAAACAGTAACAGAGTAAAAGAAAAGTAAGGAGAAACTTTATTTAAAAATATATCCAGGAAAACATAAATTAATATTTCTTAAAAGCTAAGAAACTAAATGATGCCTGGACAAACTCCCTCCTTATCTCTGTGTGACTTGGAATGTGTCAGAAAAAGAAGTAATGCACTTCCTGTTGATTTCATGCAATTCATATAATTATATAACTGAAGGTAAAGAACTATCCATCCTAGATGTATCGTGTATCAAAAATTTTGTATTTTCAATTTCCAAAAGTTAATATTACATGAATTTTCCATAAATATATGCTATTTCTTTGTATAAAAGCCAAATGCTACAACAGGGAACAGAATAGTTTTAATATGAAGATACAAGTAAGCAAGATAACTAAGAGGAATTTAATAAAAAACTGTTCCACATGAATAGGAGAGAAACAGGAAGGATTTTTGAACTCTGAGCAATCCAGATCTCAGAGGAGCTCCCTTCCCTTCTCTCATTGGAACTGTCTTCTCCCCGGGGTTCAGGGACAGACAAGACAAGAGAGAAAGCTAGCAGTAAATAAAATGCTGCTTTATTAGGTACTGTGTGGTATGGGATGAATTGTGCTCCCCTAAAATTTCTGTGTTGAGGCTGACTCCCGGTAGGTCCGAACCCAACAGTATTTGGAGCCAGAGCCATAAAAGGTCATTAAGTTAAAATGAGGCCCTCATTCGATCAGACACGTGTCCTAGCATAAGAAGAGGAGACCTGGCCTCACAGAGGACTCTGGGACACACACACTCAGAGGCAAGACCACGGGAGGGCACAGAGGTGGCGGCTACCCGCAAGCCAAGGAAAGGCCTCCGAGAACGACCAAACCTGCCAGCACCCGCAGCTTGGGGCTTCCCGCCTCCACTGCTTAGGAAAACGAAGGGCTGTTATTGAAGCCACTCACCTCGCAGCATCTTGTTAAGGCAGTCAGAGCAAACTAACACAGTATGTACTATGTTTAAACCAGGTTAAATACATATCAGAAAGTACATTTCCACTGTGTACAGACTTGCTCTGGTACCTGAATCCATTTCTGAAAATAAAACGGCAACCTGGCCCATCCTCAGAGGCCCAAATTCTATTACATTTGCATTCCTATGAGAAAATCTGACTGGTCTCAGGTTTCCAATCCAGTTGATTTCTAGGAGTTCAGAACTCAGATTTAGCAACAGAGCTCTGCAACTACATCAAAGTATGAGTTTTCAGGGGAGACAGTTAATTCGTCTTTTTTTCCCTAAATATTTATTTCTGGCTGTGCTGGGTCTTCACTGCTGCAAGTGGGCTTTCTCTAGTTGCTGCGAGCAGTTGCTGTTTCCTAGCTGTGGTGTGCAGGATTCTGATGGTGGTGGCTTCTCTTACTGCAGAGCTTGGGCTCTAGGGCACGTGGGCTTTAGCAGCTGCAGCACTCAGGCTCAGTAGTTGCAGCTCCTGGGCTCTAGAGCACAGGCTCAATAGTTGAGGCTGAGTGTGCAGGGGCTTAGTTGCTCTGTGGTATGTGGGATCTTCCTGGATCAGGGATCAAACCTGCGACCCCTACACTGGCAGGCGGATTCTTAACCGCTGGATCAGCAGGGAAGTCCAATTAATTTTTACTGTAGCTGGATGGACTAGTAACTCTCTACTATATGTAACCATTTACTTAGAGAATTGTCATTTTGAATCACTGACCATTTGCAAGGAGGTTAAAGAAAATTAATTCAACTATTGTCTATAAAAACTAAAATTGGGAACTCCCTGGCAGTCCAGTGGTTAGGACTCAGGACTTTCACTTCGGTGGCCCAGTTTCAATCCTTGGTTGGGGAAGTAGGATCCCACAAGGCACAGCCAAAACAATAAAAAAGACTGTAACTGGAAGGTACATTTGCTACCTGTTTGCCTAATTTTCCCATTCCCTTTTCATCAGCATGGAAAGAAAAAAACGTTTCTGTGTTTTGATTTTGCATAGGCACAAGAACAAGATACTTACCTTAAATATTTGGACAACAGATTAATAGCATCCATGGTGTCTTTGTTTTCCTTGTACAGTACAAAGTGACAGTAACTTCCCCTAGATTTTGGCCAAGAATGTTTCCTTGGATCTTTTAAAAAAAAAGTTAAATGTTATATACACCATAATAAACGTTAGTGAAGTTTTTCCTCATGAAACTCTACAAGATCATTTTTGCTAGAGAATCCTTGAGCGAGAAATCAGATCCAGACTGACAAGAAACACAGGTTAGACGGTTATAGCTCTGTGAACCACAGGTGTTATTAAATTCTCTGATTGCATACTTATCTATCTCTATTTGAAATCAAAAGCGAGAAGTACAGGTCATATGACAAGTGATTAAACCTAATGAGCAATCTTCACATACAGAAACACAGAGGGGTCCAACCATCCCCTGGTTTAGTTGATAAATAGGTGTCTGAAAGGGGATCAACAGGCTCTCCAGAATGTAAGCAGGCCAGGGGGGCACCAGCAGTCATGGAGGAACCCACAAACCTTGCCTTGTCTTGCCAGTTAGGTGTTCCCACAACAAGCTGGCTTGTTGACATGGTGAGACTTTCCAAAGGCCACTTCTGTCACAGAAGTTTAGGTAACACTAGGTCATTTACAAAGGTCTCCAGACAGAGAGAGCAGCTGGCATTCAGTACCTAATTGTCAATCTTCGGACAAGAGGAGACTTTAAAAATTAAAAGTCTGAGCCATTGCTACTTCAACTGCTCAACTTTTTAGAAACTGACANAGGTAAACCCCACAAAGCAGATCCTCGAACCTGGAAATACAGTGCTAGGATTTTTATAGAACGAACCCCAGTATGTACTCCTACTTACTTGAGAACAGCAATCTCCTGAACGGTTATGGCTCTTTTATCTTTGGTTCCCATGTAGGAGAATATGTTTGGCTTGACTCTGATGAGGCAAAAACAAAACCATACAAAGTCACATACCGTTAGGAAGTCATGCTTCTCATAATTTAAGATTTAAAATACATATACTTAAAACAGTAACAGAGTAAAAGAAAAGTAAGGAGAAACTTTATTTAAAAATATATCCAGGAAAACATAAATTAATATTTCTTAAAAGCTAAGAAACTAAATGATGCCTGGACAAACTCCCTCCTTATCTCTGTGTGACTTGGAATGTGTCAGAAAAAGAAGTAATGCACTTCCTGTTGATTTCATGCAATTCATATAATTATATAACTGAAGGTAAAGAACTATCCATCCTAGATGTATCGTGTATCAAAAATTTTGTATTTTCAATTTCCAAAAGTTAATATTACATGAATTTTCCATAAATATATGCTATTTCTTTGTATAAAAGCCAAATGCTACAACAGGGAACAGAATAGTTTTAATATGAAGATACAAGTAAGCAAGATAACTAAGAGGAATTTAATAAAAAACTGTTCCACATGAATAGGAGAGAAACAGGAAGGATTTTTGAACTCTGAGCAATCCAGATCTCAGAGGAGCTCCCTTCCCTTCTCTCATTGGAACTGTCTTCTCCCCGGGGTTCAGGGACAGACAAGACAAGAGAGAAAGCTAGCAGTAAATAAAATGCTGCTTTATTAGGTACTGTGTCCTATGGGATGAATTGTGCTCCCCTAAAATTTCTGTGTTGAGGCTGACTCCCGGTAGGTCCGAACCCAACAGTATTTGGAGCCAGAGCCATAAAAGGTCATTAAGTTAAAATGAGGCCCTCATTCGATCAGACACGTGTCCTAGCATAAGAAGAGGAGACCTGGCCTCACAGAGGACTCTGGGACACACACACTCAGAGGCAAGACCACGGGAGGGCACAGAGGTGGCGGCTACCCGCAAGCCAAGGAAAGGCCTCCGAGAACGACCAAACCTGCCAGCACCCGCAGCTTGGGGCTTCCCGCCTCCACTGCTTAGGAAAACGAAGGGCTGTTATTGAAGCCACTCACCTCGCAGCATCTTGTTAAGGCAGTCAGAGCAAACTAACACAGTATGTACTATGTTTAAACCAGGTTAAATACATATCAGAAAGTACATTTCCACTGTGTACAGACTTGCTCTGGTACCTGAATCCATTTCTGAAAATAAAACGGCAACCTGGCCCATCCTCAGAGGCCCAAATTCTATTACATTTGCATTCCTATGAGAAAATCTGACTGGTCTCAGGTTTCCAATCCAGTTGATTTCTAGGAGTTCAGAACTCAGATTTAGCAACAGAGCTCTGCAACTACATCAAAGTATGAGTTTTCAGGGGAGACAGTTAATTCGTCTTTTTTTCCCTAAATATTTATTTCTGGCTGTGCTGGGTCTTCACTGCTGCAAGTGGGCTTTCTCTAGTTGCTGCGAGCAGTTGCTGTTTCCTAGCTGTGGTGTGCAGGATTCTGATGGTGGTGGCTTCTCTTACTGCAGAGCTTGGGCTCTAGGGCACGTGGGCTTTAGCAGCTGCAGCACTCAGGCTCAGTAGTTGCAGCTCCTGGGCTCTAGAGCACAGGCTCAATAGTTGAGGCTGAGTGTGCAGGGGCTTAGTTGCTCTGTGGTATGTGGGATCTTCCTGGATCAGGGATCAAACCTGCGACCCCTACACTGGCAGGCGGATTCTTAACCGCTGGATCAGCAGGGAAGTCCAATTAATTTTTACTGTAGCTGGATGGACTAGTAACTCTCTACTATATGTAACCATTTACTTAGAGAATTGTCATTTTGAATCACTGACCATTTGCAAGGAGGTTAAAGAAAATTAATTCAACTATTGTCTATAAAAACTAAAATTGGGAACTCCCTGGCAGTCCAGTGGTTAGGACTCAGGACTTTCACTTCGGTGGCCCAGTTTCAATCCTTGGTTGGGGAAGTAGGATCCCACAAGGCACAGCCAAAACAATAAAAAAGACTGTAACTGGAAGGTACATTTGCTACCTGTTTGCCTAATTTTCCCATTCCCTTTTCATCAGCATGGAAAGAAAAAAACGTTTCTGTGTTTTGATTTTGCATAGGCACAAGAACAAGATACTTACCTTAAATATTTGGACAACAGATTAATAGCATCCATGGTGTCTTTGTTTTCCTTGTACAGTACAAAGTGACAGTAACTTCCCCTAGATTTTGGCCAAGAATGTTTCCTTGGATCTTTTAAAAAAAAAGTTAAATGTTATATACACCATAATAAACGTTAGTGAAGTTTTTCCTCATGAAACTCTACAAGATCATTTTTGCTAGAGAATCCTTGAGCGAGAAATCAGATCCAGACTGACAAGAAACACAGGTTAGACGGTTATAGCTCTGTGAACCACAGGTGTTATTAAATTCTCTGATTGCATACTTATCTATCTCTATTTGAAATCAAAAGCGAGAAGTACAGGTCATATGACAAGTGATTAAACCTAATGAGCAATCTTCACATACAGAAACACAGAGGGGTCCAACCATCCCCTGGTTTAGTTGATAAATAGGTGTCTGAAAGGGGATCAACAGGCTCTCCAGAATGTAAGCAGGCCAGGGGGGCACCAGCAGTCATGGAGGAACCCACAAACCTTGCCTTGTCTTGCCAGTTAGGTGTTCCCACAACAAGCTGGCTTGTTGACATGGTGAGACTTTCCAAAGGCCACTTCTGTCACAGAAGTTTAGGTAACACTAGGTCATTTACAAAGGTCTCCAGACAGAGAGAGCAGCTGGCATTCAGTACCTAATTGTCAATCTTCGGACAAGAGGAGACTTTAAAAATTAAAAGTCTGAGCCATTGCTACTTCAACTGCTCAACTTTTTAGAAACTGACAAACATTTCAAGACTTTGGAGAATCTGACTTTACAGTTGTTCTTTTAAACATTTAAATTATACTACTAGAAACATCTATTCAAACAACATCAAGATTTAGACTTCATTGCTGAAAGGTGTTCTGAAAAATCAACACTTTGGGAAAAATGTGTAAGCCACAACTGCACTTCCCAGATGTTGTATAAGAATGTCCACGAGTCTCATGTGACACACAGATACAGCTGCTATTGACAATGCATCTAACTCACTTCATTTCTCAATCTCGTTGAAAGAAATACACTGTGAAAAAATATTTCACACAATCCCTAGAAAAGTCTTTGTCTTTTAGAAATGTTCCGTTTTCTTTGTGCCTAAAATAACCCTTTAGCATGAACTCATGAATTCTTCATCTTTAGAGACACAAGAAACTTCTGGTACTAAAGTTACTTATACACCTGCCTTTGCCAAGGCAAAAAGCATTGCTTGACAGGTTAGTTATGTAAGCTACAATGTACAGAACCACCTGACCAATTAAGCCATTTGGAAAACTGCCACAGCACGTATGCTTCAAGTATTGCAGAAAAAGCACTGCAAGTATTTATTTGGTTCTTCATGTGAATTCCTTACAATTCATCCTCAGGAAACTGTGAACAGGGATACTATTTTTGGTTTTCCTTCCAGCTCCCTCCATTTAAGCAAAGTTGTCTATACTTAGTACTTGTGACAAAATTCATTGGCATTTCATTTTACCTACATGAAAGGCCAACCGCTCTTACCTGCTGCAGTTCTGACCTCTGTCCAAATGCACAGCATAAAGAGCACAAGAGAGCAGTATTTAATTTATAATAACATTAAAGTGCTTTAGAAGTGAACATGCAAATGATCGCATGGGAAGCTGCTACTGAGGAACTCCTACAGCATCTGGTGGTTATGTGGTGGGTTGACAGCGATTTAGACACCAACAATGGAATGTCGCAGAGGCGAACAGTGAACAAGAAGAAAACTCACCAACAGGTTTAAGCCTCCCTGTCTATGCCCTCACAGTGGCCTGTTCATTGATCCTCAAAGCTGCACTGTCTGTGCTCACAGGACATAGCAAAAAGTGTGAGATGGGATGCAAAATGCCTCCCCATCCAAAGACTTGTTTTCTCAAACATGGAGGACGTGCAGAAGAACACTATTTGCAATTATCTTTTGGTTGTTGAGGCTGCAAGTGATGACTGTTTTGTATTGTGCTTTTCTGTGTTCATGAATTTCCTGCACTGATTTATTTTTAAAAAATGCAAAAATTGTGGAAAATACTTTTCAAACCAGATAAAAAGAGGCTGAAGAGACGTCCGTCGAATGCAATGTTCTGACCTTGTCTGTATCGTGATTTAAACGAGTCCTCTGTATGCAAAAGGAATTTCTGAGACAACGAGGGAAAAACTGAACATGCACTGGGTATAAGATATTAAGAAATTATTACTGATTTTGTCAGGAGGTGATAATGGTTTAGGGCTTTAGCCCTTTATGCTGAAGTATTTACGTGTGAAATGAAGTACTACATAGGACTTTCTTTAAAAACACCTCGACAAGGGAAAAAAAGTGGGAGGAACAGATTCAATGACAAAATGTTAATAATAATAAAGATAGTTGATGGGTACACAGAGGTTCAATATACTACTTCCTTTACTTGTCTGGATGTTTGAAAATGTCCACAATAAAAAGTTAAAACAAATTTTGTGATAAAAGCTGATGAAGTGTAAGCTACATTTTCCTCTAACTACCCATTTGGTATATTTAGTGACAAGAAACAAATGAAACCACAAGACTAAAACACTAAGTGCTATGACACCTTATGAGAAACCATGACAACCGATATGAGTTTGGCTCACAAACATGCATCTTATTAGCAAATCCAAGCAGTGAGCATGCATTCAATTATCTCCTCAGTAAATAACATATAAGGATTCTTTTTCCAAGTGCACTCAATACACAAACTGTTAATAAGCATATGTATTTATTAACTGGAAATGTTTCGAGTAATGGAAAATCAGTGAGTCTCAATTTCCTTTGGGAGATTTGTTTGACTTTATAAAACTCCAAATCCTTGGAATGCTAGGTAACAATTTAAGTGAATTTAAAATAACTTTCACACATTTTTGAGACACGCTGATTTAAAATGCGAAAGCAACGAATTCTCAGGCTAGGAAGCAACCTTCTGATGGTCTGATACTGCAGCCCCAGGGAGAGGAGAAACAGAATCCAGATAAAAAAAGAAAACTACATTCAGGAAGATTCATGTATTGAGCAGAGATCCACATGAATAAAGAAGGAAAAACGTTTGTAGCTCAAGAAAGACGACAGGATGGTAGCATGCAGAACATTCTTTCCTTCTCATTCAAGACAATTTCCCCTGCTGCACCCCTGCACACCCACCCTGCAGCTTCCTCTGGGGTCCTGCTCCAGCCACTATCACCCAACTCCCTCTGCTCAGGGCTCTTGCATTTTAGTCAAACCTACGTCTCCCTCTCCTTAACCATGTTCCTTTCCTTTGTCCTTCTCTTTATGCTGGATTTATTATCTTCCATCCTAACCTACTGTGTGAACTGGTTTCTAATAAAACTGCTCTGGCAAAGATGCCAATGATCCCCAAGAGTTCTTATCTTGATGGACCTGTCTGTAATATTTTCTATGGCTAATCACTCCATCACTGAAATCCCCGCTTTCTATGGATTCCGTAATACCAGTCTCTCCCAGAAAATGAACTTTTTATCTGTCTGGCTCTTCCTCCTTAGTCTCTGCAGACTCCTAAATACAGGTATGCCCCTGGAAACCATTAATTTCATACAGAATGGATTATCTCTACATAGTACATGGCGAAAAAAATAAAATTTTTTTTTACTTAAGTCTTTAAAAAAAAGCTTTTGGAGATGTACACTATTTATTTCAAAATATAAGTTAATTTACCTGAGTACATGGTCTATGATAATTACACAGTATTTTCAGGAAAATATCATAAGTATACTCTGGTAGATAAATCGATGTGCCCTATCAGGTTGGATTAACACACCAAATAACATTAGGGTTAAAAGACCTGCTATAAATAATTTGTGTTTGGCCACTATGATTTAGAATCTATTACGCCTGTATTTCAGGCTGTGTGGCTCTATCTGAGATTAAGAATGTTGCAAACCTGCTACATGTTGCGTGACCCACCAATAACAACTTACCTCAGGGTTTGGTGGTAAGGGAGCTCAAAACAATCCAACTTAGCTTTGCCATGAGGCTTTAAAAGCTAATCTGTTCAAATGCCAGGCGAGGTCCCCTAGGAGGACGAGCTGTCACGGTTTCTGGGTTCTGTCTGTATAGGCAAGAACTGCCATCTCCAGACACCAGCTCTCCCTACGTTCCCAGTGTTGCTTACTTGAAGTGGCCCCCAGCTCGCAGGTGTGGGCCAGACCTGGAGATGGTCACGGGCTCTCCGGTGCCAATCAGGCTTCTGAGGAGGTGGTAGAGAACATGCAGAGAGCAGGCCTCTAGTCCATCTCTGAATAAATGCCACAGCCCCTCAAGCCCAAAAAGGCCAGATCTTCGCCCACACACTGACTGAACTGGACCTGCCTTCATGCTTCTTCTTCATAGTGAGAAACTAATATTTTATTGAAGATGTGAAAAGAGAAAGGGGTGGTTGACGTCACACAGCTCAGTACCTCACTTGGAAAATCTTAAGGAAATTTTTTATTTGGGGGGCAAAAAAAGGAAGGTGTGATGTGGCGTAGGCACAGAAAAGGTGGATAAACACAGAACACCAGAGATCCAGCACCACTCACTTGAGGGGCAAACTGCCGGCCACAGTGGCTGCAAATACCAAGATCACAAAACAAAATGGCTGATCCAAGGAGGAGCAACCATTTCCAAGAAGCAACCAGTCTGAGAAACACAAGCTTCGCCTTTTCCAATCTGCTTCCTCAGGACCACAGTTGTCAGAACAAGACCCTGCCTCTTCCTCCTGTCTTTGCAAAAAGGTGGCTGACCGATGAGGACTGCCTCTCTCCAAGGAACATCTCCGCAGCAGCCCTTCTCAACCTGGGCTCCTGAGAGAATTAAGACAGGAGGCAGGAAATCATCTGTGTAGGAATTCATCTCCTCTCCTCCACTGCTAGATAAGTTACCAGCTACATGCCACTTGTGGGAGAACAGAAAAAACAGTCACTCATGTCACTCCCCACTGGGCTTAATTCTCCTGGACAACCCTGGCTGCAGAACAGCTTTCAGGGTGATATTTTATACTGTCACTCAGACATCAAAGAAACATACAGCACTCAAGCCAAGAGCCTCTGAACTGAGAAGTGATTAACAACTCATGCCCTCAAGCAGTCCCAGAACACATCCTCTACCTGCCCTTTCTGGTTATCTGCTGTGAAGTGACCTCCAACCTCCACTTCGTCCTCCCCACTGCTCAAGGATTCTCACTTCTGTATCACTATCCAGATCTACTGACTTGATGACATGATTTGCTCAGGCACAGCTAAATCTTATTTCTGCTCCCATTTTTCTCACATACTTTCCTTTCACTAGAACCACGGTTATAGACAATTAAGGCTTCATCCACTCACAGTGTTATCCCAAGAGAATACTGACAAAGCACTGATGGTTTGGACAATCTTCTCTTATATAACAATTGTGGAATTTTACTCCAACACATATATCTAGAAGTAACTCTTCACTAACAGGTGTCATCAACAGTAGAGGGGGAGGTAAGGAACTTTCCCTTTTGTAATTTTCATAAAAATTTTATCTACTGATCTGACAGATAAAAGAAGAAAAATCATCACCCAATATTTCTTAAGGTTATATGCAAATAGTTATTTTCATGGCTGTAGAACACAGAACATAAATAAACAGGATTCACTGACAACACACCCACTTCAAACAAACGCTATTCAGTGAAAGATGGGCTTGGGTGAAGGCGTGGTTTCCTATATATTCCATGGTTTTTATGTGTAGTCAACAAGGTACTCATGATTGGAAAGCAGCGGCTCTGTCAATATAGGGACTTTGCAGAATATGCCACTGGGAGAGGTGACAAGCAGCTTCTGTTCATCTGAAAGCTTTCTTACCTCCCTTAAGAGGACAGAATGAGCAATATTCTTCTGTCTTCTTCTTGAATTACCACTCGGCCTGCTCTGCTCTTTAGGGAACGTATTAAATTACATAAGACTTTCTCTCTGGCACCACTATCATTACAGCAAATCCGTATTCACATGTAAGATGCCCCCTTTACCAGACACATGATTGTGTGATTGTGACTGTGATTTCAGATGCAGGATTGTTCTAGCATCTGAAAGACTGTTCACCTTTGAAGGACTGATATGGTCAATATCCAACTCGGAACAACTGCAAAATGACCCCTGAGTGTGAACAGGCAGGGAGAGTGAGGAGGCAGAAGAAAGGCCAGGCCACAAGCCCACTTACTCGCCAGAGCCTTTTTTCCAGCTGCATGATAGGCTACTATACATTTCTTTCCCTCTCTGTCTTCTGTTTTTGTCTCTAATCCTGGAAACAGAGATTTGATCGCTTGATGGATGATGGTTCTTTTCTCTTTGGTGTCCTCAATAACCTATTAAAAACACAGATAACAATATTAATTTAACAAACATTAAATAAAGGAAATAATACTAAAGAATTAGTAAAAACACTACTTAGCTTAATAATGATATAAAGTAACCAAAGTAGAAGGGTACAATTTCAGAAGTCTTTTTTTCTTTAGTTAATTATTTTTTTATTGACATATAGTTGATTTACAATGTTTCAGGTGTAGAGCAAAGGGATTCAATATACATATATAATTATAAGGTATTAAATATAGATAGCTCCCTGTGGTATATGGTAGGTCCTTATTGTTTACTATCTATATACTAGTTTGTATCAGTTAATCCCAAATTCCTAATGTATTAGTCCCTCACCCCTTTCTCCTTTGGTAACCTTAATTTTGTTCTCTATATCTGTGAGTCTGTTTCTGTTTTGCAAATAACTCATTTGTATCATATTTTAGACTCTACATATAAGTGTTATCACATAGTATTTACCTTTCTCTGTCTTACTTCCCTTAGTAGATCCCTCCATGTTGTATATTATTTCATTTTTATTGCTAAGTAGGATCCCAGCGTATATATGTACCACATCTTAGTTACCCATTCATCTGTTGAAGGATATTTAGGTGCCTTTCATATCAGAAATCTTTTCGACCTTTATAAATTGCAAATCATAAGAACCCATTTATTGAGTTTGTCCAGCTGCCAGGTACTGTTACCAATCATTTTACAATCACTGTCTTATTCATTTCCCTATCAGTTCCCTATCAAGCCACCAGCACATTTATTTAGAGATGAGGAAACTGAGGCTGAGAGAAATTAAGATTATCCATTTGGAGGGGAACAGAGCCAGATGTCAATTCCAGGCCATCCAATTCCATAGCCACCCATCACAGACGTTCCCTTTCAGGGACTCAGCTAAACAATTAACACCTCAGGGCTCACAGATGGAAAAGTAGGTGAGCTGTGTGTTTGGTGATATCAGAAACTTGATTCCCTGAATAATGCAACCTAATCTATTCCTGTGTCTAATGAACCCTGTCCTGTACTGAGGAACTTTATAATGACAATCTAGTATATTTGTTACTAAAAGAGAAAGATCTACATCAAGAAAATGTAAACTAACTAGTTATACAATTGTTTTTCAATTTCTGAACGTATCTTACACTGAGAAATACATTTCATACCTGGATTCAGGATCCAGCAATATATATGTGATGGGTTAGTTGCTAAGTCATGTCTGACTCTTGTGACCCCATGGACTGTAGCCTGCTAGGCTCCTCTGTCCATGGGATTCTCTAGGCAAGAATACTGGACTGTGTTGCCATTTCCTTCTCCAATATATTAATATGTGTATGCACCTTATTAAAAATCTAAAAAAATGTGAAGAACAGTACTTAACCCTTATAATGTGCAATGCACTGTTAGTTCCTATTTCATTATGTTATAAAAATGTTGGTTAGCAAGAGAAGCTTCTCTGAAGAGGTAAACAAAAATCGACAAATCTCTGGCCAGGCATTCCAAATGAACAAAATAAGAAAGGAAAGAGGAGAAATAACAACCAATAACACAGAAATATAGAAAACCATAAGAGAATACTGTGAATAGCTACACACCAATAAAGTTTCTTTGCCAATCTAGAAGAAATGGACAAGTTTCAAGAGCAGACAGTCCACCGAAAGTGAATCAGGAAGAAACAGACAATTTGAACAGACAGAGCATTAGAAATGAAACAGAATCTATAATAAAAAATACTCCCTGCAAACAAAGGTCCAAGACCAGACGGCTTCACTGGGGAATTCTATCAAGCATACAAAGAGAAACTTACACTGATCCTTCTCAAACACTTAAGAGGAAGGAACAGTCCCAAAGTCATTTTAAGAAGCCATCATCCCATACCAAAACCAGACAAAGACACTCACTATAAAGATAAATATTATCTTTGATGTAAAAATTTTTAACAAAATATTAGCAAACTGACTCTAACAACACATAAAAAAGATATACACTATAATCCAGTTGGATTCATCCCAGGCTCACAAGGAAGGCTCAACACATGCAAATTAATCAATGTGAGGGACTCTCCCTGGCAGTCCAGCAGTTAAAACTCTGTGCTTCCACTACAAGGGGCACAGGTTTGATCTCTGGTAGGGAAACTAAGATCTCACAAGCTACGGCCAAAAAAAAAAAAAAATGAATGTGACACACCACATCAACAAAAGACAAAACCATACGATCACCTCAATAGGTGCATAAAAAGTATTCGATAAATTTAACATCCATTCATGATATAAACTCTTACCAGAGTGGGTACAGAATATAAACAAAAGCAAAACTAAACAAATGGAACCTAATCAAACTTACAAGCTTTTGAACAGCAAAGAAAACCATAAACAAAAATGAAGACAATCTACCAACTGGGAGAAAACATTTGCAAATAATGTGACTGACAACAGATTCACTTCCAAAATATAAACAGCTCAATATAAAAACAAATAAACAAACAAACAAAAAACCCAATCAAAAATTGGGCAGAAGACCCAAATGGCTATTTCTCCAAAGAAGATAATACAGGTGACCAACAGACATGTGAAAAGATGCTCAATACCGCTAATTATTAGAGAAATGCAAATCAAAACTACAATGAGGTACCACCTCACACCAGTCGGAACAGTCATCATTAAAAACTGTACAAATAAATGCTGCAAAGGGTATGGAGAAAAGGAAACACTCTTAAACAGTTGGTGGGAATGTAAATGGTACAGGCACTATGGAAAATAATCTGAAGGTTTCTCTAGAAATTAAAAATAAAATAACATATGAGCCAGCCATCCCACTCCTAGACATATATTTCGACAAAACTATAATTTGAAAAGATACATGTTCATGGCAGCACTATTTATAACAGTCAAGACATGAAAACCACCTAAATATCCATTGACAGATGAATGGATGAAGATGAGGTATTTATACAATGGAATACTACTCAGCCATAAACAAGAATGAAATAATGCCATCTGCAGCAACATGGATGGGCCTAGAGATACGTATACTAAACGAAGTCAGTCAGAGAAAGACAAATAAAATACTATATACCTTCTATGTGGAGTCTAAAATAGGATACAAATGAACTTACTTACAAAACAGAAACAGACTGACAGACACAGAGAACAAACCAAAGGTAACCAAAGGAGAAAGAGGGTGGGAGAGGAATAAATTAGGAGTTTGTGATTAACAGATACAAACTACTATATACAAAAACATAGAAAACAAGGTCCTACCGTATAGTACAGGGAGCTAACATATTCAATATCTCATAATAAACCCTAATGGAGGGAATTCCCTGGCATCAATGGTGAGGATTCCATGCTCCCACTGCAGTAGGCATGGGTTCAGTCCCTGGATGGGGAAACTAAGATGCCATAGGCCACAGCGAGGCCAAAAACAAACACAGAAACAAACAAACCTAATGAGAAGGAATAAAAAAAAAAAAAAAAAAAATATATATATATATATATATATAAACTGAATCACTTTGCTGTACACCAGAAAATAACACAACATTGCAATTAAAAAAAACAATGTTGGTTAAGATATAGTACACTAATTTCATGACCCACTGATGGACTGTGACTTGCAAGCTAATAAGATGTAACATAACTACTAGCTAAACCTGAGAATATTCTAGCAAAATAAAAAATATAAATGAATATGTATGTAAAAGAAAAATACATTATAATATAGATAAGAGATTTTTCATATTGAAGTGAGTCTAGGGGAAATCCCTGGTGGCCCAGTGGTTAGGACTCTGTGGGTTCGGTGCCTGATGGGGGAACTAAGATCCTGCAAGTTGAGTGATACAGCCAAAAAAAACACCACCTGAGTCTAGACCTAGAATTCACTGAAAGCAATGAGATGGAACCATAGTTTCTATGTATGAGTGAATACATATTCAGACCTCAAAAATTCAGAAAGTTTATCCTCCTATTTTATAGATGAGGACATCTACCCAAGGTTCATGTTCTTTAAGGTAAAATCTTTCAGTAGATGGCATAACTATAATTTTTAAGATGATAGCAAATCTTGCCATCTCTGTAGGAAAAAGCATATTATAGAGAGAATATATCACTGCACTGCCTGGACCATCCTCCTAGAGTGCTCTCAAAACCAATTCTTGGAAATTTTCTTCTTGGCATTGTTGATTATTTTGTCTATGAGCAAATTCAGTCATTAAAGATCTCTAAAATTTTAATAGTACATACTTCTGAGAAATTTTGGTGGGGAGAAGAGATGAGGGTTGGAGGCAAATAATAAACTCTAAAAGTGAAAAGACTGAAAGTGACATCGCTCGGTCGTGCCTGACTCTTTGCTACCCTATGGACTTTGTCTGCCAGGCTCCTGCATCCGTGGGATTTTCCAGGCAAGAATATTAGAGTGGGTTGCCATTTTCTTCTCCAGGGGATTTTCCCAACCCAGGGATCGAACTCAGGTCTTCCACATTGCAGGTAGACTCTTTACCGTCTGAGCCATGAGGAAATCCCCCAAAGTTCTGAGAAGTTACAGTAAACACTTTTTACTTGGGAGCAATGGAAGTGGCAATTTCAGACAACCCAAAATCCAACAAGTCATCAAAATATAGTACAAGATGAATTTAACACAAACTTACAATTCTAGAAGTCTTGTGCTACAAGATTCTTAGAATCTTGTATTTTTTTTGCTACAGAGATTACCTAGAGCTGCTGTGTGCCTTATGGTAATCACTAGCCATACACAGCAACTAAGCACTTGAAACATGGCAAGTCTGAAATGTGCTCCCAGTATAAAGTGACACAGGATTCTGAAGACTTAGTAGGAAAAAAAGAAAATAAAACATGTCATTAGTAATCTTGAAAATACTGATTATATATTGAAATATTTTGAAAACAGTAGGGCAAATAAAGTATACCACCAAAATTATTTGCCTGTTTGTTTTTACATTTTTTGAAGATTTGAAATTAACAATATGTCTGGCATCACAGTTTCACTGGACAGGACCGTGGTGGTGGTAGTTTAGTTCTTAAGTCATGTCCAGCTCTTGTGACCTCATGCACTGTAGCCCACCAGGCTCCTCTGTCCTGGAATTCTCCAGGCAAGAATACTGGAGTGGTTACCATTTCCATTTCCTTCTCCAGGGGATCTTCCCAAGCCAAGGACTGAACCCACGTCTCCTGCACTGCAAGCAGATTCTTTACCGCTGAGCCACCAGTGCTGACAGCACTAACTGAGAAGAGTAAAACTTCCACAACAAACAGCTTTTAAAGAGGCATTGACTATTTTATTTAGTAGCTGAGCTCTTTCTTTGTATGAACAGAAGTAGTCTCAAGATAAGCAGAGCAACACTCCCTTACCTCCTCCCCTCAACTCCCCTCCCTTCCAGTGCCTCATTTGAGACTAGGCCTTTGGAGCTGGGGCCATGGCCTCCCAGTCAGGACCACACTCTCTGTCGGGCTGTGATAGTCCTCTGCAGCAGACACTATGTGATACAGTGGTCACGCTACAATTCCAAACAGCAGACTTTTTTTTGTCGATTTGTGGGTCATGTAAAAAAATTTTAAAACAAAAACATAACTTTTTTCTTCTTTTGGCCATAGTTTATCTGAATACTTGTTACCTGCCACTGATAAAAAACATTTTTTAACACAAAGCTCTTTTAGATCAAATAGGGCGAGTCCATCCTTTTGTTAATTACTGTAATTCTTCCAGAAGACACATAATGAAACATCCCCCAAAAGATGCAATGAAAACCCCAAAAGATGCAATGAAAACCTTAAAAAAACCTTTTCACATGTTTTTGCACTACTTACCTCAATGGCAACACTGGTTTCCTTATTTTTAAAAAGCTGGAGCTCTTCTAAACGCTGCTTTTCTTCAGCTGTTAAAACTGTAAATACATCTTCTGAAGGATCCTTTAAAATAACCATGAGAACTCCCAGTGAGTCACACACAGAATCTGAGGCTGTCAAAGCTCTGTATTTCTATGATCTCCAGGAAATATTATTTTTATACAGAAGGTGACTTTTGCTAGAGGGTTGTTCCTACCTCTTCATCTACTGGGACAGACAAGTCACTCAAATGGCTGATCCGTCCATCTCTTCCTATTTCGTGAACGACAAAGTCAGAGTATCTGAGGAAAAGAAAATCAGGGCATTATCATTTTGGTGCCTATTAATTTTAGGAGAAAGTTTGTCAACAGTAAGGCTTTGTTACTGTGCAAAACAGGTATTAAAAATAAAAACTTTCAGTGCAAAGTCATGTAGTTATTTTTTCTGGTTTCATGATGAAGTCGATTTGGCCTGATACCAGGTACAGAAAAGACCTTCTGAGCTTCTAGAATATTCTTCCAGAAAAATGCCTAGGTCAAAGCTTATTAATGTTGCCCTATGATTATATAGTTCATTCTAAAGTGAATCATGAAACACAGCAAATTTAACTAAATTGGAAGCCAGTGTATCTATCTTGAGCCACCCTGAAGCTTACCTTTATGCTAAACACTTTACATACATTATTTAAAGTCCTATTAAGTATTCCCAGGTAGCATTATGACCCATTTTTCGAGGAGTTAAGTAACTATGAAGTGGTTGAACTACATTCACATCCAGATCCAACAGGCTACAAAGACTACCTTCTTTCTCCTGTTGATGTGGCCCATTCAGGTAAAAGAGTTTAAGATTTTAAGGCCAATTCAAGGGAAAACTCGAAACCATTTAGGTACCATTGAAAGTAATTTATTTTAAGGAA
This sequence comes from Neotragus moschatus, assembly GCA_006410615.1. Taxonomy (NCBI): domain Eukaryota; kingdom Metazoa; phylum Chordata; class Mammalia; order Artiodactyla; family Bovidae; genus Neotragus; species Neotragus moschatus. The sequence goes on along the minus strand of SJYA01000613.1, from coordinate 122,992 downwards.
ATACCTATTCACATACTGACAAAGCAGGCCTCAGGGAAATTGCTATTTTTGACTCATTTTATATTCAAATAGTTTCATTTACTCATTTGGGCAGCTTTCCTTCATCCTATTCCTGACTGACCACTGGTGTGAAAAATCCTTGGGGACAGAATGCTAAAAATGGAAGAATAGATTGATTTCTTTTTAAAGAAAAGAATTAATAAAACAAAAATAACTTGATACAAAACAAAACGAACCTTTCTTTTAAGATTCCTGAGAATCCCTGGTGAGAACTTACGAACTTGGTGATGCCCACATCCAGCTCAGTGAGCCCATGCTTCATCATGTCTGCAAAGCTCTCCGCTTCCTCCTCCTCCTCACCCTCCTCTGAGAGGCCATCTTCCTCCTCCTCTTCCTCTGACGGAACTTCAGAGTTTTCTTTACCCTGTCCAGCAGTTTCCGGAGGCCCAGGCACCTTTTCGCTGCTGGGTAGAGTGCTGTTCTCTAGCCCGTCTTGACCTGCAGTTGGACAGCATCCTGAGACCTTCTGTCTCTTGGCCTCCTCAGCTGGGGCTACACTGTCATTATCTTCGATGGCAACGGACCCCCGTTTCAATGACACACTAGTCATTTCTGTCATCTCCATTTTCAAGTATCCTTTTAAGAAAACATTTAAGAGAACCTTTTAGAAGGAAGAGAGTAGGTGGTAAAAATCACTGCTATAGAGAATTGGGTTTCAGCAAACGGAGGCACAGTTAACTTTGTTCCTAAGGTCCTAAGTATCAATTATTAAAATAATTCTTCCAAATATGCTTTTAGTGGCATAGAAAAAATGGTATAACACTTCTGCAGGGAATTTGATATCAAAAGCCTTTAAAATATGTATGCCTTCTGACCCAGAAATACTTCTTCAAGGGATTATCCTAAGAAATTATAATTAAAGTGCTTCACGTTTTAGCTGTAAGGATGCTCATCTCAGTGCTTTTACATTAAAAAAACATTAAGAACAATGATATTAAGGTACATAAGCCAAACAATATGTAAAAACAATGTTCAAAGAAATTGGAAAAGGCAGTTACTTTTAGGAGAGGGTATACGGTGGCTGGGGGCAGCAGGAAGACTTGTTGTATGATACAACCACAGTTGTATCATCTAACTTTTCCTTCACGGATCTTGCTATCTTTTCGAAAAACTGATTAAGATAAAAGTGTATACATATATTTACTGACATGAACACATACTCATTTTTTTTTTCTTTTTAAAGCAAGGAGAACGAGATTTCCCTCGTGGTCCGGAGCCTTCCAGTGCAGGGGATGTGGGTCCGATCACTGGCTGGGAACTAAATCCCACTGTCTCGGGGCAACTAAGCCCGAGCCCCAACTACTAAGCCTGAGCCCCAACTACTGAGCCCGAGCACTTTAGAGCCTGGATACACAACTAGAGAAGCTCGCACGCCACAATGAAGACTCAGCACGGCCAAAAAATAAAAAATGGACTTAAAAAAAAAGCAAAGAGAATAAAGAGTTGTTTAATTTAAGTATAGAGTTTCAGTTTTACAAGATAAAAAAGAGCTCTACATATTGGCTACACAATGTGTATGAACTTAACACTACTGAACTATATACTTAAAAATGGTCAGAATGATGTGTGTATTCTGTCACAATTAAAAAAATACAGATCACTTAAAGCTAGTACACAAATTACAGAGCAAAAGTCTAGGAAGCCATATATACTTTGCAGTACAGGGCACACATTTATTAATATCTAAGACTGCAAGTGCCTGTCTAATTTGATTTTATTTGATGCTCTAGGTGAAACAGGGATAAGGCTTTTTCTTATGTTAAATATACTGTTATTTAGTTGCTAAGTCATGTCTGATTCTTTTGTGACCCCAAAGACTGTGGCCCACCAGGCTCCTCTGTCCATGGGATTTCCTAAGCAAGAATACTGGAGTGGGTTGACATTTGCTTCTCCAGGGGACCTTTCCAACTCTGGGATCAAACCCATGTCTCCCGCATTGCAGGGTGGATCCTTTACCACTGAGCCACCTGGGAAGTCCTATCTTAATTATACAGGGAGATGCTTAAAGTAACATACAAACTCAGTAAACATAAAGAACATAAATGAGCAGAACATATTCTCTCTTCTCCAGAATCCCAACTATAGAAGCATCTACAGCAGAGCAATAATGATGAACTAAATTTTAAGAATCCATGTTTGACCTTGCCTCATTGTCAAATATCAAGAATGGAAAGAAAAGGAAAAGGAAAAAAGGATCATGACGGCTACAAAAAAAAGGGGTGGGAGCAGGCAGAGAAAAATGTCAATAATTTTGTTTGAAAGATAAAAAAAAAATTAAGAAAATGGAAGAAACCAAGAAACAGGAACAGAAGTGGACTGCAACTAGTTGTACAATTTATAAAATTATCTCTTAATTCAAGTAAGAAAGCGCTTATCTTTTGTGTGTTCTAAGGAAGGTATAGCAAAAGAGAACACTGACTTATGTGATGTTGGTGCTATTTCATTCTCATTTTATTTCAACAAAACTGCCCTCAGAGCTTGCACACCAGTGAGGGAAGCAGACAGGGCCCGGGGCTTGCTTGGAGACATGGCAACACACAGAAGACCACGGAGGCACTGGTGGTGAGGGTGTCCGAGAAGACCCCTTCCTAATGGAAGACCCGAAGTGAAAACCTGAGCTAAGCTTTGGGGACTAAGAGAGAGAGGCTGTGGAGAAGAGGGGAGGAAGGTGGTGCAGCACGCATAGAGAGCTAGAGGAAGCCCACCAAGCTGGCCTCGCCTCACACAGAGTAAAGCACACAAGGAGAGACCCTGGAGTTAGGCTGGGAGCAGGCTGAAGCCACACCAGGCTGAACGGAGGGAATTACATCTGAAAACCCAACTGCCATCNAGAGAGGCTGTGGAGAAGAGGGGAGGAAGGTGGTGCAGCACGCATAGAGAGCTAGAGGAAGCCCACCAAGCTGGCCTCGCCTCACACAGAGTAAAGCACACAAGGAGAGACCCTGGAGTTAGGCTGGGAGCAGGCTGAAGCCACACCAGGCTGAACGGAGGGAATTACATCTGAAAACCCAACTGCCATCTGATTCATGAGTCAGAGATATTTCATGGCATCTTTTCAAAGAGAAAGATGGGGTTAGGCTGGGAGATTAGGTAAGACAACTAAAGGAAAGAAATCAGCTTGATCTAAGACTGAGGCGAGGGTAACTGAAGGTGGAGGTAGGTTCAGGAACACTTAGGACGTGGTGCGGACAGGACTGGGTGACCAATGAAGAGGAAAGACGAAATACTATAGGATGATTTGGGTTTTCCGTCCTGGGGACTTGAGAGGGTAGGGGAACTCTTCTCGACATGGGGACCCCAGAAAGAGGCACGGGGGCATGGGGGTGGGGAGGAAACAAGCACGTGTACAGTCCAGCAATGTTGCTGGCACCTGGCGAACATCCCTGAGTCACTTATTACATTGCGTCACACACAATCTTCCCCCCAAACCCACAACAGCTCCCCAGCGGCGGTGTGGACCTCGACCAGGGTCTGAGCACGTCCTGTGAGCTGCTGACCTGGAACCGTGGGCTCCGGAGCAAGCAGCATGGCTGCAGAAGTGCCTGCAGGAAGCCAAGAAGGAGGCGCCGCCCACTGAGACGCCCCAGGTGGGAAGACCCGCTTGCACGATGCAATCATCCTGCCTGAGGTGGTGGGCTGCACGGTGGGCATCTACAATGGCAAGACCTTCAACCAAGTGGAAATTACGCCTGAGATGACCAGCCACAGCCTAGGTGAGTTCTCAATCACCTACAACCCAGGGACATCAGGGCCACCCATTTGTCCCAATTCACTCCCTCAAGCAGCCTGCCAGCCAAAAGAGACACAGACATCTCTAGAAGAAACCCCCCCCCTCCCCACCCCAAGTTCCCAGCTGGCGTAACAGGATCTACCAGGAGGTCCTGATACCCTTCCGAGTCCTGCACTCTGCTCTCTTCAGAGAGGGCTCGGGCTTTACGGTGAGCTGCACATCTACCTCCTTCCCAGAACGCAGAGAACTCATCAGGCTCTTTCTCAACAACCTGAGGGCCAAGAGCCTCGACAGAAACACCAGTTACTTCCTCTTCCCCATTCTGCTTCGGCACCGTCCATCATCCAGCACTGGGTGGATTTCCAATCCTCCACACGAGCCTCTAACTCAGGCCCAGCCCCCACAGGTCCCAATCCCAGCCTGACTGCTCACAGAACTCTCTCCAGTGGGAGGGCCTCCATATCTGTACGCTCAGATTAACCTAGTCTCACCTGACTCGATGGACATGAAACTGAGCCAACTCCACGAGATAGTGCAGGATGGGGGAGCCTGGTGTGCTGCACTCTGTGGTGTTGCAAAGAGTCCGACACGACGGAGCATCACCACTCCACCACCACCACCAGTCCTTTAAGACTCATCTGAAGACCTTGAGCCCCAAATCCCATGCCCTTCTCTCTATTAAGGCCACGTCTTCCCACTTTACCTCCCGTCATGTGCACTATCCATATAGGCACCCAAACACCAGGCTTTCCCACCCCACTTTCCAGCTGTGGAACTGGTCAGAGTAAATAACCTCTCCTAGACCCTGTTCTTCAGCTGAAAAACATGACTAATATGTGCTTCATTGGACTGTTGTGAAAATGAAATGAGATGACAAACACAGAGTGGCTAGCCACAGTAGGAACTAAATAAATGCTAGTCTCTTGTCCTCCTTCAAGAGGTGTGCAGACTCTCTGAGGATATTAACTCTCTAATACCTGCCAAAGAATCCAGAGAAGTATAACAAGCATCAGTAGCTATTTTAGAGAAGTTTTGAAACAGGTGCTGAAACTCTTCCCTGTCTACAGAGATCAAAGACACAGTTCAGTTCAGTTCCGTCGTTCAGTCGTATCTGACTCTTTGCAACCCCATGAATCGCAGCAGGCCAGGCCTCCCTGTCCATCACCAACTNTGATTGTATATATAAATATATAAGATATAGTGTGTATATATATACATATATTCATATTCATTTATACACACTATATTCACTTGGGTATTTTGTGAACGTATATATATATATATATATATATACACACACACATGCACATACATACAAATGCTGTATATAAACAAAATGCCATATATAGTGTTTATTAACTTTTGAAATAGACATGTTGCCTTATATATCATTTGCCTTTCCTTTATAGTAGTTAGTGGTGTTGAGTAATTGTTATTCTTTTCATTTTAGGTGACATAAATATTGCAGCTCTTGTTGAAAATAAACAAGTCTGTGAAGGTACAGATAACAGTGATCTTCCTTCCTGTGTGTCAGCATTTATAGAAAAGGAAGTTGGAAATGACCTTAAATCTTTAAAGAAACTTGATAAACTCATAGAACAGATGACAGAAAGTAAAATGCAGTTAGAAGAACAGGCAAGTATTAAAACTCATTGAAACGACATCAGTAGTATACTCATTGTGTGCTGTGCGCTCAGTTGTGTCTGAATCTTTGTGACCCCAAGGACTGTATATAGTCTGCCAGGCTCCTCTGCCCATGGAACTTCCCAGGCAAGAATCCTGGAGTGGGTTGCCATTTCCTTCTCCAGTACACATTATAATGTAATATAAATACAACTAATATATCAATACATATAGATCTCCTCTAATGGTTTTATGGTATTCAAATGTGGCTGTACATAATTTATTTAATTAGGCCTTTATTGGTTGATCTCTCTGCTATTCCCAGTTTTTATCATAAATAATATGAAAATAAACATGGTTATATTAAATCATAAATCCCACTGAATTATTCCTTTATTAAGAACTCATCATGGCATCCCATTGCTTATTGGAAAAAGCCAGGCATTCTTGTAATGCCCAAGATGCCCCCTACCTATTTCCGCTCATCTCTCTGCATTTCTTTGAACTGGATTCTGTGCCCTCCTCCCCATTTTGCTATTCTCTGATCATGACTGAGCTGTTTCTTTTGCCTGAAATGCCCTTGCCTTCCAAACTTTGCTAAAAATTTCCACCAAGTCTGCAAAGGTCTGTGCATGAGCCATGCAAGTACAATTGCCTGGAACCCCGTAAGAAGTGCAGAATTTCAGTCCCTACTTCAGACCTGTTGAGTCTGAATTTGTACTCTATTTCTATCTAGGTGATTCCTATGCACATTCAAGTCTGGGAAACACCATCTTAGTACACCATTACACCTGGCATCTCTTTTATTGCACTAATCCCACTATTGAAGATGTGCCTGCATCTTTCTTTCATAACAACTGAGATTAAGGGCAGATGCTGCGTCTAATTTATATATCAGTCCCTAGCACAGTGCCTGGTGTAGAATGTATCTCATTAGTGTTGATTAAATTGGAATTCCTCTAATATAGTCTTATCATTGTACTGATGCCTGATATTTGTGTGTGTTTCTATCTACTATAAGAAAAATCCATTTAATAAAATACCATTTCTAAAGACATTACCTGGATATCATCTTACCAAGCATGTCAGTGGTTCGTTCTTAACCTGGGCTTAAATCAGAATCACCTGGCAAACTTTTGCAAAATACAGAAACCCAGACATTTATAATCACAGTCTTTTTTTTTTTTGAAGGAAAATCTTTAGTGGGTAAAGCAGGTAGATGTTCTCTCACTGAACCCTCTGAAAGTGCTTTGTGATAGTAGACCCAAAGATATATACTGTTTACCAGAGCCCTCCCTACACACCTCCACATTAGCATTTTATGTTGAGGCTTGGGTAGTATAGGATGCAGAAATCCAACCTTTCTTTTGAAGCTTTTAAATGACAATTTTTATTTGTTTAGAACATACATGCATTTTGAAGGTAACTAATGAAGGTTTTGAGAATCTTACCTGATTGTTGCTATTTTTTATTGTTTTTATTTTTGGTATGGTCAGGTACTTACAGTTTCATCAGAAATCCCTAAAAGAATTCACAGTGCCTTAAAAAAGGCAGAAGAATCAAAGCAATTTCTTAATCAATTTCTGGAGCAAGAAACCCATCTCTTCAGTTCCATTAATAACCATTTGCTGACCGCACAACCCTGGATGGAAGATCTTGGAGCCATGATTAACCAAATTGAAGAGATTGAACAGCATCTTGCTTACCTTAAATGGATTTCACAAATTGAAGAACTAAGGTAAAATAAGCCTCTTTGTTCTCATAATTATTATTTTCCTTTGAGACTCTGTCTTAGAGAGTGCATGGATGCCATTAAATAATTGAGTTAATTAAAGATTATAATAATGTGATTTTACCAGTTGTTATGAAAATAGCATTATGATAATGATTCCTTTATTGTGAATGAACATAAACTTTTCATGGGGCTTAATTTGCATTTAAAAGAAAGGAATCCAAGTAAAAAATTCAAGTCCCATAGTTGTACTGTGCACACTATGAAAATTATAATGCTGTATTAATAAAACAGCTCATCAGAGTAGTGATATTCCTCTTTTAACCTTTTAGAGGTGGTCACTTAATGAAATGGATTGCTTTATCTATGATTCAGTTTTTTTTTTTTTAGTGGATATCACCTAAGTGGATATTTAGTGGATATTTTTTTAGTGGATATCACCTAAGAAGAGCTACATAGTATATTATTAGACAAATAACAAGCCCTCCTACTTTTGAACAGGGAGGAAGAAAAAAAGAAGGTAGACCCTTGAACAAAGCAGAGGTTAGGAGCACCAGAGCTCCTCCAAAGGCAAGTCTACATACATCTTATAAGCAGACTGAAAGTGAAAGAAAGTGAAAGTTGCTCAGTCTCGTCCGACTCTTTGCGACCCCATGAACTATACAGTCCATGAAATTCTCTAGGCCAAATGGAGTGGGTAGCCTTTCCCTTCTCCAGGGGATATTCCCAACCCAGGGATCAAACCCAGGTTTCCTTCATTGCAGGCGGATTCTTTACCAGCTGAGCCACAAAGGAAGCCCAGACTTCTATAAGCAGACTCCTATAGTTCAAACCCATGTTGTTCAAGGGTCTATTGTACTTCTTTTTGAATTGAATACATATCATTGATTGATTATGGCTGGTATTGCCTTTCAAACAAGCTGAATTAACATTTCTGCTTACATTGGCAGATGTTTTGGTTTCATAATTTCAATTAGGAAAATAGCTATAAAAGACAAAATCTGTTAAGAAACTTAATGATTAGAAAAGGGGAAGAAAGAAAAATGAGAGAATGAGAGTAGGGGAAGGCCAAAGTGCTGTCAAAAATATAGAACAATACAAATGTGAGCTACTGTCTGAAGCAGAGCCAATGGAAAACAAAGATGTGGAGGAAGGACTAGCGCCTTGTGGAGCTGGGCAGGGTGAGAGTGGCACATGCCTGTTCCCACAGAGGGCACTGTGACCGCCCAGGAGGGGAACTGATGCGCTGCAGAAACTCAGCTCATAGTCAGCTTCCAGCTCCTCAGCCAAGCCTTGGTAGAATGCACACAGGCTGCCTAGAGAGAGAGCACTTACTTCCAATTTCCTGATGACCTCTGAACAGAGATTAATTATTGAAAAGGTTTTTTGTTCCTTATTCTGGCTTAAGATATAGAATGTGATTTTTACCAAAAGAAGCACTTCATTTTCAAATGTTCTTTGAGCCAGTGTGCAAAATGGTAGTCATATGCTGCATTAGTCCTGAAGACATGTTGTATTTGGCTTGTTTTAAAGAATTTGATTAATAGTTTGATTTTGCATGGAAATTTTGATTTCTGTTCTGAAAATGTTTAAGATTTGGCCACATTAGATCTGCATTCCAGTGCGATAGCCCTAGGCTAGAGCCTTAGAGTGGGGTATGTGCTTTTTACTTGGCCCCACTTTGCTTTTCTTAATTTACTTTGCCTGTCGGGCCTTTCTGGGCATTTGACTTTGCTACCCTTGCTATAGAGCTTGCCTTAAATTTTATGTGCAGCTTGGCAGTAACTTGAAAGGACTTGACTCTGAGGTGCCACCTCTCTAAGTTCCCTATAGTCAAGTTCAGCTGGGCAAAGTAGATACAGATTGAAGACTAGCATTATTGACTTACCAGATGCCACTCACATTCTCCCCTTGGATTAAGATTCTGTAAAAGACAGATTTCTTAGAAATGAGGGGTGCCTGATAGAATGTAACAGAGGAAAAGTCTGTCCTATTGGGAGAGCTAGGCAGGCAAAGGTGGAGGGAGATGTCCTGAACACAGCCCACTGCTCTTAGGAGGATGCTGAGGATTCCAGGCTCCTAAAGACTGGGATGGCAAGTTAAAAAACAAAACAAAACACTTTTAAGTTAGTGCTTCCTTCTTCTTTTGGTTGTAGCTTTATGTAAAGCAGGAGGAAGAAGCAGTTTTCCACATTTGGAATTATTCTGAACAGTGTCTTTCAACTTTGCTATTCCTTGTCTTTCAGTGATAACATTCAGCAATATCTGATGACAAATAATGTCCCAGAGGCAGCCTCTACTCTGGTGTCTATGGCAGAACTTGACATCAAGCTTCAGGAATCTTCCTGTACCCATCTTCTTGGCTTCATGAGAGCCACAGTTAAATTCTGGCATAAAATTCTCAAGGACAAGCTTACAAGGCAAGGAATTTGTCCATATTTCGTGGTAATTGCTTTCAGATGGCTATTTGATGTTCATTGTGTTTGATAGCAATACTTCTCTCACTTTTCTGTTACAGTGATTTTGAGGAAATTTTAGCACAGCTTCACTGGCCATTCATCACACCCCCTCAGTCTCAAACTGTTGGCATCAGTCGACCAGCCAGTGCCCCTGAGATATACAATAACCTGGAGACACTGTTCTGTCAGCTTCTGAAACTACAAACCTCGTATCTTTTGAGGAGTTAAAACTTACTAAAATTTCTTTTTTCTAGAGTGGATTTGGACCAGAAAGGAAAGCTTTCTGGAAGTGGCCAAGAAGCAAAATGGGAGGAGTACTAGGTTTGGACTTAACCTGTGTATGCTTACGTAGTGGGGGGATGCTATTCTCCTTCCAGATAAACTGCATGTGGGTGGAAGGGCTGTGAGGAGTTCTGAAGTACATGATTGACCCAAGTTTGCATCACATATAGGTCTCTTGCGATAATCAAAAAACTGGGCAAAATTGGAAGGAAGCCTTAGTAACTTAGTGTTAATTTAATAAAATGATTATTTGAATGTGTTTCCTTACTTATTATCCTTTATCTTAGGAAAGATTAATTCTAATAACATTTCTCATGGACTCTTAAGTCATATGTAATTTAAAGTGAGATTACATATTATCTGTTATAATTTCTCAGTATATATCTGCTAAAAAATGTTCTGTGTGTATACATATCTTTATCTGTACATATATGCTTTTCTTTTTCCTTGACTTTACTATGTCAGAGATGAATTATTTACTGAGCCAAAACAGCTTCCAGAAAAATACTCTCTTCCCGAGTCCCCTTCTATCATCCTGCCCATCCAGATTATGCTCACTCCCCTTCAGAAGAGGTTCCGGTATCACTTCAGAGGGAACCGCCAGACTAACGTTATAAGCAAGGTGTGCTTTGCCGCTTCTTGCTCCGGTTTTAATTAATAGCAAATACTAAGGATGTCTCTACTTTTGCTGGCTTAAGTTAAATTCTGATTCTATCCACATTCCTGTTTTTTCTCTAAAGAGCTAAATTCCAGTTTCATCACTACCCTTTACAGATATAACTTGGGACTTGTGTTGATATGTTGATAAGAATCAGTGCACTCATTAACACATCGTCTGACCACTTCCTCAAGTTTCTTCCGGGTTGTGCAGTAGCGTTTGCTGTGGCACTTTTTTACAACCAGATCCACATGTGTTCCACTGTACAAACTGCTCCTTCATGTTTATAAATGCATCAGAAAGAGAAGTGAGAGTCAGTAGAGCTTTAGCTTTTGAATGGAAGTGCTGATGTGTCCAGTGATTTGTAGTGGGACTTCCTGGTGGTCCAGTGGTTAAGACTCTGTGCTTCCATCATAGGGGGCGTGGGTTTGATCTTTGGTCAGGGAACAAAGATCCCATGTGCCATGCAGCACGGCCAAAAAATAAAAATAAGAATAATTTAAAAAATATAAAATGATTTGTAGCTATGCAAGAGAGAGTATGGGGATAAGTAACAGGAATGACTTTGAGGAAAGTATCACCAGCATTTTAGTTGAGGGACCACACCCATGTGTATTGGACATCCTGTTGAGGCTTTTCCTTTAATCTGCTCTGAAAATCACAGATAACTGTTTTCAGTGAAATTTGATTGAATGTGTTGAGAATTATAATCTTGGGAGTTGCTAGGGGGTGGATACTGTTTATCCTTGAAGTCTTCCTACATGTGATGCGGTGCAAGTAGCAGAGGAGTCCTACAGTAAGTGTTTTGAATTAAATGCTTTAAAATGCCTGATTACACCAGACATTGTACGTGTCACATATAAATGAGTTTACAGGCTTTATAGAATTGTAAAGGAATCAAGGGATAGGCAGTTATATCTATGTAGGGAAGAGTGGGATGACAATGCATTTCTGGTTCTCAAATTCAGCTTGTTCTTTTGTACTTCTTGGGTCTGCCTCTCTTGGATGGGGTGTTGGTGGAAAGAAGAGTAGAACCAATTAGTAAGTGGTAAGTGACACAAAAGAAGTCTAAACTGTAGAGAGGGGGTAACGATTTGAGGTAAGAAAATTGTTAGTTCTGTTGGTTGCTTTTTAAATTGTAGTTCTAGTGGTCCTAGTACTCTTGACAGGACGCCTGAACTATGCAGGCCCTGAGATTAACTGCCCCCTTTTCATTTCTGTATTCCCAGCATCTAGGACACCTTTCAGAAAATTTTTTAGAGTTCTTGTCCAACAAAACTTAGAAGGTTTATAGAACCACCTCTAGTGACAATTTAAAAAACTGCACACTTATATTACTTTTCGATAATTACAGCTGCTTTAAGTCTTTATTTTTTTTGTAATGCAGACCAGCCAAATTTTTCTTAACTTTTGAACAAAAGAAAAAACAGAAGAAAGTCATGTTTAAAAATTATTTTGGAAAGTTATTTCCAAAAAAATTATATAAAGGCCATCATTCTTTGTGATACTTTTTACATATTTCTAAAGTGCTAGGTTTTAAATATTTATGGTATTTTAAATTCATTAGTTGACTTAAGCCACCTTATTGAAATTTATTGGGAGTACATTGGGAAACATTTGATTAAGCCTTCCATGAATGTAAAGTTCAGAGTCAAAATTATGCTCTTAGGTATACACACATTTAATAAACTAACTTTCTAGTTGGAATGAGTTAAGAATTCAAACTGTTCATCTTTTTCCTTAGCCTGAATGGTACTTGGCTCAGGTTCTTCTGTGGATCGGGAACCACACTCAGTTTCTGGATGAGAAGATTCAGCCAATACTGGACAAAGCGGGCTCTTTGGTAAACGCAAGGGTAAGAGATTCAGTCCAAAGCATTTCCGTTTCAGAGTTGTAGGTGTCCGTGAATAAGCTGTCATCTTCACTTCCTTATGCTTCTGTATTTTTTTAGCTTGAATTCTCTCGGGGCCTCATGATGCTGATTCTTGAGAAGTTAGCTGCTGATATCCCTTGTCTGCTCTATGACGACAGTCTCTTCTGTCATTTGGTGGATGAGGTGCTTTTGTTTGAAAGAGAGCTACACAGTGTTCATGGCTATCCTAGCACTTTTGCTAACTGTATGCATATTCTATCAGAGGAGACCTGTTTTCAGAGATGGTTGACTGTGGAGAGAAAATGTAAGTGCTCATATGGCCCTAGGCTGGGGAGAGGTATCTCTTATTGTGAATACAAAATATTAGGTGTTATTCTTCTCCAGTTCTGGGTAGAAACTAAAGCCATCTAACTTTTTCTCGGTTGAGGTTTATCAAGTTGCCTTCAGAGATTATCTTCTCTTCTTCCCATCAAGCTTCAGTTTTTCCCAGAATTGTACTCTATTTCTAGGGTAGAATATTCAAGCCAGGGACCTCTCTGGTGCTCCAGTGGCTAAGACTTGCGCTCCCAATACAGGGGGACTAGGGTTGTTCCTCAGGGAACCGGATCCCACACACTGCAACTAAGAGTTTGCCTGCTGCAGCTAAAGATGCTGCATGCCACAAATAAAAAGATACTGAGTGCCACAACTAAGCCCTGGCACAGCCAAATAAATAAAAATACTTAAAAAAAAAATGTAAGCCAGTAGAGTTAACTGTTTTATGGATTTTAAATATAGTATTTCTGCTCTTACGGAATCATTCTGGATGTGGCTTTTCTAGTCAGTGAAGATTTTTTTGAAGCTATTTTGAAGATTCTGGGTAGGTGTGGGCAGAGGTAAAAGATCTTACATAACTTTAAAATAGAGCATGTTATATATAATGCAACTAGTAGGAGGGCGTAAATTTATTTTTTTATAGAAAAATGATAATTCCTTGGGGTGGGAGGTGGGGGGGGTTCAAGATTGGGAACTCATCTACACCTGAGACGGAAAAAAATAAAAAATAAAAAAATTTTTAAAAAATGATAATTCCTAAGAAATTATGAGTTGAAAGATTAGAAATTACAATCTGTAACTACTTGTTTGACATGATCTTTCTTGTGTGCCAGTTGCTCTTCAAAAAATGGACTCAATGCTCTCATCAGAAGCTGCCTGGATATCCCAATATAAGGATATCACTGATGTGGATGAGATGAAAGTTCCAGACTGTGCAGAAACTTTTATGACACTACTCTTGGTTATAACTGGCAAGTATAGTCTTAAAGATATAACTTTTTTTTTTTTTAGAAGTACTGACTCTTAACAGACTTGTGGTTATCAAGGGGGAAGGGGAATGGTGGAGGGATGGAGTCCATTAAGTGATAAACCATAATGGGAAAGAATATGAAAAAGAATATATATATGTATAACTGAGTCACTTTGCTATATAGCAGAAATTAAACACAACATTGTAAATCAACTCTACTTCAATAAAATTTTAAAAAGTAAAGACAAGTACTACTGATTCTTCACTCAGTACTTTTGAAGTAGGTTGACAAAATACCATATAGTGGTTATTGTAGTGTCTTCAAATTCAGTTTCTATTTTGGTCAAACTCCAGCACAATATTTTAGCTTTTGGATTGTTTGTAATTTAAGTAAGACTTTAAACATTAGTTTACATGAGGGGAAAAATTCCTTAGTTGTTACATAAAAACAAATAAGATTTTAATTTTCTTACCTGAATCCCCTTGTCTTTCAACTTTTCAAATATCTTCAGTAAATGGTGATTGACCCAAATTTTAAATATTAAATATTATTTTCTTCACCTTGTTATATCAGAGTTTGTAGAACAGTAAAATAATAAAGTAACTTTAAGGACAAGAATGGGGGCTTCCCTGGTGGTTCAGATGGTAAAAAGTCTGCCTGCAATCCAGGAGACCTGGGTTCAGTCCCTGGGTCGGGAAGATAGCCTGGAGAAGGCAAAGATCGGAATAGTAACAGGAACTTCTATGATCCAAGAGTGTTCTGGCTGGAGGGTGGCCCGGGCCCAGCCCTGGTTGGTCTGCTCCTGTCCATGTTGCCCCTAGGGCATTGCAGACCTGCTGGTTCTCCAGGTGCTACTAGCTGTCACTGCCATGGTCCTTCTGTGTCTTGTCCATTTCTCGGGCCTATGTGGTACCCTGAAGAGGTGTCATTCCAGCCCAGTCAGTAAATAATTCTCTATTCTTTAAGAAAAATATGAAAAACACTAAAATACAAAAATATTTAGCAGAACTGATTTAAAAATCTTTTATTATGGAAATTTTCTCATATATATATATAAAAGCAGCATAACGAACCCTCAGGTTATCTGTTCCTAAGGTTTAAAATTATCGCTTTTCTATTATGTATTTCCTCCCCCCAAAATACAGTCTTTTTTCCTGAAGTATTTTAAACATCTTTTCACCTATAAATCTTTAGCTACATGTTTCTTTTAACCTATCCTAGTTCCTCATTCCTTTTTTAAAAAATGTCATTTGTTGAAGAAGTGGAATAATTTTTGTACAGGATTTTCTCATATGCCTTTTAAAAAATTGAGGCATAACTTTTAAACTGAAGCACAGTTGATTTACAACATTGTGTTAGAGGCATAACTTATATACAGTGGAATGCGCAGATCATCAGTATATAGATCAATGAGTTTTGACAAATACCAGTACTTGTGAAACACACATCCCTAGGGAGTTTAGAAATGGATCCATACTTGAATGGTTGGTTGATTTTTGACAAAGGCATCAAAGCTAGCCAATAGGAAAACCCTATACAATAAACTTTCACATGCTGTGTGTGCTAAGTCGCTTCAGTTATGTCCAACTCTTTGCAACCCTATGGACTGTAGCCAGCCAGGCTCCTCTGTCCTTGGAATTCTCCAGGCAAGCTGGAGTGGGTTTCTATGCCATCCTCAAGGGGATCTTCCTGACCCAGGGATTGAACCCATGTCTCTTACATCTCCTGCATTGGCAGGCGAGTTCTTTACCACTAGTGCCAGCTGGGAAGCCCATAAACCTTCATATGTCTTGTTAATTTTCTCCACAGACAGGTATAAAAATCTTCCCACAGCTTCCAGAAAGTTGCAGTTCCTGGAGTTACAGAAGGACTTAGTAGATGATTTTAGGATACGATTAACTCAGGTGATGAAAGAAGAGACTAGAGCTTCCCTTGGCTTTCGGTACTGTGCAATTCTTAATGCCGTGAACTATATCTCCACAGTGCTAGCAGACTGGGCTGACAATGTTGTAAGTTAATCTTTTATATTAAGTAATATATTAGTAATTTGAACAGTTTTACCTTTTGAAATGTTGAATCTGCAGCAAGCAGAAATAACACACGTTAGACAGAATCAAAACTGGGCCAAACTTAGGAGGTATGATTACAGTACATATTTTCCTCATCTAAGTCTCATATAGTTAAATCATCCTAATATTTTAATCACTGGAAAGGAAAGCCATCCTTTCATGAAATTGTAGTTTATAAAGTAAATCTTTCCTCTGTAGATTTTAAACTTGGGAAATATGTTGAATGGTAATTGCCATCCTAGAAAGAGCTAAGCTTGTATAATGACGTCAAAATCAATAAAATTCAGAACTTTAAGGAAAATAACATTTGATAGTTCTTAAAAGTGAAAGTGTTAGTCACTCAGTCATGTCCCACTCTTTGTGACTCTAGACTGCAGCCCGCCAGGCTCCTCTATCCATGGAATTCTTCAGGCAAGAATACTGGAGTGGGTTGCCACTCCCTTCTCCAGGGGATCTTCTTGACCTGAGGATCAAACCCATGTCTCCCGCATCCAAGGTGGATTCTTTACTGTCTGAGCCACCAGGAAAGTCTCTATTGAGTGCCTTCAAACATGACAAATTATGAACAGTCATAAAAATAGAAACATTTTTAACTGAAATATTTCATACATTAAAATATTGTTTAATATTTTGTTTTTTTGAAACATATTCAAGAGTAAATAGAATGGTAAAATGAACTCCCATATGCCTATCACCCATCTTCTAGTACCAATTTTGTTTTATTAAGCCTTTCTTCTACTGCTTATGCAGAATTATTTTGAAGTAGCTCTCAGATATATTTCATGGTAAATACTTCCATATGTATCTCTAAAAGATAAGAATCCCATTTTAAAAAGCAGCGTGGTATCTGGGGATCCTAGTTCCTCAACGAGGGATTGACCCTACACTCCCTGCATTGGAAGTATGGCATCTCAACCACTGAAGCATCGAGGTGGTCCCAATATACTATGAATTTATAACAAAATATTATAGTATACTGCTAGCACATCATATAGAAAAAAATGTATTCCTTTACTGTGAGAGAAAAACAAAATGAAAGTCTTTATCTTAAATCCAGGATAATCAGCCAAAAAACAGGAAACAAATATACTAATAATAGATGTAAACAAGATAAATAACTGATAAACACAATCATTATTTATTTTAATCTGGGTCTTTTGGCTGGGACTTAGTAATTATTTAAAGACTTTTTTACAGAAAAGTTAACTGAAATACATGTGCATGATACCATTCTGCTGAGCAAGGAAAATAATTATTTCATAAAATGAATATTAGTGGAATGTAATGATCAATGCATTTGTCTTTATAAAGTCGCCTAATCAGAATACATTCATTCTTTACGTACTTTTATGTGTCATGTTCCGAATTTTAGTAGGTGCTTTATTCACTCACCCCCACCAACCCCTACAGTGCTCCATTTTCTGCTTAGCTTTTTCGTAAAACAGTCATTCTTACTTCTTGCGCCAATGCTTTAATAAGAGACTCATTCAGGGGCATATTTTTAGCTTCAGTGAAATATTTGTGGAACATCATTAACTACTTTACTCAGTGCTGTAGTCAGTTAATAGAGATGAACTGGCCATCATCCCTGTCCTTAGAAAATTAATAATCTGATATTGAATTAACTGGTTCCTTCTGTCAACAGAGAAATAATCAAATTTTAGAGTTGACTCTTCAAATCATGAATGAACTTTGTGTCTGGTATGTTATTATGGTACAAATTCTGTTTAACACCAAATATCATTTAACCACATTCATAGTCCTTCAGCTTTTGAATACTCTAAATAAAAGTCATGTAAGCTCTTGAATTACCCGAAAATAGGAAGAATAGACAGAGTTCGGCTTCCATTCATTAGAGTCTCTACTAACAGCTGTCTGACCATTGCCAGATTGTGCCCAGCCTGACATATCCAGCCCATTCACAGTTTTTCAGTCATAGGTGGCAGAAACCCACATTAATGCTGGCCTGATTTGGGTGAGATGAGGAACTTGTTTGTGTAACTGGAAGTATTAGGCATGGCTGCTCTAAAGTTGTTCATTTCTGGCTTCACTCATAGGCAGGCTCTGATAAATGTGGCCACAGGTGGCTCTAGGCTCCCACAGCCCATGAACAATCTCAAAAGGACAGTGCTACTACCCTGACAGCTTCAGCAGAGATGCCAAGGCGGGCTCTCACATGTCATCTGTGAACAATCCCTAGTAGCCATGCCCAGTCCCCTACTAATAGACATTTAGGGTTTTGGTTTTTAATGTTTTACTAATTGTCCACAGTGTTATTTTCGTATAAGGCAGAAAGAAGAGTATTAATTTTACCTAAAATAGCACTGTAAAAAAATTATATTTTAATTCTTTTAACTCATGTATCTGTTAGGTTTACTACAGCTATCAATCTGTGTCTCAAAAAAATGCGATTAGCCACTAAAGTGAAAAGTGAAATCGCTCAGTCGTATCCGACTCTTTGCCACCTTGTGGACTGTAGCCCAACAGGCTCCTCCGTCCATGGGATTCTACAGGCAAGAGTACTGGAATGGGTTGCCATTTCCTTCTCCAGGGGATCTTCCCGACCCAGGGACTGAACCCAGGTCTCCCACATTGCAGGCAGATGCTTTAACCTCAAAACCACTGAATACAAACTAGATTGGCCATAATAATAATAATATAGTATCATTTATTAGCACAGCATGGAGAAATTTGTACCCTCATACACAACCAATAGGAATGTAAAATGGTAGAGTTGCTTTCCAAAACTATTTTTTGGAAAATAGTTTGGCAATTTCTCAAAAGGTTAAATATAGAATTACTATATGATCCTGCAGTTCTACTCCTCGGTATATGTCCAAGAGAAATGAAGACATATATCTGCACAGAAACTTGTACACAAATGATCATAGAAATATTATTCATAAAAGACAAAGTGGAAACAAGCCCAAGTGTCTGTCAACTAATGAATGGATAAACAGAATATCATTTGGCCACAAAAAGGAATGAAATACTGATACATATTACAACATGGTTGAACCTTGAAACATTATACCAAGTGAAAGAAGCTAGATATAAAGAATCAGATTATATGAGTCCATTTGCATGAAATATCCAGAACAGGCAGATCTAGAGACAGAAGATGAGTGGTTGCCTAGGGGTAGGGGTGGGGGGTGAGGAGGACAATGGGAGATGATGGCAGAGTGTGGGATTTCTTTCTAGGGTAATGAAAACATTGTAAAACTGACTGCTGATGGATGCACAGCTCTCTGTGAAATGCCACTGAACTGTATATTTATTTTTTGGCCACACTGCGCAGAATGTGTTATCTTAGTTCCTTAACCAGAGATCAAATCCGTGCCTCCTGCAGTGGTAGCGCAGGGTCTTAACCAAGAGACTGTATACTTGAACTGAATGAATTATGTATGAGTTAGATCTCAGGCTGTTAAAAAAAAATTATCTTCAACATGTTAACATATTTTTGCTTTCAGTTCTTCTTACAACTTCAACAGGCAGCATTGGAAGTCTTTGCAGAGAATAACACTCTAAGTAAACTGCAGCTAGGACAACTGGCCTCTATGGAAAGCTCTGTCTTTGATGACATGATTAACCTGTTAGAGCGTTTAAAGCATGACATGCTGACCCGGCAAGTAGACCATGTTTTTAGAGAAGTTAAAGATGCTGCAAAACTGTATAAAAAAGAGAGGTAAGTTCTCTGTATTTTCTTATAAGTCAACTCTCAACTCCAGTTTATAAAAGTTAACAGATAACATGCAGTCAGATTTCCAAAGCTGCCTATAGGTAGCACGGAATTTGGCCTTCTGCACTCCCAACTTTTAACTGTTTTTGATGGAAATCTTTCTAAATATGTTTTGACAGTCTTAATCAGAATAAATGGATAATAACTTAACCTTCAGATGTGGCTGTAAATCCAGAGAGCTGGTGTCTGATACGGGGTTAAATGGCCTAGTCTGTCACCCACTGACAAAGCAAGGTATTGCTGTGGTACCTGCACATGCCTGCACTGTAGTGTACTCACTGTCAACAATTCCTTGGATGTCTGTTACCTCCCCCAGACGGTGGCTTCCTTGAACACAGGCAGTGTCTGTCCTAGCACAGCCGTGTCACACAGAGGACTTAATCAGTTTAGAAGTATCAATAGTCCCTGTTGTTTTGCTGAAAATTAACAGTGTAAAATTAACTGATGTCTTAAATGTTAATGCATTTTATATTTTAACTGTTTTTATATCAGTAAGTCATGTTAAATTTGGAGGTTTACAAATTTTATCCTCCTCCTTAAGTAAAGAGTATTTCATTGAGAACTAAAGTATAAACATGAAAGAAGGTGTAAGTTGCTCAGTTGTATCTGACCTCTGCTACCCCATGGACTATACAGTCCATGGAATTCTCCAGGCCAGAATACTGGAGTGGGTAGCCTCTCCCTTCTCCAGGGGATCTTCCCAACCCAGGGATCAAACCCAGGTCTCCCACATTGCAGGAAGATTCTTAACCAGCTGAGCCACCAGGGAACCCCAAGAATACTGGAGTGGGTAGCCTATCCCTTCTCCAGTGGATCTTCCTGACCCAGGAATTGAACCAGGGTCTCTTGCATTGCAGGCAGATTCTTTACCAGCTGAATCACAAGGGAAGCAAAAAGTATAAACATAGGTACAGGGAACTCCCAGGCTGTCCAGTGGTTAGGACTTGCAGCTTTCACTGCTGAGGCCTGGGTTCAGTCCCTGGTCAGGGAGCTAAGATCCTGCAAGCTGTGAGGTATGGCCAAAAATAAAATAACATAACATAAAATAAACAAACAGGTACATTTATTTTCTGAGAGCACTTTTAATGTTGGGCTGTACACTTTTTCTTATCCAGAATGCCCCAGGACAGTATACTTCCCCAGATTTAAAGTAATTAAAAAATCTTAAACATACAGAATGATGAAAATTTTCATAATAAAAATTAATATGCTGCAGACAGTGCTGTTTCTGCTTTTTCCAGGTGGTTGTCCTTGCCATCACAGTCTGAACAGGCGGTGATGTCCCTGTCCAGTTCAGCTTGCCCCTTACTGCTTACTTTACGAGACCGATTACTTCAATTAGAGCAGCAACTTTGCTTCTCCCTATTTAAAGTTTTCTGGCAAATGCTTGTAGAGAAGCTGGACATATACATCTACCAAGAAGTAAGTAAGAGCAGACTGTATTTTGGGCTGTGATGATAAAGGCAACTCCTATATGAATTGTCATTTTTTTCAGATAATTCTTGCCAATCACTTCAATGAAGGAGGAGCTGCTCAGCTGCACTTTGACATGACTCGGAATCTTTTCCCTTTGTTTTCTCACTATTGCAAGAGGCCAGAAAATTATTTTAAACAGTAAGCACAATATTTAACAATTAACTTTGATGTTATCAAAGTGTTAGAGGAGGTTATTTACTTTTTAAACAGCTTTAAGATTCCAGTGATGTTAAGTATACATAGCATCAATTAACAACTTAAAATAGTCATTAGATGTGATGATAAAATGTGACCCATGACCTCCAAAAGTTGACCAGAGCTGGATATAAATTATATGTTGAGCTTTGTTTTCTAACACTTGGTTTAATGCTTATTATTTGGAAATAAATAGAATATGAAAGCAAATGCACTCCTGCCATCTGAATAAAGAGAAGAGATTTAAAATGTTTAGTACTGAACAACAGGCCAGGCCTGAAGAAAAATGAAAATTTGTTTTCTTAAACATTTGATATTAGTTTTGGTTCTAAGTATAACTAACATGATATATGAAGAATTCTTAGAAGTATTTTTAGAAATTGGTGTAAAACTTATTTAGGTTTTTGAGATTATAAAGTATTCCTTTTAAACATATAAAAGGAAAGGTTTTTTGCTCATTTAGGTATGATACTTATTTCTGCTTTTTTTTGTTCTAGTATTCTGTATACCTATCTGCTTATATTTTTTCCCTTAATTTTCTCTTTTCCCATATCCTAAGTTTTACCTACATTTAATATACTGTTAGTATCAAATATCATATTTGGGGAAGTAATGAATATGTGTTAAAACAGTGATCCTTTTACCTTATAGTAATCTAATGAAATATAAAGTCTGTACATATACAGTCAACACATGTTAAAAGAGCCAAATAGTTAATCCATAGTTTTATAGAGGGCTTATGATCTGGCAGTGCAGGGTAGCTGTTTAGTTTTTCCAAATGACATCATTACAGGACAATATGGGATGATATAGATAATGGAGATCTCATTTCCTTCCTGCTCTTTTTTTTTAAAACAGTGTAAAAGAAGCCTGTATTCTTTTGAATTTGAATGTTGGTTCTGCCTTACTTCTGAGAGATGTCCTACAGTCAACTTCAGGGCAACCTCCTGCCACAGCGGCACTAAATGAAGTTGGGATTTATAAACTGGCTCAGCAAGATGTTGAGATTCTACTTAATTTGAGGACAAACTGGCCTAACACTGGAAAATAAAGGGTCTTTTTTCGTTTGGGATTTTTGGGTTTTGTTGTTTTAACAAAAAGGAAGCCAGCTGGATTTCAAGTTATATGCTAAAGTTCTGAATTAATGAAACTGGACAACTGAAAACTTTATCGAATCATTTATTATCTGGGACTTAGAGTGTTATTAAAATGCTGACCATATTTCCTGAGTCCTCTTGTTCCTAAGAAAACAAAAACAAAAAGCTCAGAGGCCACGAAAACACAGAGTAATTCCATTTACAAATATACACAGTGAATATGTCTGTTGAATCAAATACAGGAGCAGAGATAATAAGTTACAGTCAACTTTTAATTTCTCTTGCCAGTTAGAGAAGACTGTTGCAGGTAATCTAACGTAACATAACATTTTTTTTTTTTTAAATCACTTTAAAATGTATGACGTACCTGTATCTAGTTTGGAAATTCACTGTTTCCAATAAGAAAACACAAGAGATGGTGACTGAAATAGAATTTGCTCTCTTTCCACAAATGTCTTTCTATTTAGAATACTTCCTAGTTCCATTCCACGTGATAGTGGGCAACCTTTGCTTTGTGGATGAAACATTTTAACAAGAGCATTGTGCTGCCATCATCTTCTCTGAGGTAGGGAATGTAATTAAATAATTTTTGTTGAATATCTATGTAAATAATGAGATGAGAATCTTAAAACTTTCTTCCAGGTTTTCCTTGGCCTTGGACTATGTTAAATTAGACTTGTAAACAAATTGAGCTAGCCTAGCTGAAGGCTTCTTTCTGTAAGTAGTTTCATTCGCATGGTTTTTTATTTCCTGACTTAGCATTTAGTTAATATTATTCATGCTTTAATACCTCAAATCCAAAACTGTCAGGCTGGCATGCAGCGTGTACTGCTGATAAACACTTATTTTGTGAGAAATCATTTTGAGAGAAATTTCATTACTCTGTATACAGAGATTTTCCAACTAGTATATTGCACTTAAAGCTTTTCTGTTAGTTCTTCTGGCTGATTGGGGCTTCTCTATCTCATTCTCTGAGAACTGCTGGGGGTTCCCATTGAGAACAGAATGAAGCGGCCTCTGGAACCTCCTTGCCCCAGCATCCCCTTCCTCCCCTCCCCTCAGGCTTAGAGACTGCTGTCAGCCCTCCTTCTCCTCACTTTCTGGACAGAAAGCTGAAAGTTTCTAGGGAATGAAATGCTTTTTTTCAAAAGGCAGGACCCTCTGTTTTAAAATGTATTAATTGTACATCAACATCATGCCACATTATTTACATAAAATAAAGTCACTTAAAAATAAGCTTACACTTCATTCTTGAATTTTTCGAAAGTTACTCCATGTCCATCATCTTTTAAAACTTCATCTGCAGTACACAGACCCAGGGTTTTTAGTGCTATAAGAGAATAAGAAAAAATAAAACTTTACAAAGTGAGAATTTAGTTTCAGCTAGGGAAACTTATGTAATAACTAGAAAGTATTACCTCAGTTTGTAAAAGATACTGACCTTCTTTATACTGTACGAATGATATGGATCCTTTATTTGAGGAGTCCAGCATCTCAAACATAGATGCAATATCAGAGTTATCCATAAAGAAAGGGAGAGCCACGCCTGATAGTTTGGCAATTCTCAGTCGTTCCAATACAGATATTAAATACTCTCTTGGTCTTTCTGTAAAAGAATAGTTCCAATGCTTTCTGATAAATTAAAATATGTCTGTCATAAATGGAAATAGTCATGTAACAATTACTAAATACCTATGTTTGAAGTACTGTGCTAGGCACTGGGAATACTGGCCTTGCTTACAGGAAAGGCAAGACATTGAACAATTAAATAATTATATACACAAGTGCTCTACTCTAGATGATTGAATAAAAATGTCCTTTCAGGTCTACTGTATCCTTCTACTTCTCTGAATTTTCATTCTAGTAATTTCTGAGAGTTTGATATTAAAACTCTCAACTAAAAGCTTAATTCATCTACTCAGTAATTGTTATAGTGGAACTATATGTAACCTTTTGTATTTTCCAAGTCTCCTGTAAATGTTATACTTTCGTAATTTAAAAAAATAAAAAGAGATGGAACCAAAGACAGAAAAAAAAAAATGTCCAGAGATTAGACTTGTGCATTTTTTTTTAAAAAGTCCTCAAGTGACTCTAATTTACAGTGAGAGTTGAAAACCCCCAAGTGGAACAGCATGACATAGGAAAGAAGATCAACTAAAAGAAAGGGTAAAGAATAGACTTTCAAAAGCAAACATTTAGGTCAACATAGTTCTCCTTAGGAAGCATAAATGTTCAATCTTAATATAAGGGCAGTATTTTAGATACATAGGCTATCTTTCATCTAAACAATGTTAAATATGAAAAATCAAGATCAATTCACTCTGCAGAAATACTGCAGGGGAGTGGAGATAATAAAGCTAAAAGAAGTATAAAAGTGGTGTGGCTCAGAAGAAGAGTGCCTTACCTGCTCATCACTGCATTCAATCCCGGGAGACAGATTCTTAAAAAAAACTGAAGCCATTAAGAATTTCATACATCTATAAAAGTACAAAAGTATAATGATCTCATCACCAGCTTCAACTGTTACATTTCGTGGCTGGTCTTATTTTACCATGATCCCATCTAGTTCCCACTTCCTGTGTTTTATGCTGAAGTAAATCACAGTAATCATCTCTCATTAGTGAATGTTTAAGTGCATTTTTAAAAGATTAGAACCCCCTCTTTTTGGTTGAGATATAATTGACATGTTGTGTAAGTTTAAGGGGTGCAACTTGGTGGTGGTGTACATTCAAGCTGCAGGAGGACTGCTATGGTGAAGGTGAAAGTGAAGTCGCCCAGCCGTGTCCGACTCTTTGTGACCCCATGGACTGTAGCCTATCAGGCTCCTCTGACCATGGGATTTTCCAGGCAAGAGTGCTGGAGTGGATTGCCATTTCCTTCTCTGCTATGGTAGTACTAGTTTATGTTTCTATCACATCGCACAGTGAGCACTGCTTTTTTGTGATGGGAATAATTAAGATCTAGTCTCTTAGCAAGCTTCATGCTTATAATACAGCATTGTTCTCTGTAATTACTATGCTGTGCATTAGATCCCCAGGACTTATTATAGTTATCTACTAGTTACAAGTTTGCACCCTTAAACAACATCTCTCCTGTCCCTCACCCGCCAGCTTCTGGTAACCACCATTCTACTCTCTGTTTTTGTAAGTTTGGCTTTTTTAGATTCCACATTTAAGTGATACCATACAGTATTTGTCTTTCTCTGACTTATTTCACTTAGTCCAATGTCCTCAGGATCCACCCATGACAGCTGTTCTAACAGGTGTGAATTGATACCTTATTGAGGTTTTAACGTGCATTCCCCTGATGATTTTAATGTACAGAGCATCTTGTTTTTCTTAGGAAAAATGTCTATTTAGTTCCTCTGCCCATTTTAAATCAAATTGTTCGTTTGTTATCATATATATGATCTGCAAATATTTTCTCCCATTCCACAGACTGCCTTTTCATTTTGTTGCTTGTTTCTTTTGCTGTGCAGAAGGCCTTCCGCTTTTTGTTTTGGCTGTGCCATGTGGCTTATGGAATCTTTTTCCTCAACCCAAGGATCAAACCTGGGTCCCTGGAAGTGACAGTGCTGAGTCCCAACTGCTGGACTGGCAGGGAATTCCCTGTGCAGAAGTTTTTCAGTTAATTTAATCTCCCTGTTGATATTGGCATTTGTTGTTTGTGGTGGTGGTGTCATTCATATCCAGAAGTCGTTGCCAAGACCATTGTCGAAGAGCTTCTTCCCTGTTTTCTTCTAGGAATTTTACAGTATCAGGTCTCAGGTTTAAGTCTTTAATCCATTTCAAGTTAATTTATGTGAATGGTGTTAAGACAGGGGTCCAGTCTCCTTTTTCTGCATGTGGTTACTCATTTTTCCCAACACAGTTTGTTTGAAGAGGGACTCCTTTTTCTTTTTCATGTTACTATAATACTGTCATCTCGGTACAATTTACACATCCAACAAAATTCTTAATATTCTCAAATAGCCAGACATTATGCCAATTTCCAGTTGTCTCACAAATTTCATAAGTTATAAATGCTCTTTAAAAATCAGTAATCAAATAAAGTCCACTCACTGTGATAGGTTATGTTTTTAAATCTCTCTTAATTACATAGGTTTCTCCTCCATGTATTTCTCTCCTTGGAGTTTGTGTGTTGAAAATATAAGTAGGTGAACTTTTAATATAATATAGTGCCTTTTGGTGCAACATTGAATACACCATAGCAGCAAATAGGTTACTAACATAATCACATATGCAATCTACATCATTTCTTTCTTAACTGTATTTCAAAATCAGAAAACATCTATGTTTGAATTTCAGTTCATTATATTTCTTTTTAAGGATAGAATAAACAATGCTGATGGAACTTGCTGTGTTACTCTGATGAAGATTTGTTGCTGTATATCCTTTAGACTACATGGGGTGCTATAATGCTTATATTTGGAATCTATAATTTATACTCTTATCTGCTTCTAAAAATGTTTTGAAAATGCTTCCAACAGTGCAAAGTCGCTTTAGTCACGTCCAGCTCTTTGCAACCCCATGGACTGTAGCCCGTCAGGCTCCTCTGTCCATGGGATTCTCCAGGCAAGAATATTGGAGTGAGTTGCCATTTCCTCCTCCGGGGGAATCTTCCCAACCCAGGAATCGAACCCGGGTCTCCTACATCTTTTGCATTGGCAAGCGGGTTCTTTACCACTAGCACCACCATATTTGGAATCTATAATTTATACTCCACCTGCTTCTAAAAATGTTTTGAAAAATGCTTGTAATAGAGGTATATATAATAAGATATAAATTTTTTTAAAACACAAAGGGAAGAGCC
Organism: Neotragus moschatus; assembly: GCA_006410615.1. Lineage (NCBI taxonomy): Eukaryota > Metazoa > Chordata > Mammalia > Artiodactyla > Bovidae > Neotragus > Neotragus moschatus. The sequence goes on along the minus strand of SJYA01000613.1, from coordinate 95,901 downwards.
AAATGTTACTAACCACTTAAATTACGTAAATGTCAGCTGATGATGACAGTTCTTCAAGGGACACAAACTTCAAGTTCAACATTGTAATGCTAACAGTATTTACTGAGCCCTTACTATGTGCCTGGTACTACACTAAGCATTTTCTGTGGCTAACTTCATTTCCTCCTCCCAAGTGTCACTTGCTCAAGGCCACACAGTCAGTATAAACCTAGGCAGTGTGCTTCCACAGCTCCTGGCCTCTACCACAGTTAACTCACATAAGAAGCATTTGCTACATCCAAACCTAGTCAGTCATGAGGATCTCTCCCAAGTCTTTATCAATAGTTCTCAAATTCATCCTATCTTCACCACTTCCAGACAGTAGCTCTTACCTGGGTGACTACTCCTTTAAAAAAATTCTGATTTCTTTAATGCTATCCCCTAAAAAGGTACACTCCCTCCTTCCACAGCATAGAATTGCCACTGGGAAGGGCTGCCCAGTTAGAGGCTGTATTTCCCAATACATCCTAGGAAAGGCCAGATTTTCTTACCAAATGATTCAGGTTATGTCAGATTTGGCTGTTAAATGAGTTATGAAAATCTGGCTTTCAGAGATTCCAGAATTTGAGGATCAAGGATATGGGATCATGGATGTGTTGTCACAACAGTAATAGCCCAGCCACGCTGTCCTATTTTCCATATCTGCCTGACAGTTTCAAGGTTTTCAAACTGAGATACATATCATAATGCCAGGAGCTTTGCAAAAATCCAAGACAAAGATACATCGTTTCTTTCTGAGCATCATTCATATGTGTGTAAGTTGCTCAGTCATCTCTGACTCTTCGTGACACCATGGACTGTAGCCCATCAGTCTCCTCTGTCCATGGGATTCTCCAAGCAAGAATGCTGAAGTGGGTTGCCATTCCCTTCTCCAGGGGATCTTCCCCACCCAGGGACTGAACCCAGGTCTCCTGCATTGCAGGCAGATTCTGTACCATCTGAGCCACCAAGGAAGCCCGAGCATCATTAATGCAATAGTCAATATGCTGCTTCTTATTCACTATTGTAGGAGCATCAGTCTTACAACAGTGAATAATAAGAAACATATTAAGAAATGGAGCGGCTTTCCTGGTGGCCAAGAGGTTAAGAATCCCTGGCAGTGCAGGGGATACCAGTTCAACTGCTGATCTAGGAAGATCCCACATGCCACTGGGCAACTAAGTCCATGCACCACAACTGCTAAGCCCGTGCTCCAGAGCCTGGGAACTGTAACTACTGAGTCCATGTTCTGCAGCTACTAAAGCCCACACACCTAGAGCCCGTGCTCTGCAACAAGAGGAGCCACCACAGTGAGAAGCCTGTGCAACATATCTAGCGAGTGCCCCCATTCTCTGTAACTAGAGAGCTCAGGCACAGCAATGAAGACCCAGCAGAGTCAGAAATTAAAATATTTTTTAAAGAGTGAAAAATAAATGGATATACGATGTTTCCCCCTTATCTACCCATGGAGAATACATTCCAAGACCCCTGATAGATGTCTGAAACCACAGATAGAACTGAGCCCTATATATTCTATGTGTTTTCCTATACATACATGTATCTCTGATAAAGTTTAATTTATAAATAAGGCAGAGTAAGAAATTAACAACAATAATAAAATCAAACAATTTTAATAATATGCCATAATAAAAGTTATATGAATGTGTTTTCTCTCAAGATACCTTATTATACAAACCAATGCAAAGGACATGAACTTGAGCAAACCCCAGGATATGGTGAGGGACAGGGAAGCCTGGCATGCTGTATACAGTCCATGCGGACACGAAGGGTTGGTCACAACTTGGCGACTGAACAACAAATCCCTTTTCCATCTTAACTAAGCATTTATCATGCACTGTGGCTGTAACTCCTGTAGTGTGAGGTGCAACAATAAAATTGGAATTTCTTTTTCATTCTTCACCATTTCATGGAGAGAAGATTCATTCTTACCAAAACTCTTAGCACCCTCAGCACTCTGTGACTTTTTTCCTTTCCTTATTAAGTTGAGAATATTCACCTTTTCACTTAAAGGAAGCATTTATAGCTTCTCTTTGGCATACCCAAACTGGCAGCATCACTGGTCTGGTGCTTTGGGTCCAGTATTCAGTAAAATCTGTAATAAATTTTTTTTGGTAAAAAAAAAAGGGTGACTTGAACACAAGCACCGCAGTCCCATGACCATCAGTCTGTAACTGAGATGGCTACTAAATGACTCAGGGTGGACAGGCTGGACAAAGGGACAATTTGAGGCTGAGGCAGGATGGTTCAAGATTTCATCAGCACTACTCACAAGAGTGTGAAATTTACAACTTATCAATTGTTTATTTCTGAAATTTTGCATTCAATATTTTCATACTGCAGCTTACTGCAGGGAACCAAAACTGCTGAAAGCAAAACTGTGGATAAGGAAGGATATTCATGTATCTGTAGGAGGACAAAACATTCATTTCAGCTAAAACAAGTGACTTCAAAGGAACTTGCTACGCAGCATCAGGATGAGGTCTCAGACGCTAAGGGTACAAGTTGCCTTTCTTCTGCCATTAGGAGGGCTTGGGTGGAAACTGAAGAGCACATCTGTGCAGCGAGTGAGGGAAATCCCTGGATAATTACTGTATAGCAGGGCAGGTGAGCGGTCAGTCCAGACTGCAGCACGGGGGATTGAGTAGGGGTGGGGATGGTGACGACCTGATGAATGTAAATGAGATGAACGTAATGAGATGAGATCTGTATTCGTGAAAAAAGAGCATATGGGTGAGGTAGCAAAACCTGAAGCAAACACTTAAAATGTAGTATTATTAGCTTGAGGGGAAAAAACAAAGGACATATATCATAACATACTATATGGATTAGTTGTGGATATCTGCCTAATACTAATAATGTAAATTCTAAACACTGATTATATCAAAATTGTGTTCTAACTTTATTGGGAAGATGAGAATGACTGGGAACAGGTGTGAGTGTGTATGCATGCACATGTGTGCACTTCTGGAACTGTGGTGGCTACTGTGGGAAATTTTTAACTTAGGTAAATCCACCTAAGGGGCACCTTTAAAAGAGAGGATCCCAAACCTCTCAGAGACAATGAAATGTGTTCTTTGGTTGGTATGCAGTAGCTTCTAAAAGACAAAATGACTCCAAAATCTAATAGGATCCTCATAGCATGCAAATCAAAAATCTTTAGTGAGAAACCTTTGGCCAGGTGAGCAGGTAATCTTAGTTTATCTGTCAGAATTACAGCGTGGATCCAACTATTCTTTGGAGTTTTGTATTACAATACTTGTTTGTTGTTGTTTAGTTGCTAAGTTGTGTCCGACTCTTTTGCAACCATGGACTGTAGCCTGCCAGGCTCCTCTGTCCATGGCATTCTCCAAGCAAGAATACTGGAGTGGGTTGCCGTTTCCTTCTCTAGAGGATCTTCTCAACCCAAGGAATGAACCCACATCTCCTGCACTGGCAGGCAGATTCATTACCACTGAGCCACAGGAGAAGCCCCTACAGTACCTGAAAGTGAAAGTTGCTCAGTTCTGTCCGACTCTTTGCAACCCCATGGACTATACTGTCTATGGAATTCTCCAGGCCAGAATACTGGAGTGTGTAGCCTCTCCCTTCTCCAGGGGATCTTCCCAACCCAGGGATTGAACTCAGGTCTCCCACATTGCGGGGGGATTCTTTACCAGCTGAGCCACAAGGGAAGCTCAAGAATATTGGAATGGGTAGCCTATCCCTTCTCCAGGGGATACTCCCGACCCAGGAATTGAACCAGGGTCTCCTGCATTGCAGGTGGATTCTTTACCAACTGAGCTATGATGGAAGCCCCTACAGTACCTGAGATGTGGCTAAAATTTAATGAAGGCTGTGAGATCTCTGTTTGTGTCTGCCTGTATGTTTATGTATGTCTATGTAAATGTGGCATTTTTCTAATTACTTTTAGATGGTACTGCCAAGATTAATTTATAAAAAATTCAATTTAACTGGCTTAAAAAATTGATGTAATGTGTCAAAGCCACTCAGCTGTGTCTGACTCTTTGTGGCCCCTTGGACTATACAGTCTATGGAATTCTCCAGGCCAGAATGCAGTGGATGGCCTATCCCCTCTCCAGGGGATCTTCCCAACCCAGGGATTGAACCCAGGTCTCCCACATTGCAGGAAGATTCTTTACCAGATAAGCCACCAGGGAAGCCCTAAAAAAATTAGAGCTTATTATTAATTAAGCATTCCTAAACTCTCAGAGATAAAGAAACAAACATGAGTTTCAAGTTCACATGATCTAGAATAAATAAAATGATCTTTGATAAATAAAAGCTATTGTTTAAGTTTGTTGGTTTAATAAAAACAAGCATGTCTTCTCAGAACAGTCAATATTAAATATAAGGCAAACATACAACTTTTTCTATCTGGGTTTACTAGTCAAATAAGCTCATGCTATTTGTTATAGAATTTGCCAACAAGAAACATTAAGATCAATTCAGTTCAGTCGCTCAGTTGTGTCCGATTCTGTGCAACCCCAGGGACTGCAGCATGCCAGGCTTCCCAGTCCATCACCAGCTCCCGGGGCTTGCTCAAACTCATGTCCATCGAGTCGGTGATGCCATCCAACCATCTCATCCTCTGTTGTCCCCTTCTCCTCCTGCTTTCAATTTTTCCCAGCATCAAGGTCTTTTCCACTGAGTCAGTTCTTCGAATCAGGTGGCCAAAGTATTGGAGTTTCAGCTTCAGCATCAGTCCTTCCAATGAATATTCAGAGTTGATTTCCTTTAGGACTGACTGGTTTGACCTCCTTGCAGGCCAAGAGACTCTCAAGAATCTTCTCCAAAATCACAGTTCAAAAGCATGAATTTAAAACACGTGCTTTTAACAATTATACCTGGATTATCTTAATGTTCAATTGAACATTGTTATTAAGATAATCCANCCTTTAGGACTGACTGGTTTGACCTCCTTGCAGGCCAAGAGACTCTCAAGAATCTTCTCCAAAATCACAGTTCAAAAGCATGAATTTAAAACACGTGCTTTTAACAATTATACCTGGATTATCTTAATGTTCAATTGAACATTGTTATTAAGATAATCCAGGTATAATTGTTAAAAGCACGTGTTTTAAATAAATGTAAAGTTTATACTAACTTAAACTAAATAATGACATCCATTGAATATCTAGATCATTTCCAGAGAAGATAATGTACTAAGACATTGACTGCTAAACATAAGTTTACTTACTTTTGGCTTTTTAATTTTTACAGAGAGACAGAGGATATTTGGGTCTATTAATATGTCTTCTGCCACATTACAAACTGTATAGTAAAAAACCATGTCTCTAAAAAATATGTTATGATTATGTCTTTATAAACTTGCTAATCCACTACAGGATATTAATATATGATAGTTCACTATTGCCTGCTTCCTAGTTTTCACTGGAAAGCAAAGATTACAAATAGTTAAAATTTATAATTCATATGTAAAAATAAAACTGTAAAAATAAATAAAAATAAAACAACAATAAGGGTGAAAGAAAAAAACAGTGTATGAAAAGTAGTAAGGAAAATAGAATATATCTTTTGGATATGCTGGACAACTTGATATAAACCTCAGAGAAATCACAATAGCTCATGTGTGGGCAACCTGCAGGCCTGCTGTTATGTGGCGACCCAGAAGGTCACAAGATACATTCAAACTGCAAGCCAGCAAAATCCATCAGACTGTAACTGCCAGCCTCATGACACCATCTGGAGATGCTTCGAACTCAAATCTAAAAATTTTCTCAAATGGCTTCTCTTAAACTCAGAAACTGAATGTATAATTTGCTCAAACTATTAGCCTTTTTCTTTTGTTTCCATAGAAATGCCTCCTGTTAAATTATAAACTACCTTATGGCTGACAGCACAGGGAGGCCCCATTTAGGTGAAAGTTCACCTGCAACACTGCCCTCCTGAAATAAAACATCTTCACTTCATCATGTTTTGAGGGATCATGATGCTACATGGTTGCTGATACACCAGACTGTGCCTATATACATAACTTAAAACTAATGGCACATAATCAAAAAAAAAGCCTGTCGGTAGATTTAGAAAGGTAAAACTTAAAAAACTTCTAGTTATAACCCATTTGAATTATTTAACTTGTTAAATTCTTGGCTTCTGGGAATCTCTGCTCTGGACAATTTTTCAATTCTCGGCTATTGTTTTCCTTATAGTTAGCATATTGACTGCTCTAGTGTGTCGTATACTCTTGAGTCTTAAATGCCTGTCACCAGCTATTCACGTGCCAAATGGCATCCATCAGGAACCAACAACCAGACAATATCAACAATAACCCTGTGAAAGATTAACACAATGACTACATGGCTCTCTCACTTAAGGACTCAACTAATGCACAGTGTGTATGTGATTCTTCGGCCTGATTACATTAATGGGGGTAACGGAGAATAATGCAATACTGGCTGGTCATACTTTTAAGCCCAAAGAGAGAACAACCAAAAGCAGGAGGCAGGGTGGGGAGGTGGATTGTTAAAATCAAGATTAAATGGAGACCAGTCTTGAAGAATTCCCTGGACAGACAAAACCAATTAAGTCATGCAAGCAAAGCTTAATTTACCTTTTTCTACAACACTAACTTGTCCTGGGTCATTTCTTGCTTCTGCCTCTGGAAAGCTTAAGCATAAAATTTAAACTGTTTCCCAAGTTTGATATGAGGTAACCATTAAGATATTCCCTGTCATTTATGAAGATGCTAACCAATTTTTGTGAAGAATAAACAGTCACTGCCTTCACCACAATTCACTGGTTTCTAACAATAAACCTCTGAGCCTCATTTCTTGTTCTGGTTTGAGTCCTCCTGGTTTGCAAACTGTCTTTTTGGTGTATGCACAATGGTGATTATTGGTTTTACTTCTGCTATTTCTGTTTACACACACACACTTGCCTCTAAAAGCAAAAGATTATTTTCACCACTATTATCAAAACCCAGCAACAGACAGTAGTCATTTTTTCAAAAAGTAGGTTTTTAAAAATTAGTTTGATAGCAACTTTCCCCAGTGCATAAAAAAGTGCATTCCTTTGTATTTTTAAAAAACTTTCTATTTTTAATTGTTGCAGAGTTTTGTTTTTTTTTTTTTACTGCTTTATTGTCTTAAAACAACTAGAAAGAACTTGATCACTCTATACATGACCATACTGGTTGGGTGGTTTTTGACAAAATTGGAATGTTGGCTATTTACATTTCCTTATACAAAAGCAAATAGGCAATTTTGGCATTTTGGAAACTCCATATGAGGCAAGCTACCATTCTTCACCCTGAGGAGAAGCACATCAACTCATTTTCACCTAAACATAACTTTTAAATTTACAGGTCACACAAAAATTATGAAATGATTCAAACTTTATATGAATGATTCAAACTTTATATGGGGATCAAGTGTATTAAAAGTGTCAGAAAAATCTGTCTCAAGAACATCCTTCTGTTCCACCCTATCAACTGTTTTACCAGATTAAAAACTCTTTGAGGGCAGGGGTAACACTGGGAACATCTGTTGGTTGCAGACATAAAGATGATTTATACGTTATTCATTTAATCTTCTCCACGTTGCCAAGAGATATATTATATGGTACTATCACAATCTCCATTTTCCAGAAGAGGGGAAAGAAGTTCAGGCTCTTGCCCAGTCACAAAGTACTAAGGGATGGGGCCAGGAGCCAGACCTACCGAACCCCGGAGCCTCTCTTCCACCCGCGACAACCCTCACCGGGCAGAGTTCCGCCACACTTGGCAAGAGGCAGGCACAAAGAGGCCGTTGCGTTGTCTTGTTTAATTGAAAGCCACAATGCTAAAGGGCAGCAGGAGGGCTCAGCTAGCCGAGAGGCATGAAAGAGTGTTTGCGGAGGAGTGAGGGAGGTGGTATCCGGGAAGGAAGCTGTCCTTCGTCCCCCGAGACGCACGCGTGGAGGGATGGCTACACGAGGAATTTCTGAGGACTGCTCGCTGTGGGACGGAAAGTCGAGTGGTAGGCAAGACACTTACCCGGCCGGAAAAAGAGGAGGGCGCTGGTAAGATAGGTCAGCAAGTCCATAATCCGATGTTTTTCCAAATAATTCCTGGCTTTGAGCTCCCTGCTGCTGCGGGCCTCCATCGTGCCTAGGTGGGCTGTTGCTAGGCGACCAGGCAGCGTCGCCGCCGCTCGGCTCCGCCCCTTCCGCCCGGTTACGTGACGCGCCCCCTACTGGCTGACACCTGGGCACCAAGTCTACACCTCATCCAGAAGAGTCAGTTTGGGAAGTGTGGGGTGGGGCAGACGCCGGGGCAGACGCCGAGGCAGGAGGGAGATTAGTGCACAGCCCCTTGTAGGAAGATGTCCTTGTCCCCTATTAGGGCTGAGGGTTGGGCCTGGTGATCTTTTCCTGTTTCTGTCTCTAGCACCTTGCTCAGGATTTGTTGATCCAGGGCCTCATGTGGTAATAATACACACAATGTGTGTGAATGTGTTAGTCGCTCAGTCGTGTCCGACCCTTTTCGAGCCCAAGGACTGTAGCCCGCCAGGCTCCTCTGTCTATGGAATTCTCCAGGCAAGAATACTGGAGTGGGTTGTTAGTTCCTTCCCTATCCCGACCCAGGGATAGAACCCTAGTCGCCCACATTGCAGGCAGGTTCCTTACCATCTGAGCCACCAGGGAAACCTCTGTAATAACAGGGTGTCCAGTGGAGAGTCCTAAGCAGCACCTTTGGGTGAACAGCCTGCAGAGCAGTGCTGGTGGTGAGGCAGGACGGGGCCATTTTCTCTATGGGATGGTGCAGTCATGAAGCACGTGTTTGCTTCACGAGACTGTTTGGAGCTGGTCTTAAGGAGAGAGACCTCTTGACAGTGGTTTTGAGAGAGAGTCACTAAGTAAGGTGGCGAGAAGGGGCCTCTACTTAGCCATGGAAGTACCTGAGGAACTAAACTCTAGGCTTGGACTTCTGTTCTTGAGGGCCAGGCTCTAAGATCAGTGCTCTTTCCCACCTCCAGAGAGTTATTCCAGAACAGTCACTTCAAGAAGACGAAAGACAAATGGCCAATAAACATATGAAAATATTCTTAGCCTCTCCAGCAATCCTGTAAACAAAACTACAAGAAAAATGCCATTTTACGCCCATTTTACATCTACCAAACTGGTAAAAATAAGGCAGCTGAACAGTATCAACTGCTAGTAAGGCTATAGTGCAACAAAACAACCAGTGATGACTGCAGCTTTCCAAAGTAGAACATCCACTTTGGAATTATCTTGGTAGTGTAAACATGCTTCAGAAATTCCACACCTACAGCAACTCTTGTACACCTGTACCACGATAAGTACAAGAATATTCAGAACAGCACAGTTCACGATAGAAGACATAGCAGCTCAAAGGTCATCAAAAGTAGAATGGATTAAAAAAAACTGATAGAGTCACAATGGAATACTATAAAGCTTTGCAGGAATGGATTGTCTTACTGGCAACAAAATAGATGAGTCTCAAAAACATAATATTGTCTCAAGAATATAAACTGTATGAATCAATTTATATAAAGTTAAAAAAACATACAAAACAAAGCAATGTGTTGTTTACAGATTCAAGCCTATGTAGGAAATCTATTAAGGAATACAAGGGAATTAAGAAATACAAAGGAATACACAAAAATTCAGCATAGTATTTGCCTTGGAGGTGAGAGGAAAGGGAACGGGCTTGTCGAGCAATATCCTGAGGAAGATAAGTAATTTCTTTACCTGAGTCGTGGGTACACAGGTGCTCAATGGATTATGATTTTTTATACCTTATATGTACTTGCTACATTAAAACAAATCTACTGAGGACTCCATGTTGGTGTCCTGGACACAGGGATTCTGGTCTGTGCTCAAAGCTCAAGATATATGATCTTCTTGAGAACTTCATTTACTTACTCTTCCAAAGTTATTCAGTCCCTGAATAAACAGTCATGCTCTTTGACCCTCAAATGACACTAGAACTTCAAATGACACTTGACCTCCTGATGTCTTCCCAAGTCACTGATTATTTTCTGTTCCAACAATTTTGGGTGCTTTTGTGTGGTCAGCGCTTGCTCCCTTAACATACTTCAGGCAACTCTGCCCCAAATCTTCAATTCCCCTGGAACTCATGCTAAAGAGAAGTGTCCAGACGCCACCTAGTGGACTCAACTGTTCTCTGTCAATGTTATCTCAAGCCAATTTCGGCTTCTTTAATCATCATCCTCACACTTCAACGATTTGTCCTCCATCTCATTATTATTATTAAACCCTTTTAGTGGTTTGGGGCAGTAATGCCAGTGGCAAGCATTAAGGCAGTGGTTTTCAGCCAGGACTGCACATTTGAATCACCTTTGAAACTACTGATGGTCCTTTAAAAAGTACTGAGGCTTGGGCTCCATTCCATGTCCAGGAGACTGAATCTATTGGGATAGGGCCTGAATTCTGGTGGTTTTGTTGTTGCTGATTTGAATAGCTTTATTGAAGTATAATTAACATGATAAACTGCACATATTTAAGGTATAGTCTTGAATAAGTTTTGATGTATGTATGTATCATGAAATCACCATCAAGATAAGGAACATAGCTATCAACCCTCAAAGTTACCCTGTGTCCCTTTCTAGTTCCTCCCTATCACTCCTCCTTAATCCTGTCCCCACCCCCGATTGCCAGGCATCACTGACCTGCTATTTGTAACTGTAGGTTAAATTTTGTAGAATTTTACATAAATAGAATCATACAGTATATATTCTTCTCTCTTTTTTTTTTTGGCCTTTTTTTTGTCTATTATTTGGTCTTTTTTTTTCTTGTTGTTCTTTCATTCAACATTATTTTGGGGGATTCACCAATGTTGTTGCATGTATGAATATTTCACTCCTCTTCATTGCTGAGTAAGATTCCATAGGATGCATATATTACAATTTGTTTATCTGTTCACCTGTGGATGGACAAATGTCCATTCAGTTTGGAGTTATTACAAATAAAGCTGCAATGGCTATTTGTGGACAGATCTTTGTGTGAACACAGGATTTCATTTCTCTTGAGTAAATGGCTAAGAGTTGGGTGACTGGTTCATATGGTAGGTGTATGTTTAACTTTTTAAGAAACTGCCAAACTGTTTACTCAAAGTGGCTGTGCCATTTTATATTTCTGAATTGCTTATTATTAAAGGCTCCTCTTGTTATTAAAAGATCCTAGTGGACAGTCAGGACTGAGACCCCACATTACAGCAGCTGGTGAGAATTGAGCTAAGGGTCTGGAAAATATTGATCATGAGTTCTGAGAGCCTCGACGCTCCCAGCTCATGCTTGGTAGAGTCCCACAGCCCCTACCAACCCAGAACACTAGAAACTCCTGGGGAGTCATTAAAAAATAGTGTCTTCTCCCTCACCACCCCCCTCCAGAGACTGATATAATTGCTTTGGGGGCCAGAGGGTGGAGGGCTACCTCAGGCATCACAACTTTTTAATAGTTTCCCAAGTGTTTCTAGAGCACACAATGACCAACTAACTATCCTGGTTTGCTCAGAACTATGTGTGTGTGGAGGTCCATGGCCATGACGCTTTCAACCATAAAACTGGGATTGTCCCAGGTCAACTTAATATGTGGTCACTCCATTTGTGGACCACTAAACATAAAGAGCTTGGGCTTTGGTGTTGCAGATGGACTTGTCAACCTGCTTGTAAACTTGGACTTAGAGCTCAGGGTTAGTGAGTCCGTCTGGGGGAGGGTATATATAATGGATAGTGTGGGGACATGAGTGGCCAGGGCAGAATGTGGACTAACCCCTTCTCTCCATTTTCAGTGTCAACCATGGACAAGTTATAGATGTCTCATCTAGCAGTTTTGATTGGTGTTAAAGAAAAGGGAAAAAACATGAAACCCACTTTCTGAGCATGTGTTTGGTAAGACAGTGTCCTCTAGGGGCCCCTGCAGCCAGACTGCCTCACTTTAAAACCCAGTTTTGGTCTTGGGCCAAACATCTAAATTCTCTACCTCAGTTTCCCCAAGGACAGGATGGAGACAGTATATTTACCTCACAGAAGATGTCTTCAGGACTGAGTTAATATATGTAAAGCTCTGATAAAAATGATGCCAGGCATGTAGGAACAGCTACATGAGTGTTCGCTATTATTATCTTAATAGCGCTGTTAAAATGAGAAGGTGGAAATCAGGACTAAATATAGTTTAAAGCCTATGTCCACAGGATTTCCTACTTCATTTCCTATTCAGTTCAGTTCAGTTCAGTCGTTCAGTCGTGTCTGACTCTTTGCGACCCTATGAATCGCAGTATGCCAGGCCTCCCTGTCCATCACCATCCCCGGAGTTCACTCAGACTCACATCCATCGAGTCCGTGATGCCATCCAGCCATCGTATCTCTGCCGTCCCCTTCTCCTCCTGCCCCCAATCCCTCCCAGCATCAGAGTCTTTTCCAATGAGTCAANTGTCCTATTGATATCAATTAGGTCTAACTGGTCTATTGTATCATTTAAAGTCTGTGTTTCCTTGTTAATTTTCTGTTTAGTTAATCTATCCATAGGTGTGAGTGGGGTATTAAAGTCTCCCACTATTATTGTGTTATTGTTAATTTCCCTTTTCATACTTGTTAGCATTCAACTAGCTCTTTTTAAGCTTTCATTAGGTCCATCAAATTGAGGCCCAGAACAGAACTTAGGAACAACATTCTTTGAGCTTCTAAATTATTTGTATGAAGGATGACCTCAGAGGATCTGTTCACACAGCTTACTTGGGGAGTTAAGGACCCTTTACCAAGAGGCTTCCTCATTTACTAACTGTGTGATCTTGGATCAAATTACTTGACCTCTCAGTTACTGCAGTTTTCTCATCTGTGAAATGGGGATAATAATCTCACCAATCTCATAGAATTATTGCAAGCATTAAATGGGAAAAGGTGTGGCACACATAATCAGTAATAGTTCACCCCTCCTTCCCCTCCCACCACCACCACCACCACCACTACCACCATCAGGGGAATTCCTGTCCTGTTAGCTGTTTTCTTGATGTCAGAGCAGTGCAGGTATGACTTAGAGCTAGAAGTCTGCTCAGGGTACAGGCCAGAAGTCTTTACTCTCCTAGCAGTTGGCCGTTGGCAGATGGCAGGGTGGCAGGAAGTGGTCTCTCATGGCTGGGCTAGCAGCCAGGCGGCATACAATCCTGTCTTCCCCAGTTGGAACTGAGGACACATTTCTCAAAATAACACCCCTGCACTGACATCACTTCAGGTGGTTTGAATCTATGGGCTTTTGTGGGCTGTCCTGCAACCTAATCACTCTTGATTTTACATTTAAGTGGAGGAAAATATTAGGTTCCAAATGAAACACTTGGAGCACAGCCCACAGATTGGGGATTGCTTATACAAGAAAGACAACTGCTTGGATATTATTTTGGAAACTAAGGCATCCACTTTGCCTCAGTGACCTTTTCAAGCAGGAATAAGTTTAAAACAAAACTTAAAAATGGTAAGAAATTGTTGATATTAATGTTGGTTATTTCCAACTGATGGTAAACTCTCCTTGTTGGCCTAATGGATTAGATTATTTCTTGTAGTTTAACATGAATTGATATAGAATTGCTGGTCATGAGTATGTCTTCTGCATTGGCCAAAGTCACTGTACACTGGAGCTGGCTTGCCCAGGCTCATGGGGACTCACGTGCACTCCTCTTCCCCTTCTGCATCTGGAGAGATCATGCTGGTAGCTTGAATTCACTCATAGTGGGTGTGTTAACACCACAGAAATCAGCAAATGCTTCCCCTGCCACCCCTAAAGCTGGATGTTCAACATTTACCATCAGCACACCACTCCATCATTTAACTCCACAAACATCTATTGTATGCCAACAGTATGCTTGCTACTGTTTTAGGATCCGAACAACACTGAATAACACAGTCCTTTAAGAGGATCCTACAGATAAATTTGAAGTCCAAGGAAACATGAGATATAGATGTTTTTTGAAGGAAAGAGCATCAGTATGTCAATGTAACTCATATGGTAATCCACACCAAACTCTACCAGCACAGGATAGCCTTTGGGAAAGTCCCTCTATGAAGGAGAACTGTTTTTAAAGCCATCCCAGACATTCCATTTTCAGCCATCTCTAGGACAGTGTATTCCACAACTATTCACTGCCATCAACTGTATTTGATTACTTGGACCGCTTTGCTCTGGTCCTGATTCCAGTGTTTATAACCTGCCAAGTCCAGAGCCAAACACTGTACTCTGGACACACAACAGTGAGATCATCTAATGGCTCCCATATATTTCATCATTGTATAGGCGTCCTGACAATACACTTACCTAAAATTTTAAAATATCAAAGCAACACATACACACACAATTTTGTAACAAACTAAAATTCTCCAGTTTATGATGAGAAGAGATAATCTTCTGCCTCATTTCATCTGCTAGCCCATCCCAAGACAACTTTCTCTGTTGGACCAGTCTCTGTGGATTCTGAATCTTGGCTTCCAATTGTTTTTCCAGAAAATAACCCTTTAGTCTCCTGCTAGGGGTGGAGAGAAAATAGCCACTTGGCTGCATGTGGGAGGTGAAGGGGTCTTGAGGGGTCTGACAACCACATGTGAGATTTCAAGCCCCTTTCCCCTATTTTCAACCCACTGTGCACCCCTCCACTGAGGTGCCTACTGCTTCTGGAGGATCTGGGGAGAAAATGGGCTTATTAGTATTTTCCTCAAACCACCTGCTAACTTTCTTCTTTCTGCAAAGACAATTATCGCTCCAAGTTTGCCTTTTACCTTTTCTGAAGGTAAACTTTTACATTTAAAAGTACATGGTAAAATGAGCAAATCGTTAAGTACACAACCTGATAAATATTTCACCCATGATTATATTCAGGTCAAGATAGAGAACATTTCTAGCATCAGAATCTTCCCCTGTGCCCCTAAAGGTAACATCTATTCTATAAATCTGTCTGTTTGTATTCATGGCTTTAATTCACCAAGGTTACTTTGAATGCCAATTCATTAATTAAAATGTTGAACAATGCTGGGCTCAGCATGGACCTGGCAGGAACATCCTCCAAGTGTTGCAAGGTGAGCCCTGCGGGAGGTATCCTCTCTAGCGTGTCCTCCAGCACTCAGTCAGGCTCAGTGCTATGCATCTAGTCTGGATCCAAACCTTCTCGGTTTATTGGTCCAGACAGAAAAAACTTGTAAAAATTGCAAACAAAAACAAAAACATGCATCTTATTCTTTCCAAAGGAAGAGCTCCAGAATCGTTTTCCTCTCCATTTTCTTCACTTCTGTGAGGCTCTGCCTTCACCCTATTCCAACAATGTGCTAGAAATGTTACCCTCTTCCTGAGTCCCCCTACACTGTATCTGGATTATTCAGGAACACTGGAGAGATTTGGGGTGGGGGTAGAGGAAGGGGTTAGCGATAAGACCTGCTAGGAAATCAAACAGGGAAGTGAAGTGGGTGGAGAGAAAATGAAAGCCCTAACACAGAGCACATAAGCTCCTACTTTCACAGCATCTTCCCAGTGAGCAGCCAGCCCAGGTACCTGAAGATGCAAAGGCCTTTGTGAGGCGGCTGCTGCTGCTTTGATTAAAAATTTACTGAACTGTTTAAAGGCAAAAGGCACTACCCAGAAAAGTTACAGAATATTTTAAAATTGAGAGACCTTTTCCAATGTTAGTGACCTTAGATCAGATTTATGATTTCAACTGTCACAACAAATGCAGCACCTCTGAACTATCGGCTTCCAGCATGATTCTCCAATGATTCAGACTTGTCTGGGACTGATTAGGTGTTAGAGGCATTCAGCTTCTTTACACCTTCCTCATTTACTTTTTGAGTTGAATGGCTTATGAAGATGTAATGAAGAGAAAATAAACTTATTGAAATACATTCCTGGGAATTTCGCTCAGTGACAGGGATACCTTAAACCTGATGTTCTGGAATAATCCTAGATCAGAAAGCAAGAGATAATTCACTAAGCAAGTAGCTATTGACTAATCGGAAAAATAAAAAAGGAGAAAAAATACTGTAGTATTGTAAAATTCCAGAGACCTGAGTAAACCAACTAGGAGAAACACAGAACTGTAAAATACCTTTATGGAAATATCTACAGTGGCTTAGGAAGAAACATCTGTAGGTGTTTATTTCTACAGGAGGCAAGGAATTACAATGGAAAGAGAACCAGACTGAAGGGAGGACAGGCTTGCCTGTCAGCCCGGCTATGTGCTCCTGATAACCTCATTTGACCTGTGTCTCAGTTTCCTCCCTTGCATTAGTGAGTCTTCAAGATTACTTCCAGGACTTCCTTGGTGGCCCAGTGGTTGAGACTCTGCCTTGCAAGGCAGGGACACGAGTTCCATTCCTGGTTGGAGAAATAAGATCCCACATCCACAGAGCAACAAAGCCCAAGCACCAGAACTACTGAAGCCTGCAGGACACAACTACTGAGCCTGCACACTGTAGAGTGCACACTGCAAGGAAAGATCCTTCCTGATCTGACACCCAAAGCAGTCAAACAAACAAATTTTAAAAAGATTACCTCCTGTTTTCATGTTGATTCTCCAAGCTTATGACTAATTTCATGCATTTGGATAATAAAATTATACCTTTATGTGCAATGTCAGTGGGCTTCCTCTGTTTTTTTCCTCTTCTGTACCAAAATATTCACACTTTAGCCTGAGGCAAAACAAGAAATGTGCCTCAGTTTGCCTGAGAGTGTTGACTCCAAGGGGCCTTGCTCTGCCCTTGGTGTGCTCAAACAACTCTCCAAGACTGTCACCTCCATGTTAGGGCTGCGCTTTGATCAGGAATCATAAATACGCTGTCAATACTGTGTAGCAATCCAGTGTCAATAGTAAACCATTTCATTTTCTTTTTACTCTTCTCAAACTTCTTTTGAGATCTCAGCCACACCTGGTTTGCCCATGGTCATTGAGAAAGTGTAAGCCATCAGATGGGGATTCTCTCATTTTGCCAGCAGTGAATCTAGAAGCTGACTTCTTCCCCTTTTGCCTGGAGGAAGTGTCACCCTGACTACTGTCAAATTAAACAAAGAGGCCATTAAGACTGAGATGCTTTAATGCCCTAGGGGCCTATGTAAGCAAACCAGTATCTAAGTCTGTAAATGTCTCAAGATTACAAAATCAAAATGTTAGGGACAATCCATCACAAATAGCCAAGGCTTTAAGCTATAGGCAATCAATAGTTTCCTTCCACCTTTTCTTTATAAAAATTGCTCCCCAGCTCCTGTTGGTGGAGCTCCTAACCACTTCTGGTTTGGTGCTGCCTGACTTGAATCCCATTTTTGCACAGATAAGCTCTTAAAATTTTTAATATGCCTCGGCTGATCTTTGTGCACTGCAAAAGCTAATACCTCCACACATGTTCAAATTCACTTTACTCTTGCCTTTTCAAAAACGTCCCTTTAAAAAAGAAAAATTGGGACTTCCCTGGTGGTTCAGTGGTTGACTTCAACTTCCAATGCAGGGGTTGTGGATTTGACTCCCTTTTGGGGAACTGGAATCCCACATGCCTTGTGGCCAAAAAACAAATATTAGAAACAGAAGCAGTATTGGAAAATGCTCCACATCAAAAAAATCTTTAAAAAAAATCACCCCTTTTTTCTGCTTCTTCAACTTTTCCCTTCTATTGTCCCAGCCTCTGCAGCATATGAGTCACAATCTGGACCCTTCTCCCTTGAAAAACACAAGAAACAAAAAGAAACAAAATCTAAACACTCCCTTGTGCCTTCTAACCTTCTTAAGACTTGTCTACACAACTGAATTTCTTTCAGTCTCCTGACACTTCCACTTCATCACACCTGCTTTGCTAAGGTCACTGTGTCCAAGTTGTAACCCTTAGAACCTGTTGAGTATGAATTATTTGGAAAATGATGTAACTATGTTACGTATCTTGAGAGGATATCATCCAGGATTTAGGGTGAGCCTTAAGTCCATGGACAGATGTTCTTATAAGAGAAAAGCCATAGGAGACTTGAAACCCAGAAGAATCAGAGCAGAAAGCCATGTGAAGGAGGCAGAGATGGGATTGATGAGTCTACAAGCCAAGGAATGCCAAGGATTGTAAGCCATCACTAGAAACCAGAAGAGGCCGGGAAGGAATCTCCCCCACAGCGTTTTGAGGGAGTGCAACCCTGCTTGATTTTGAACCTCTGGTCATCAGAACTCTGAGAGAAAGAATTCATGTTCTTTTAGGCCACCAAGTTGTAGCAATTTGTTATGACAGACCTAGGAGATTAATAGTCACCAATGACCTCCAAGTTGCAGTACCTCAGACTCAATACCATCTCTCTCTTTCTTTTGCAACAGTAAACTCAGCTGATTCTTCCCTGCGTGAAGCATCCTCTAGCCCTAGTTTCCAGGGAACCTGTTGGGTTCTTTCTCTTCTCTTTGTGAGTGCTTCCTCTTTGGGTTCTTTGTGAGCTTTTCTGTTCCCACCTAACCTCTAAATGCCTGCTCTTCCCCTACATTGTCTCAAGTAATCACACATATACCTGTGGCTCTAAATATCATCTATATGACAAAGATTCCCAAATTGATGCCTCCAGCTTACCTCTGCTGAGAGCTCCCGTCATGTGTATCTCGTGTCTTCTTGACACAGCAGCTTAGCGGTTCCATGGTAATATCACACATGAACAAACATAAACATGCAAAACATAATTCTTTATTTCCATGAAATGTTTCTTTTGCCCCCTCCCCAAATCCTGTACTTCCTCTGGTTTTCTACTTCTGAAGAAATTGCATCTCTACCCAATACAATTGCTCTACCAGAAACCTGGGAGTCATTCTTTTCCTTCCTCTCACATCCAGTTCCTAAGCATGTCTCATCAATTTAACATGTAAAATGGATCTTGAATCCATTCACTTTTTTAAGTATATACTGTCACCATTGTGGAACCACAAGAACACAATGTCTCACTGGGTCTCTTGTAACAACTTCTGATGGATTCTCTACACAGCAGTTAGAGATCCTTCAACAGATCAGATCACATCATGCCCTTATATAAAACCCTTCAAAGGATTCCCACTGAACTGAGCACAGCAATCCAAACTATGAGGCCTTTTGTGACCTTGCCACACCTTCTGTCCATCCCTCCCTTGCTCTGCCCATCCCTTTCCCTGTTCTGTCTTCCTTAGTCTTCAAGAATCTACCAGATTTTTCCCACTGTGGCCTAGCTCTGCCTGGGATTATCTCCCTGACACCGTCTTCAGCTCACTTTCTCAGAGGGAACTCCTTGATTGCAAACCACCCCGTCAATCCATTTTACATTGGTTTCTCCTGTTATTATCTATCATAGAACTCAAATCTTTCTACCATTTGCCACAGTCTGTATTTATACATTCTATCATGTATTTATGTACCATCTCCCCTACCTGGGTGCCTTCAGAAAGCATCTGGGACTGTATCTGTTTCTCATCACTGAGCAGAGTGCCTAGCTCAGAGGCAGCCACAAATGGGATGCTCCAAAAATATCTGTTGGATGAACTCTCTCTTCTACACCTTAAATGTGGATTCTGGCAGGAAGGCTCATCTGGTGAGGACACATACACCCAGAAGAATAAAAAGCAATACCCTAAATCTACATTTTATGAAAACTCAAAGACGTTGATTTACAAACATATAAATTATTTTATTTACAAAGCCATGTTACAAAAAAAAAAAAAAAAAAAAAAGGGCAAAAGAAAAAAAAATACAATCGCTACCTGGAGAATGTCTCCAGGCCTGGTGCTGCACCACGGCAGTATCAATAGATACATGTTTGTTCTTTCCTTTTTAAAAGTGTAAGCCATAGAATTTACTATTTACACCTACTTTAGACATTTATTCTGCTTACAATATCACAGGCATGGAATGAATTCTATCTGATAGTGCTAACACATAAAGGTGCGGGACAAAGAAGGAAAATACTTAGTGTTACAAAATATGGATCGTAGAAAAGAAACCCACTCCACAAGTGTGGTATCGGTTTAGAATGTTTGGACATGCTTTCTTCAAAATTTCTGGAAAAGGTTCTAAAATTGGTAGTAGGAAAGGACAAATGAGCAGGTGCAAATTCTCCTCTGTGCAACAACAGTTATTGAATATACCCCATGACTGACCAGCTACATAAAACCCACAGAGTTTTGTTAAAGTGCCATGGGCTGACAGCATAACAAAATAGAAGGTGTAAATAGAAAATTTCTTTTTTTCCTTTTTTAAAACAAGAGTTCACTGAGAATCAGCAATAATAGAATATGCTGTATAAACTATTCTCTACAAAGGTTGATCAGCATTATTTACAATTGGTACATTGATACAAAAGAAGGCATACAAGTTATCCAGGTCGCTTTTTTTTTATGGCTGACAGGTCTATGCATTGCGTTACGCTTTAACAACCAGAGCTTTCGAGCCTCTATGGCTGGCGACAAGTCACAAGATCTTCAGGCAGATGGGGGTGTGTGCAGTCAAGGGGCTAGGAGAGAGGGCTGAGTGGGGTGTGCAGAACAGAAGTACCCAAAGGATATTCCCCCAATAATGCTTTATAGGCTGGTCCAGTTGAACTCCATCCAAACAAACTGAAAGAAAACCTTTTATTTGCATTCCATTTTTCAAGCTGTGAGTTTTGAATACATCATTATAAAGTAAACCTGTAGCTGACTACGAAGGAAGAAACACCGTGGGTTTTCCCTTTTTGCTCAGTTTCCAGAAATGTCCTCACNATTCCCCCAATAATGCTTTATAGGCTGGTCCAGTTGAACTCCATCCAAACAAACTGAAAGAAAACCTTTTATTTGCATTCCATTTTTCAAGCTGTGAGTTTTGAATACATCATTATAAAGTAAACCTGTAGCTGACTACGAAGGAAGAAACACCGTGGGTTTTCCCTTTTTGCTCAGTTTCCAGAAATGTCCTCACCTTGGTCAGAGCCAGTCTTTCACCAAGTAAGCAGCATTCAGTGGGGAGCCTCTTTATTCCAGCTTGCAACTCAAGATGTAGAGAGCTAAAATGTTTAAAATCCATTGAATTGCTCCTTTAGTCCCTGTTGAGACATTATTTCTCAGAAGCAGCCACTTAATCTCTCAACCTTTGTTTTCCCTCTTGAGTGTAAGAGTTTGTAAATCAGAGGGTTATTTTGTTGCTGAGATTTTTTTTTTTGTTTTCACTCCTGCAAGTATTACAACTCAAAATAAATTATTAAAAAAAAAAAAACAGACTTCTAAAACTGAACGAGACGAAAATTGTGCAAAAATAACAAAGATATGTACATACTTTTCAGTCTGAAGAAATGTACAATAAAAACATAATTCAAAGAACATTTTAAAAATATAAACATTGCTTCAACTTTCCTAAGTTTCATATTGTTTCTGAAACTATTCTGGTCAGTTAGCTCTGTAATATAGTAAAACATAAATTATTACAAAATTAACACTATAAAAATTTACTTTAAGAATATCTTCTAAACTTTTTTCAAAGGGTCTAACCTTGTTTATAATTTCTTAAACATTTATAAGTCTTAAAATCTGCCTTAACCTTTTTTTTTTTTTAAAGAAAAAGTAACAATCTTCCCTTCAATTTGCAGTCTTTTTTTCCCAAGATGGAAATAAACCAGCATATAAGTGCACTTTTAACACTGTAGAAATAAAAATGAATTCATCTGAACTAATGTCCTAGTACCTAATATCAACTCCTGATTTTTAAAAAAATCATTTTATATTAAAAACTTTAGTAATCCTATTAAGAAACACTGTCAGTGCAATTCCATTGATGCAAATCACTCCGTTTGCCTCCCGTCTTTGCAAAATCCAATCATATGGTGAAATTTAACAGTAGTCTGATCTTTGGGTTTGGAGGGAATGGGAAAGAAAACTTTAGGGTAGGGATGAGGGTTTACATCCAGCGGCAAAACTGGCATTCATATCTGACTTACGGATGAAGCAAAAACTAGTATCTCTTCCATTATACTGTACACAAAGTTACATGATTCATAGCACAGAACACCTATTTTTATATGGGGAATTCCTTTCCTGATTACAATTCCCAATTAGAGCTTATGGTATTGTTTCTTTCAGAACTCCAGTGTGAACAGTTTTGTAGCTGCAGGCCTCCGGCTTCTCCCTTCTGGCTCTTCTCCATAAGTGGTGGCCTTACCATTCTTTCCTGGGTGGCTGTGTTGGAACGGGGGCCTCTGGTCAAGGGCATGGTGGTGGGTGGGCAATGCTAGCGTTTATTCTCAACAGAGGTTTAGCAATTAACCCTCCACAGCAGCTTTCCCTCAAGCCCTTTCTTCTGGCCCTGCTTTTCTCCTCTTGTCAAGCCCCAGAGGGCAGCTTGAGAACTTCCACTGCCCTGGGTACCATTCCTCCTCCTGAGTGGCTTCCTGAGGTCTTGTGCCCCTTTCCCTGGAATTCTTCCCCTCAGTGACTTGCGCAGCTTTGTGCCCTTGGACACGGTGCTCTGGGAGGGATTGTGTAGCATGCAGGCCTAACAAGCTCAGATGATCACAGTTACCCAATTCCCACCATATTTTGAGGATGTCTTTTCCTACCCCTACACCATTCTTCCTGCAACCTTGTAGGTCTGTTCCTGCCCGTCCCTAACCCAGTACATCTGTGAGCTGCACAGCTACATAGTGGTACTGAGTGAGCCCCATCATTAAATGCTGCTGTTCTCAGCTTTGCATCTGGTTCCTGCTATTCTGCTCCCCTAGAAACCTGATGGGGACACTTGGCCTGCCCTCCAGCTCTCCGCTCCCCAAACACAGGCTGCTGCCCAGCAAAGCCCCTCCCCCATCAACACGCTGTCCAGAGGGGAAGTATGAGAGCTTGTTCCTCTGATGGCCAGTGGGGACCCAGAGAGTGGCAGGCAGGAGGGGACGGGAGGGAAAGATGGAAGAGCCCAAGGAAAGGAGCACTGAACGTGCCCAAGTTCAAGAGTTTCAGACGAGGCCAACCAGAAACAGACATTCTGCAATGTCTGCTCTTGTGGCTGGAGCAAAATGATGCAGTAGCAACATCAGAAGCTAGATGAATGACTCCAAACTTGGAAGAAGGTATACACATGGCAAATGAAAGAATGGAAACAAAACACTGGTACTTGTTTTCTGTAAATCTCAAATTCACGTTCTTTTGCCTTTTTCTTTTTGCCTCAAAACTAAAAATTGGTCAATTAAAAAAAGAAGAAAGGCCAGAGCCACAGGTAGGGCACAGGAAACAGACTCTCTCCCACTGCCCACTCCCCTCCCTCTTCTGGCTGGGTTGGGGTCCCGTGGCCAGGCATTGGTTTGGAATTGGCTTCAGAGTCTTGTTATGGAAGAGTCCTTATCCTGCCCGTTCTGTTTGTGTTCTTCTAGGAAAGAAAAGAAAAAAGAAAAAGCTTGTTTCAAAAACATACATTTTGGGTTACCTACAAGAATTCAAAAAGATAGCCTCATTTCCTCATCTATAATAAAAAGGACACCATGCCACTTCCTGCATTCAGCAAAAGCCAGCTCTGATGAGCAAATGAGGTGACTGAAGTAAAAGACTCGGTAAATGGAAAGTAGCCACAAAGATCCCAGCTGTGGAGGAAAGCACAGGGACAAATCCTGGAGATTCATGGGGCTCCTCTCCAGGAGGGAGGACTAGGATAGCTGATCTGTCTTTTTTGTTTTGTTTTTCTGTCCATTTTTTCCTAACTAACCCACAGAGAGCATGGAGAATTACCCAAGGAAGAAAATATAGTGCTGGGCTAACACTATAAGCATAAAGGCTTTGAATATACATGTTTGGTTCAAATTCCTTCATCTTCATCTGTAAAATGACATTTTGTCCTCAACATAACCAGTTTGTTAAAAGGTTGAAACGTATGTAATGTATGTGAGGGGCACAGCCCAGCAACTATAGAGGAAGAGCTCAACAAAAGAGAGGTGTTGGTGTTATTGTTACATTCAGTTAAGCTGTCTGTTAAACCTCACTGTGGGTTTCCAGCTGGTGTGCCTGGAACTGGCGATGGCACAGGTGCCTGTGAAGGGTCAAAGTGGAGTCTCCAAGCACACCTTGCAACCCTTTCAGGAGGCCTGCTATCAACAGGCAGATTCCTGGAGCCCTTCCTTCATCGTAGCAGAGAGGATGGGCTGCAGGTGCTCAGTGCAAATCCCACCACAAGTGACTCAAACTGGTGGAGATGCACTCCCTGATCTGAGGATAAACTGTTTCCTATTAACCTTCACCCACACTCCACCCAAGGTTTGTGAGGAAAGACCAAAGTGCAGAAAAACACTGTAATTTTGTATCTATGACACATATGGCACTTCTAAGACAACGTAACAGCCATACACATATTTTTTCCCATCATGTACAACTCTCCCTGGCCTCCCCAGGATGTGCACACACTCCACTGGAGAAAATCACATCTACACTGTTTACACACCTCAAGTTTATAAAAAAAAAAATTTAAATCTACCCTGAACAGTTCCATCATGAAACCACATCCTGAAATCACATAGCTACAGCTCACCAGAAGCCTTGAGAAAAGTGCTGACCGATGCCTGTCAAGAGTAAGGCCCGTTAGTCAACAGCACCTTATTTAACGTTCACAGCGACCTCAGAAGGTAGGTGTCGATTCTGCCATTTAATGTATGAAAACCCTGCGACTCAGAGAAATAATCCGCCCCATATTGTGCAACTGCTAACAGTAAATGGAGAAGGCAATGACACCCCACTCCAGTACTCTTGCCTGGAAAATCCCATAGACGGAGGAGCCTGGTGGGCTGCCGTCCATGGGGTCGCTAAGAGTTGGACACGACTGGGCGACTTCACTTTCACTTTTCACTTTCATGCATTGGAGACGGCAATGGTAACCCACTCCAGTGTTCTTGCCTGGAGAATCCCAGGGACGGGGGAGCCTGGTGGGCTGCCGTCAATGGGGTTGTACAGAGTCGGACACGACTGAAGCGACTTAGCAGCAGCAGCTAACAGTAAAAGCTAGCATTTGTGTGTGTTAGGGCTCAGGCATTGTGTAGAGGCTTTATGTCAATAAATTAATTTAATCCTCACAAAAGCCATATGAGAGAGAGGTCATAAGGAGTCCATCTTACAGACAGGAAACTCAAGCACAGAGAAATGAGGTAACTTGCCCAAGGGCACACAACCAATTACCAGAAGGCCTAGTTTTAGACTCCGGGCAGCCATTTTCTTATGCAGAAATGAGAGGTGAGCCAGAGTCTGACCCCAAAGCCCACGTTCTTTCCACCCTGCTGAAGACCCTGTGGACTTCTGCCCCCCAGTAACTTACCGGTCGGCTGTGTCCTGGGCTGGATATGCTTGAAGGACTGGATTGTGACAAAGCTAGGCTGCTATTTTTCCCAACCTGAAAGACACCAGTGAAGCCTTCCTCAGACACGGGCGTCAGCTGGGGACAGACTCCCGGATAGCACGAGTCGCGAGGGGAGAGGAGGAGGCTTCACGGTACCTCGCAGGCTCTCCTCCTGTGGTGTGGAACTCGTGTTTCCACCTTAAACGTCAGAGAAAACGGGTATGTTTCAGGGGGCCTCCACCACGCCCCTCTCATCCCAGAGGGAAAATTGAGACTGCAAGTTTTCTGGAGGAGGCCCAGTTTTCCCACGTATGACTGCAGTTCCTGACCCATCTCGTCTCAGGCCCAGACTCCCCTGGACTGGCTGAGAATGAATGCCTGCGTCTTTTCTAACTTTTCCCAGCACACTCCACATCCTTAAGAAATACGGCCAGAGGTACAGCTTAAGCCCAGGCCTCCCTAACTTGCCCCGGGGCGCGTGGGCGTGCCCGCGGTGGGCGCGTCCTCAGGGGAGGAGTTCCGCGCTACTCCCCTTTTCATAGACAACTGCCTTACCTTCGCAGTCTTGTTTTTTTTGTTCAATTTAGTATCTCTGTGGCAAATTCTGGGGCCTTACAACTACCAGATACAATTAGATAGATCCCCTATTGGTCCCCAAAGCATATTTTACCTTGAATTTCTCATCCTCGTGCCATGTCTGGCCCAGTCTCCTAAGAGATTACAAAGGCCTAAAATTTCCCCAAGGGCTTCCCGAAGGGCTTTCCCCAACACCTGGAAATCACTGGTGGTGACCCTAGACAAAGCCTTTTCTTAATGGCCTGGTGACAAGCACCCAGATACCAGCTGCAATAGAGAAGCAACACTGACGAGCTCCAAGGCAGCCATTACATTCCTCCACTCTTTTCGACTTCCCTCCTGATGAGCACTCTATCTGATGGAGGCTTGTCTGCTCCTTTCACCGCTGGTTTTGACTAATTCAGCATGCTTAGAAAACATTTCATATGGTCCTGCATCAAAGAATCAACAGTGCCACATTTACTCAAGACAGAGGCACTCCACCCATACAGAGGTACTCCATCAATAGAGACAGAGATGAAAAGTCCAGACTCCAGAGGCAAACTGCCTGGGTGTAAATCCCAGCCCTAACTTACTCACTGTGTGACTTTGGGCACATTATTTAACCTTCCTGTGCCATCTGTAAAATGGGGGTAATAGGTGAAGATTAAATGAACATATGAAAGGTTTGGACCAGAGCCCAGGCCATTAAATAACAGTTAGCTACTAGAACTTCATTGAAAACAGGTGGCACTATAGCCTTGCTGCTGTTTGTGGCCAGCACACCAGTGCAGCAGCACGGCCTGGTGTCGGTTAGAAATGCAGACTCTCGGGATCCACCCCAGACCTGCTGATTCAGAATGTGCACTTTATTGAGAATCCCCTGGTGATTCATGTGCACATTCATGTTTAAGAAGCCCTGGATCTGCCCTCCATCCTGAGACCTGGAGGTGGCATGGACGAGCAGTTATTAGTTTCAGGGTGGGGGTGCCCGGTGGGTTCTGGTCCCTCTCCCCAGCACCTCTGCAACTGCAGATGTGTGCAACTGTCTGGGCCCTGATGAGAGGACCTATGTACCCCTTGTAGACTTGGCCTTGGGTTGCAGCTTGTCTGGCCCTTGAGATCCAAAATTGCTTTTCTCCCACGTTTGCTTGTGTTTTGTGAATCCCCCTCAAGAGTTTCTCTTCATGAGGTTTTAACAAGTCTCACACAAAACCATGAAAACATCTTTTAAACAACTGCCTCTCATGCCTCCAGAGCCCTCATTCCCAGACAGGGCTGGAGCCCACCGAATTCTGTCAGCCTGGGGCTGCTGGTACAGTCCATGCACACTGTCCTACGAGGTCCCTCCCACTGGACTCAGCTCGCAGAGACCCCAGGCAGCGCCTCCCTACCTCTGCTCCTTCCTCTATACACAAATGATACCAGAGTTGGGGGGGAGGGTTTCCTAAACAGCAATCCTGGCCGGAGAAGAAGGGGGAAACTTGACGATGAGAACAGGGCTCCAGGGAAAAAACATGTCTTCTTCACGGACCACATCCCATTCCCCTAAGCTTCCCTCATGACACTCTCATCTGTGTGTAGTGGCCTCAAACACTTCTGTGCCAGGTGGTGTGAGCTGCAGTGTTACTTCAGGAAGTAAAGAGTTATTTTAGGAGTAGGGAGCCTGGTAAAGTGAGAGCACAGCACTTCCCCCAAGGTGGGACCTAGGTCATTATGTAACCTGCTAGGCCCTGGGTTCTTCCTAAAGGGATGCCAATAGATCAAACCGCTTAGCAACAGAACTCTTCAGTGAAATCATACAGACTGACAATAGAGAGAGGTGGGGAGCTCAGAATCTCTCTGTGCCTTAGTCTGCTCATCTGTAAAGTGGTGATTACAATAGCATCAACTGCGCTGGGCTATTGTGAGGATTAAATGAGATGATACTCACATAGGACTCAGAACAGCACCTAGCACGTAGTGGATACTGTGCAAAGTGTCTGTTACATAAACTTCTCTCAGAGCAAGGGGTGGAATCACCTAGAGGGAGATCAAGGAGGGGACTCATGCTTCTGTTACCTATCTGGGCCACCTGTTTGGATCACTTGGCTAAGTGGGGGGAGGGGGAGGGGGTGCTGCCCGGTTCCCCAACCCCCCTCCCTGGGCAGTGCCGGGAGTCTCCTGGAAGGACGGGCCCCTTACCTGCCGAGAGGAGGTGCTGTTAACGGGATCGGGCACCGGAGCAAGAAGGCTGGGTGGGTTCTTTCTGTGAACGCTATTCATTCCAGGCATTTTAGTGATTTTACAGGCTTTGCTACTAGAACTTGAGTTCTTACGTTTTTTTCCTTCTGATTTGTCAAAAGAGAGGGGCAGAGAAGACACAGCATTGTGTGAGGCCAGAGAGAGGTCCCCTGCAAGGGTGGGCACAGAGAGGGGACAGGAGTCACTGCTGCCGCCCCCAGAGCCCACGTGTCTCACTAGGTCCGTGGGGCCACCAGGCAGCGAGGTCCGTCCTGAGGGCTCCAGTTTGGCACTGAGTGGGCTCACCCCATTGTTTGAGTTGTGCACAGACAGACTGTTATAGGGAGGGGCCGCCTGATAGGAGTTCAAAGCAGAACTGGCATTCAAAACACAGTTCTTTTTGTGGGGCCCTGACAATGGGGAGGCGAGGGATGTCTGCAGGGGTAATGAGGAGGAAGAGGAGGAAGTCGAAGACTGCGGCTTCCTCTTTTTGTTACTTGGAGACTCGTCGCTACGGGCGGACAGGTCTTTGACTTTTGAGGATTTGCTGGTTTTGGTTTTGGATGGCTTGTGGGATGGGGAAGCGATGACGGCTGGTATCGGGGACACGGCGGGTGGGGCCTTGAAGGTTGAGTCCATGATGCTGAGGGTTGCGGCCACATGAGGGAAAGCTGTGGTGTGTGACATGAGGGCACTCGGGTCCGGCGATGTCACAAAAGCTGCATTTGAGAGCATGGCTGATGTCATTATGTAAGAAGAGGTGAGTCTCGAGCTGATGGGAGCTGAAGGAAGATATACAGCACTGGGGTTGCTGAAAGGCTGTAAAACGGATGCTGGAACAGGGGTGGTGAGGTGGGCTGCTGGCGAGGGCATGGGGCTATCTGCCGCAGGAGGGATCTTCCTAAACGTGAGAGAAGAGTGAAAGAGAAACAGTGAGAAATAGGCTTCACATTGCTCCAGAAGCTCGATTAAGTGTGAGCATCAGGGCTACAGAGGAAACCCTGGTGGAAACCAGACTATGGAAAATGAAGCCTTGAAGGATGGCGAAATCTGATTTATGGCCCTTCCCTATGGTTTCCCCCCACTGCAACATCCAGCAAACTAGTTTTAATCACTTTCAGGTTTTCAGATCCTTTTCTCCATGCTTGGCTATTGGATAATGGCTGATTTGGGTTCCCGAATAAAAGGCGAATGTTAATTAGAATAGAAACTGCCCCAACAGTATCCCCCTGTTTTCTTGCCCCTGGCAGTGATGAAGGTGATTTTTAATGAGAGGTGGTCGTTTCACACTTAGGTCCTGGCTTGCAGAAGGGTGAGGATGGGGCTGTGCCACCTGCACAGGGGGCCAGAACATCCCCCGGTGCCCCTGCAGCCTCTGCGCCCCTGCCTCCACACCCTGCCCTTGACTGGACTCACCCCTCTCCCACAGGCCAGTCTGCCCCTGCAGGTGCTGTCTACAGCCTCTGGGTGCCCTGCAGAGAGGTGCTCCTACATTTGCACCTCTTCACCTTTCTCTGCCTCCCCACTCGCTCAGGAGCTATCACTGGGTATGGCTGTTCTTCAGCAGGTCTTCCTGTCTCTGGGTTAAGAAGTGGGGAAGGTAGAGGAATCCTCATAGATCCAGAGAAGGGGATCAGAAATATCTAGTTTGTTCTGAACGTAAATGCAGGAGAAACATGAATGAGGGGGGGTCCTTCCTGAAAGCTGAAGTGGGGTACCTGGGAAAAAACTCTCTGCCTCCTATACTCTGTGGAGCCCAGGTCAGCATCAGGTAGAGGGTCACCCTGGGAGTCTCCCCACAAACTCCATCTTTTGACTCATGACGGAAACAGCTTCTCCTTCCAAGCCGTGGCCTTGGTTCATGTTGCTACTACTCTGGGGACCAGGAGGAGCATGGGGGCTCGGGGTCACCATGTCCCTGACTTTTCAGGAAAGGATACAGACCTCAGGAGAGAGGAAACTGATCTCAGGAGCCAGGTGCATATTTTCAAACAGGTTTTTTCCTGTTTCTCACCTAGCTCACCCCTCCCTGTTTCTACTGGAAGTCATTTTCTTTGCAGCTGGGGCTCCCCAGAACTTAGGAACTAGCTCTGCCTCTTGGAAAGCAGCACTTGAAGGTGGCCAGGTGTGAGGCGGTGCCTCCCTTAGGCAGCAGGACAAGGCAGGGAACTCTGCAAAGAGGACCTGCTGAGGAGGACACGCCTCTCCTAGCCCTGCTCTCCCCAAGGATTCCATTTTCTGCCTGCAATTTGGTGAGGCCCATGGCTTCCACCTCTAGGGTGGAATCCAGGGGGATCCTTGAATACACAAGTGCAGTGTCCTCGAAATCATCAGACTGAGATCCAATATAGGAGAAAAATGTTGCCAAACTCAGCGTGGCCATAATGGTGTTTGAAAAGCCTAAAGAGGGCAAAAATGCTGTCAACACTAAACAAGGGCTCCATTAATAGTACTTGTTGCAATGAATGAATGACTGAATGAATGGATGGATGGGTGGGTGGTGGATGGGTGAGCGGATGAATTCTCAGCAGCAATACAACAAAGCATGCCAGCCAAGGACTCCCATAAATCAGATGAGAAAGGCCTAAACACACCCTTAGAACTGTCTGGCACTGCACCACCCCTCTCTAACAGCACCAGGGCCCATTTCTCAGAGGGTGCAATGTCCGTACACCACATCGTCTCTGCTGGCTGCCGCCTCCTGTGGTTCTCCAGGCATCCCACTCAATCTTTCCTTCACTCAAGTTTTGTAAAATATGGGTAGGAGTCCATATGGGCAGAGTTCTGGCACTTACTTGTAATAAAAAGTTATTTACAAATACCAGATGGCTCATTTAGAGAGGGCCCCGATCGATGACCATAAGCGGGATCCATCTGAGCGTCCTGATCCAGTATTTCCCCATTACAGAGTCTACACTCAGGTTTCAGCCTATGCTGATCAGAGCTGAAGTCCTCAGCCTGCCCTGGCTAACACTCAGCACTGGGATGGGTGCTATTTTTCTGCATACTTCCTACCTCTTCCCTTCTCCCCCACCCCCCCCCATCTTAAGTGGACAGCAGAGGCAGGAGGGGCAAAGGGGCAGGGGGCGAAGCAGGGTGAGGGGCATGTGGCAGCTCACGGTCCCCGGGAACCCCTTCCCCCACGCTAGACAGTTCATGTGCTTTTCAGGTGCCAAATGGCAGTGGATTTCAGCTTGGTGGGCTGTGTCCCCAGTTGCAGCTTTGCACGCTGGCCTAGGGAAGTCCCATACAAAAGCCCCCAGATGCGAATAAATTACAGTGCCCATCCTCCCCTGCCGGCTGGCACGGAGATCCAGATGCTGACCTGGCTGAAAGAGAATACTGTGTTGGCGTCTCCTGATGCAGAGTTAAATGCTTGTTAAAGAAAAAAGAGTCTTGGCCGTTCCTTTTCTTCCTAATGTCTTCCACGCCCCCATCGGCTGCCATCCCTCCAGGTTCGGGCCCGTCGGGGCCTGGGGTTTGGGCAGCGAGGTTGAGAGGGCAGCGGGGTGCTACGCTCTCCAGAGTTGACACCCAGGCAGCCCCAATGTTGCTCAGTGACAGCAGATTTGTTAGGCAAGTCCTGAAAAGGGGGGAGGGACCTGATGCCCTGTGGCTCGGGTTTCTGTGCCTGAGGAGGAAAGGAATATGGACTTGAGCTGACAGGACACCAGGCAGCGAAATACAGATCAACACATTCCTTCCACGTGTCCGGGACTAACACTTCCACAACACAGGAGAGCACAGAGCTGTGGGCCACCAGGGCCAGCTGCCATGCTGGGGGACCCGCGCACAGGGTTCAGTCACCCGACACCAGGAATACGGGAGCCCCGCATGCAGCCCATCGGGTGCCGCTCAGAAAGGACACAGGTAGAAAACGGGTGCCCTTGAGATACACTGGGCAGTAACTTAAGTGAGAAGAAACCATAAGCTTCTCTTGTGGCCCTTTCCTACTTCACAAGAAGTGTCAGTGTGTCATCCTAAGTCTGCTCGGAGAGCTTACAGCACACTCGGTGGGGCTTACTTCTAGAAGTTCTGGAAGCTCTCAGGGCGTTGTGGTGAATAGGGGCTGAGGGGCCATCACTGTCTGGGAGAGAGGTGGCGACCTGGGAGCAGGCAGGTTTCGAATGCTCTTCCCATCCTACCCTAGTACTTAGTACTGTTTCTCGGGAATACCTTCTCAGCCTTTCCCAGGCTTCGCTGGGCAGACTGAGGGGTTCGATGTTGGCTTTCCTAGACCATCTGGACCTAGAGCTGAGGGATCCACGCTTCTACAGATTATGAGATCTTAAAAGCTCACCTTTGCAGGAGCAGGGGGGCTGGAGATCGCCAGGGGGTCAGCCTGGCATTACCAAGTGTCCAGAATGGCAGTTCCTTAGGTGCTGTGCTTTGAGAGGACCTAGCGTGTCACTCTGTACAACAGCATTGCATTACCCTAAGCCAAGGAGGCCTTTTCCCTTTTTACGAATCTATTAAAATGTAAATACATCGAGAGGTGTTGGAGAATAAAAAGACCATAGAGAAATGGAACATAAGTTCGGTTTGGGGTAGAGAGAAGTATGTAGAGAGGTGAGGAGAGAGACCTAGGGATGTGGGAAGGGCCAAAGACAAGCTTAACCGACTTGGCAACATGATCTTGGATCTGCCCTGTTGGCCACACTGTGTAGTTTTTCATAGGACATTAAACAATTACAAATTGGTCAATAACCATTACGAAAGTTTCAGTATCAATATCTAGCATTAACATTATAAACAGAAGGATATTCTTAATATCCTTAGATAGTCTTAGTTATGGCAAAAAGGCCCTTTAACACTGTTAAATAAACAAGGTCTTATCTAATACCTTTCCATTTAGTTAGAAGATTACCAACACAAAAGTTATCTCCAAAGAAGATAAAACATACCACATTGTAGCTGTCTCTGAAAAACTACAGGCAAGCCAACAAGAGGGGCTGACATTCAAGAATTAATCATGAATTCTGATTTCAGAATCATTTCATTCAATAAAAAGCCAACTGGGACGTTCATTTAGAAAACTGAGGTTCAGAGGGTTGTGGGGCAGCTCAAATCTCATAATGCACAAAAACTGCTCACTTACTTCCACATCTGTGAATTCAAGTGTTTTTCTACCATGGAGTTTAGTGCGAATCGAAAACGATCCCATCTTCGATCAAACACATAGTACCCTCGTCCCATGAGGCGACTCCCAAATGAGCAAAACTGTGAGGGGGGAAAAAAACACATTTTTAACTTTGATTACAGGTTAATAAGCTAATACAAGCCACACAGAGACAAATAACATTTACATAAAAACACACAGGGGTATAGTTTTCCTCAAAATAAAGAAGCAAATAGTACTGAAGCCAAAAACATTTCTGTGTGAGCTCCCAGATTTTCTGCAGAACCTCACAGGGTGAGTCAACATTAGTGACATTCAATTGTCTGTGGCACTGAGGGTTACCTTCTCCATCCCGGAGACTGAGCCAGCACTTTCAGTTGAAAAAATAAACAAGCCAACAGCAACAGTAGCCAGGACAATTTTTCAGTACCATGGGCCGGTCACATCTGCCATCTTCTCAAGGAAGCCGGGCTTCCCTGCTTCCCATCACAGTAATGGCAACAGCTGGTTCTAAGGTTCTCCTGTTGACAGATCATACCTTTCCTATCTGTTGTCAACAGAGCCACTTCCCTTCCAGCTAGGCTGAACCCCTTCCTCTCCTGGCATCAGCCTCGTCTCCCCTCCCGTCAGCACTGCCAGGCTGCCTGGGACACGGCCACTGCCGCTGAGCTCTCTGCCGCTGCTTCCCTGGGCTGCGTCCAGTTCTCCCCTCCCTCAGGGCCTGAACGAAGACTCACCTTCCCAGTTGCCTTTCTCTGACTTACCTTGCCACTCTGAACTCCCACAAACCCCTATACACACTTCAGTACCTTCCACCTGGGAACAGCTATGTGGCTGTCCTATGTGACACTGAATGCTTCTGTGGCGATCTTGATGACTGCAAGTGTCTAAAGGCCAGAGACCCCCATTCTCTTCTTCTTCCTGCTCAGTATGAGGCTAGTAGGGATTTAGGCTAAAGGATGGACTACAGAGATAAGGTTCTACAGAGCGTTCAGAGTGAACTCACACTTTAAACACAGGGCTGAAACATGAGCAGTTAGATGGTTAATAAATGTCATTTGATGATGATGTTAGGACACCCAGAAGGCCAGCAGACAGAAATGCAAGAAGGTGACATTTGGCTGGTCAGAGCTCAGGCGAGTTTGCAAGTGACTCTATAACTCAAATACAGCTCCTCTCCCTCCCCCAGGCCTCTCCCGGCAGCTTCCTGGCCTCCATCCCAGACACAGTGCTGGGCTGGCACTCATTCCACAAACGCTTCCTGGAACCAGTCTTTGGAACAGTTCTCAGGAGGAAATGCAAGACCTTCCCTTTGTTTTGTTTCTGCTTATGTTTGGGGGTCGGTAGGCAGGGGTTGCACTAAAATCTTGCCACCCATCAAATCTAGTACTCCTGATGAATAACTCTTTTCTGCACATTAAGTGCTTACTGGCCAAGCCAGAAAACATACAAAGGGAGTTTTCCCACATGGAAGCTGGTCCCCAACAGCATATAGGCACCGGTCCAGGTCCAGACATCTTTTCTTCCTTCGTCTCCTTGCTAAAGACACCCCAAAGGAGGGTTCATTACAAAAATTGATTTAATGTATCAGTTGGCCATGAAAGAAAGGACAAAGCAAAGAAACAAATCCATGGCCTTTCCATTTAAATCAGCAAAACAAGAAGGGCACACAAATCTGCCAGGCTCCGAGTTGAGCTAATCCACTGTAGCTTGGCATCATGTCATTTGGACAGAGATCTTGATGTGCTCCAGAGTCTGGCCTTCTGGTAGAGAGCCCTGTCTCACTTTCAGACTTGGAAGCTGGAGGCCTCTTAACTGTCTGCGCTACCTATGTCTCTAGTTCAATAGAGATGCAAGGCTCAGTGCCCCAGAGGCTCCTGTTCTTAATCACATATGGTGCCCCAGGCAGGGCTGTAGCTCCTTGTGGCACGGGCCACTGTGGCAGACCCTACTAGTTGCCAAGCTCATCAACTGCCATCTCACCCCCAGCTCTCCCTGTTTTTTCCTGGCTAAGAGAACCATGCTTTTGTTCTGATATCTGGCATGGAGCAGTGAGCAGGAAAGGTGGGTTTCTTCCCAGAACCCTGGGATGAATCATGGCTGGGATCATCCTGTGTGCTGTTTTAGTTGCGAAGTCATGTCTGACTCTTTGCGACCCCATGGACTGTAGCCTGCCAGACTCCTCCGTCCATGGGATTCTCCAGGTAAAAACACTGGAATGGGTTAACATTTCCTTCTCCAGGGGATCTTCCCTACCCAGGGATCAAACCCTCATTTCTTGCATTGGCAGACATTTTCTTTACCACTGAACCAAATAGGAAGCCCCATCCTGTGT
Source organism: Neotragus moschatus (assembly GCA_006410615.1). Taxonomy (NCBI): domain Eukaryota; kingdom Metazoa; phylum Chordata; class Mammalia; order Artiodactyla; family Bovidae; genus Neotragus; species Neotragus moschatus. Next base: position 60,371 of record SJYA01000613.1, on the reverse strand, counting down.
TCCTACAAGCCTGTCCTCTGCCACTGATTGGTATAGGCGTGGGCATGTGGCCTACTTCTGGTGGGTGGAAGGGAAGGTCTGCTGGGAGGGCTCATAGGAACATCTTCTTCCCTAAGAAAGGACATAAGAGCATCTTAGAGGAAGACTCCCTTCCTGTTGGTCGCTTTCCCCACTTTGCAGAATGTGACTTGGTGAGGACGTGACGTTGGAGCTGGAGCCAACATATCCAGAGTGTGCATGAAAGGCAAAAAGGGTTGAGGAATTCTCCCTCAGCAATACGACACTGAAGAGATGCACAAACAAGCCTGGAACCACTCACCTCTAGAATTCTTGCTAGATGAGACAAGTAAATGGCTGATGCGCATAATCGGTATGAGTTGAGTTTTCTATTACTGACAGTCAGAGGCATTCCTAAGTGTCCCTGTTTCTGTACTAGCCGAGAGGTTAAGTCTCAAGCTGTTAGTGAAGCACACTGGTAGAAGTGGGGAGGGAGTCCCTCTCTTGATGCAGGGTTGATTTCACCTACACAGTCCATGCGATCTCCGGACAGCCAGAGCTAACCTTGAAGGCTTCATGCTGGGACCAAAACAAAGCAGCTATGGGGTCCCATGTTTCTAGCCTCCCTGAATTCGGCTCTGTTGATGGTAGCACCAGGCATTCCTTTTTTAAGTGCTCAGAGGGCCAACACAAACAAGCTTCCAGCTGATGCTTCCTTATACCTCCCACCTGGATTTCAATGACCTTCTGAATTGTTAAAGTGGACTCTTCCAAGGAACTGGGGAGAAACTGACCTTTTCATTAACCTGCTATCATGCTGACATGAAATGCTTCTTTCTTTTCTACACACACACACACACAAAGTTTTGTGCCATATGGTCACACCTACTAAGAACAATAAAACTCAGAACCAACAGGGAAGAAAACCAGCCAGGGCTGGCACCTGGCACATTGCTCAGACAGACGGTTCCCAAAGCAGGTGAGCCAGACTGCTTCTTGAAATCAGAGGCTGCCTTTCAGATGGGCAAGGCAGGAAGGTCAGCTCCCCAGGGCTCTTCTATGAACACAGATTCTCAAGCATTATCCCTTCAAGGTGCACCATAAATACTCAGGTGTTTAAAGGATTATGATCATCTGGGTGCCCTTACCTTTCCTTCTGTGATTTTCAAGGGGATTTCTAAGGCAATCATTCAACCTCGGGGAAAACCCTTTCAAAAAACACTGTCCCGGAGGCCTCTGCTTAGGAAGGATGCTATCAGAGGACGTCGTCCCCTAAACACCACATAGCACAGGGAGAAAGAACTGTCTGGATGGAAACAGAAGGAGGCCTACCGCAAGAGGCCTGGGGTGGTGCGTGGAGAAATGACAGTCTAATAACTTCTCGGATTCATCGGTTCCGTCCATCTCCCCTTCATCACTTGACAGTCGGCTGGCGAGGTCACCTCCAACTGGGGGCAGAGCGGGTTCTGGAGTGTAGCCACTGTGATTTGAAGACGTGCTGCTGCTTATGCTATTTGCAGATGATGGTCTAAGGGCAAGAAAGAGCAAACAGAATGAACTTTTCTAAGGGAAGAGACCCACCCAGTTTCACGGAGCTCAGAATCAGAGCAATTAGCCTTCCTGATACATTAAGGAAGGCAGGTCAATGACAGAGCAGCACAAGGGGAAAATTCAGGCTGAGAGGGGCGGCAGCGACCAGCTCTCTAGGCCATCGGGTGGAGCTGAGACTCTGCCCTGCCTGAATGCGGGCACCAGGGAAAACTCCAACAGTGTAAGCGGAACAGAAAGTACAAGAAACAGACTTGTGTGGCAGAGAATTAATTCAACTTAAAACTAGCCATCTTTGAATTCAGTGACAACTATTCATTCATTTNGACTCTGCCCTGCCTGAATGCGGGCACCAGGGAAAACTCCAACAGTGTAAGCGGAACAGAAAGTACAAGAAACAGACTTGTGTGGCAGAGAATTAATTCAACTTAAAACTAGCCATCTTTGAATTCAGTGACAACTATTCATTCATTTGCATGTAAGGAATTTACACTTGCCCTGCAGTTGCTTTTCTCTGAAAGCAGACCTTGATGGGAAGATCAACCAGATAAACAAGTTCAAATCAGTCAACAAAATGTCAGTGATGATGAAAGACAGCCTTATAGGCAGAGCTACTGAACTACGACTTTATGACATTGTTACCATACCTACATGAAAAAAATGTTTTGTCCCAGATGAGACCACAATTTCCTCACCCCGAAGCCAAGCCTGTTTCTTAATATCAAGTCACATGTAGTTTAATTGTATCTTCTGAGGGTGAATGTTTCCATTTAATTTTTGACAAGCCACTAGACCCACAGATTGGCATGGCTGACTCAACAGTAGGTGTTGAAGAAATATGTTTCTCAATGAAGGAGTGAATTAATTCCATGTGTATAAACAATCCAACAGATCTAAGCTTATAGAAAAGCACTGTCACAGTAAGAGGCAGTACCAAGGCTTTCTAAGCAGTGAGAAACAAAAGAAAACACACCTCCACATTAGGAGGANGTGTTGAAGAAATATGTTTCTCAATGAAGGAGTGAATTAATTCCATGTGTATAAACAATCCAACAGATCTAAGCTTATAGAAAAGCACTGTCACAGTAAGAGGCAGTACCAAGGCTTTCTAAGCAGTGAGAAACAAAAGAAAACACACCTCCACATTAGGAGGAGAGTCAGAAGAGTGGTCATAGCTAGTTGTTAGTTGTTTTGATTGACCAGGGAGAAGAAGTTTTAGAGAAAAAAAAAAAAAATCAGGATTTTTTTTTTTTTTTAATGTGGACCATCTTTAAAGACTTTCTTGAATTTTTTACAATATTGCTTCTGTTTTATGTTTTGGTTTTTTGGCTGTGAGGCAGGTGGGTGGGAATCTTAGCTCCTGCATGACCAGGGAATGAACCCACAGTTCCTGCATTGGAAGGCAAAGTCTTAACCACTGGACTGCCAGGAAAATCCTCAGAAGCTTCAAAAAAAAAAAAAAAAAAAAAGAAAGGTTTTCTGCATTCTGCTTTGAAAGCTGCCCCTTCAAGTAACATGAAGGGGCTTTTATTCACATACTCTCTTCTCTCCCTCATTTTTACCTTGGACACTTTGTTGTTTTGAAATCTTTCTAGGTGTCAAATTTCTGAGTTCAAACCAGATCCCCAAAGCACAGTCACATAAAAACAAAGCCACAAAGGTGGAGAAAAAATTGATAGATGAATGGATAAATAAAACATGGTATATCCACACAATGGAATATTAAAGTCTCACAAGTGAAGGAAATTCAGGTATATGCTACAGCATGGATGAACCTTGAAGACATTACGCTAAGTGAAATAAGCCAGTCACAAAGGACAACTATTGTATGACTCCGCTTAAACAAGATATCTAGAACAGTGAAATTCAAGGCAGAAAGTAGAATGGTGGTTATACCAGGTGCTGGGAATGGGGACGTAAGTGTTTAATGGTACAGAGTTTCAAGACCGAATGATGAAGAAGTTCTGGAGGTGCATGGTAGCGATGGCTGCACCACAAGGTCCTTAATGCCACTAAAAAAGATTTTTCTTTGCAAAGAAAAGCTGATTTCCATCTTCATCTGGACTTTGTTTCTTCTGGATGTGCTGCAGCCATCTTGCTACAGACTTTGAAGATGACGCCAAAAGGCTGAAGAGGGTGGAATAAAAGGACGGAGAAGGACAGCCAAGCCCCGATCTCTGGGGACTGGTGCCCTTTCACCTCTGGACTTCCTGTCACCAGCAGTAAGAAATTTCCTAATTACTGAAGTGGTTAGTAAGCAAGATTTTTTGTTACTTGCACTTGAAGTGTCCCAGCAAGTGTGAAAAAGAGATTTTGACCTGTTTTTAGGTCACAGACTGTAGCTGGAGAATGTTAACTGATGGGAAAGGAGCTGATCTACTGCAGAACCCTATGATAAGCAGGGCACTGTGAGCAGCTAGAGCTGTAAAAGTCACAGATGAGGTGAGGACTAAGCATAGCAGGAGAGTGGAAAGGCTCGCTGTCTGGCTGTTGGGCCCACAGGTCATCACTGTTACCTCACATAGCCAGATGCCTGAGCACCGCCTTACCTGCCCGCTCCCCCTCCAATCAACTCGCAGACTGACACTCCAGACAGGGGGCCACCAGCAGAGACTAGGAGGGAGCACAGGGCTAGAAAAAGGGGGACTGGGGGCCGGCCCTGGTCAGAGCCCTAACTGGCACTCCTGGAATGCCTATTGCCCGGCACATCAGCAGGCAGCATTCTTCCCTTGGGAAACTTAATGGCCGCAGAGAAAAGGCTTCCACACTTAGCATAAATATCAACAAAAGGCTGACTGGTGGTGTGATGACCTTATGGTTGACAGTCCCACACACAGACCTCCAATCAGCTTATTAGAGTCTTGCTTTTAAAATGAATGGTTAGAAATCACCAAATATTCCTGAAACAATCTCCAACATTAGGCTGACCAACCAAACATCACACACATAAACACATACGTGAAACAAACCTGGGGTAAATGAAGATAAGGGAGGAAAAGAAAGAAAATTAAGAAGCCTATCTTCAGAGATACTAGAATGGTGTCACTTCTGCAAAAGGTGATATCTTGTAGGATATAAGCAGCAATCAGATAAAAAGAATTGGATCCTGGGGACTTCCTTGGCAGTCCAATGGAATCCACATTTAAGAACTTAATCCACAGTTAAGAATCCACACTTCCACTGCAGAGGGTAATGTTCCCCTAGTCGGGTCCTGCATGTCACATGGTGCCATCAAAAAAAGAAAGAAAAAGTAAAAATCAGAACCAGATCCTAAAATTTAACAAGTAAATCATAAATTATTTAATATACAGTTTTAAAGGTAAAGTTAAAAAGTCTTTTAGACAGTGGCACAAGAGATTGAGAGACAACAGGAGAAAAGGGTAAGAGAATGAAAAGATCAGAGCAAAAGGTCCAACACCTAACTAACAGAAGGTTAAAGAGAATAAAGGTAATAGTGAGAATAAAATTATTTAGGATATAATAGGAAATATCCCAGAAACAGGTGTTTCCAGATTTAAAGGATCTACTGAGTACCCAGTACAATGAATGAAAAAAAAAGACCTATATCAAGGGGGATCCCTGGGAACTTTCAGAGCCCCACGCTTCAGAAATCAAAAATGGAATCAGAATGATACTGAACTTCTCAATAAAAATCTTGGATGCCAAAAGTCAATGGAAAAACCGCTCTCAAAATTCTGTAGGGAAATAGTTTTCAACCCACTTATATATTCAGGGAGATGATCAATTCAGTGTGAGAATAGAATAAAAACATTTTCAGGTGTATAAGGATTCTAAAAATTGACTTCCCATGTCCCTTTTCACAGGAAGCTAATGGAGAAAATGCTTCGTTCAAATAAAGGAGCAAACCAAGAGAGGAGGCAGCAAGGGGCCCCGGGAAAAAGGTGCTCTAACACAGAGAGGGTAAAGTGAGCTCCAGGATGGCAGGAATTAGTTTTTCACTCCCTTTTAGGACTATTTGGTTTTTGAGCAACTTGTCTATATTCAGTTCAGTTCAGTCGCTCAGTCATGTCTGGCTCTTTTTGACCCCATGAACTGTAGCATGCCAGGGTTCCCTGTCCATCATCAGCTCTCAGAGCTTGCTCAAACTCATGTCCAACAAGTCGGTGATGCCATCACACCATCTCATCCTCTGTTGTCCCCTTCTCCTCTTGCCTTCAATCTCTCCCAGCACCAGGGTCTTTCCAATGAGTCAGTTCTTCGCATCAGGTGGCCAAAGTATTGGAGCTTCAGCTTCAGCATCAGTCCTCCCAAAGAATATTCAGGACTGATTTCCTTTAGGATGGACTAGTTTGATCTTTGTGTACTCCAAGGGACTCTCAAGAGTTCTCCAACACCAAAAAATTAAGTTTCATTAAGAAAAAAAAAAAATCTGGGGGCTTTCATGGTAGTCTATTTGTTAAGAATCCGCCTACCAATGCAGGGGACACAGGTTTGATCCCTGGTCAGGGAAGATCCCACATGCTGAGGAGCAACTAAGTCCCTCAAGTCACAACTGCTGAATCCACATGCCGCAACTACTAAAGCTGTCATGCCTAGAGCCCATGCTCAGCAACAAGAGAAGCTCTGGCTTGCTGTGACTACAGAAAGCCTACTGGAAGCAACAAAGACCCAGCGCAGCCAAAAATAAAATAAATAAAAATAAAAGAGTTAACAATTAAATATATATATATATATATATATATATATATATATGTATTTCTAAAAAGAAAAAAAACCATTTTTAATGGTTGCAACACTCAATAGTAAGCTCTGGGACTTCCCTGGTGGTCCAGGGGTTAAACCTCCATGCTTGCACTGCAGGAAGCATGGGTTTGATCCTTGGTCAGGGAACTAAGATCCCACATGCCATGCAGCATGGCCAAAAAGGGAAAAAAAAAAAAAAAAGTAAATTCCAGTTGCCAGACAAAAGAGAGGAGGCGAGGGAAGGAGAATCATGGAGAGTCATGGAGCAGGAAAACTGCGAGTTCCAGAGCAGAAGCAGCTCTGAGAGCAAAGAGAGAAACAGGAAGGAAGGATGCCAGGCATACGTGTGCGCGTGTATGAAGAAGGGGCTCTGAATCATTTTCTTTTCAGGCCTGTGTTGCTCAGGGTGCAGGCACCCTCCCGGCAGTGATGGAGTGGCGGATGCTTTCAAGACCTCCTTCCAGCTCTGACTGCTGCCCTCCAGGGTGGAACTTGGAGGGATGGAGTGTGCTGGAAGCAGCCTGTGTCTCTGAAAAGCCAAGGGTTGGCGAGGGTGACGGGGAACAGGGCCACTGGCCATGAGAAAGTGTGGGAAAAGTCTCCAAGTGTGTTAAACTGCTGTCCAACCTTTCTTCCTCAGCACTACACCACAGCTGCCCTCTCCACTTACCAGTCTGGTCTAAAGACAGTGCATATGATGATGGTCCCTGTCCAGTTCCCCTCAGGGAAACTTAAGTCCCCACCCTCACCACTCTGAGGAAGCACGAGCATCAGTCGAGAGCTTTGGGGAAGAGCACAAAGGAAACTGACCTTAACTGAGTCCCTAGTGGTAAAGAATCAGCCTGACAATGTAGGAGACACAAGAGATGCAGGTTCAGTACCTGGATCAGGAAGATCCCCTGGAGCAGGAAATGGCAATTCATCCAGTATTCTTGCCTGGAAAATTCCGAGGACAGAGGAGCCTGGTGGGCCACAGTCCATGGGGTCCCAACGAGTGGGACCCAACTGAGCACACACACACATATCTGTGTAGGCACGTCACAAATATTCAGAGCTACCCGCTGCCTTAGGTGTGTGTAACTAGGACCTACATTTCTCAGATGAGGACACTGGCTGTCAAGCTAATAAAAAGTGGAAATGAGACTGGTCTGTCTGCTTGACTTTAAAGCCCGAACTACTGAGAAATGGGTAGAAAAAGCCCAGGGACAAACCTAAGTCAAGGAGGGAAATGGTTTCCACTTTGGTGATTATTCTATCAATGAGTCACGAACTGAAGTAGCTTTCACTGCAGACTCACCTCTGCCCCTTCTCGGGTTTCTAGGACCTTCTGCCTCTTTCCCCGCTGCCTTCGTCAGTCTGAGATTCATTGGTGTTTGCCATTTTATATTTTAGGGTGAGATGTGTGTTCATCTATGAGACAGAGGGGAAGGTGCCCAGACCTTGTCAGCATTGACCTCCACAGCTGGCCTTTCCTCCCCTCCTGAGGGCCAGAGCCTGGCTTGTTAGAGCCCAGCTTGACCCTCTGCACCTTCCTCTGCCTTTCCAAAGAGTCCTGATGGCTTTGCTTGGCCTGGTTATCCATAGCCCTTGAGCTCTGTGGGGAAAGCAAGGTGTTCCCTTCGAGTTGGGGGCAAGAAAGCAGAGCATATAGGTATGTTATCCAAGGGCCCCCAGGTTGAGGGACAGAGACCAGGAGGATGGGTGAATGGAAACCAGGTCACACCTAGGCCTTCACTGGCTCCCACTGCTTTCCCACTGACTGCCATGGACCTTCCTACCAGCTACCGTCAACTGAGTGCTTATTATGAGCTTGATACTCTCACTTAATTTTCCATTTGACAGATAAGCAGTTTGAAGCCAGAGAGGCTGAGAGACACGACATGTTCATTTAGTTAGCAGACAAGGAGTTGATCCTTGCTCTATCCAATCCTATTCCAACCCTTGCTAGTTGACTTTTACTTTTCTAATCCTAGGCTTAAGTTCCTCTTTTAGAAACCCCTTACAAGAATGGGTTGCAATTCAAAAATATGAGAACTGGAATATTTTCAAGGTTACCAAAATGATATTTAAGAAGTAAATGTTACATAGTTAGCATTTACTACGAGGGAAATTCACAATTGGGAAGGGATTACCATAATTCTACTCACGAGTCATTCTTCTGGTCAATTATAGATAATGAATGCAATTGAAATATCTATTATATCATCAGTATGAGGGAAATAATGGTTTTAAGTCTTATGTGAGTACATTAACTTCTGATCATGCCTTTTCGATCTCTGATAGCATGGGGTCTTGTCTGAACCTAAAACAATCGAAAGAGAGTGTCATTTCCCACTAACTTTGGAACAGAGTTCACCCCTGAGTCTTCTGGTGCCTTGAAAAGCATCCTCAAAAACTATCCTCTTACCAACATTTGTAACGTGCCCCTTGGCCTCCCCTTCCCTTTCAAAGACATTCTTTTTGCTGATTAACCTCACCCTCTCTCTTTCTTCTGTTTCTCTAAAAGAAAATAAACACCTGGCATTTCTCTACTGACAAATATTCCCCTGAAAATTACAAAAAAGAAACAGAAAGAAGCAGCTCTTAAGGTCGCCTGTTTTCTACCACTGCTTGGGTGTGAAGTGCCTGCATTGGTCAAAATCGATGGAGCAATGTATAATAAAAGAGAATTTTCAGGGGCTTCCCTGGTGGCTCAGTGGTAAAGAATCCACCTGCCAGTGCAGGAAACATGGGTTTGATCCCTGGTCCAGGAAGATCCCACATGCCATGGAGCAACTAAGTCTGTATTCCACAACTATTGAGCCTGTGCTCTAGAGCCTGGGAATTGCAACTACTGAAGCCCGCACACCCTACAGCCCGTGCTCCACAATAAGAGAAGGCACCACGATGAGAACCCCACACGCCGCAACTGGACAGTGGCCTTCGTTCACTACAGCTAGAGAAAAGCCCGTGCAGCAATGAAGACCCAGAGAGCCAGAAATAAGTAAATAAAATAAATACAGAGTGGGGTTCCCTGAAGTTCTTAGCGAATCAGAGGTGATCCCTTGGACGGGCAGTGGGTTCTGGGTACATGTGTGATGAAAGCAGGGCTGAGTTGGCTTCAGGTGGAGGCAGGTTTGGTTTTATATCAGGTACTATGAAAGGTTTTATGGAAATAAAATAGTTCCGTTGCCACGAAGAAGTATGAAAGCAATGTATACAGAACTGAAGCCCTGTCCAGAAGTTTGGAGCAGAACTGTCTCCTAGACTCTAAAGCAGGGGCAATCTCCTTCACCAACATCCGGCATTACAGTGAGAAGTCATTATAAAAGGATCTTGCAAAGCGAGGGGTGGAAAGGAAAGTGGCAAGTAAACAGACGATGACAGCGGCTCGACACTGGTTACGATGATGGGGATGTGTGGGTGCTGACTCTGTCTGATTCCATCCCAAATGTCTCCCAAATGTCTGAAGCTAAGGTTGCTGATTCCAGAGGAGGCCTCTGGCTGTCAAACTGGTCAGGTTTGCGCCAAAGTGGAAGGCACAAGACATCCTGGTAGGTCGGTAACAAGTGTCATCAAATATTTGCTTTTACTTTAAAAATAAATTCTATCCTCTTCTTCTATAACTCTATTTTCTTCATGCCTGTTTGCTGACTGGACAGCTACTCTTTGAGACTCATAGTGTGTGCATTAAAAATCATCAGAGTTACCAGTATCTACATTTATATTGTATTATTAATGTTTCCCTTTTATGATGATGTGGATATTTGAGTCTTATCTTCTGAACTCTAAGTTCTTGAAAAGCAATATCTAGTTTCACTAATCTCTGTGCCCCTGCCTGAGAGTACTTAACATAGTACCTTGCTTATGCAGCAAGCGCTCAAATATTTCTCAGTGAGGGTTCCCAGTCTTATCACCTGGAAATTGTCTGTGGCTCAATACGGTACTCCACTGCCTGTCAAAGCACACACGTGTGGATCTTACATCACTCTAAATCCAAGTGGGTTTTTTCTTTTCTTCTTTTAAAAAAAATGAAGTATAGTTGACTTACAATGTTATACCCACTGTTTTCTATTCTTTCATTTCCTCCCAGGACAACCAAATAAAATCTCAAAGAAGTGGCTGAGCTTTCTTGGTGTAAAGCGAAATTTAAGGACAGACAGCTCCATCACACCTAATTTCGCTCTACCCTGACCATTGGAGAGTTGTGGGGAAAATTCACAAAATATAGTAACAAATGGGCTCTGCTGCTGTGCTGACTACCCTCTCCTCCACAAGGCTTCCCTCTAATCTAAAAACCCAGGTGACCATGGGATTTTCCTGGTAGTCCAGTGGTTAAAACTCTGTGCTTCTAATGCAGGGGCACAGGTTCAATCCCTGGTCAGGGAACTAAGGTCCCACATGCTGCACAGTGTGGCCAAAAGATAAATATTAAATAAAGTTACTTATTGAAAAAAAAACAACCAAAAAAAAAGCCAAACCAAACAAGCTGATGGCCGAGTGTCACTTTCAGGTATTTATTCACAGCTGACTCTTGCTCTGTGAAAACACATGCTGTTGGATCTGGGTCTGTTATGAGGTATGACAATGACGGCAACGATGACCACAGTGAGCGTGACAGTGGTGACAGCGATAAAGTCCACTGGACACTACGTAGCAGACACTGGACTGAGCCCCTCACACCCATTCTCTCATTCCAAGTTCACAACTGCCTCACTAGGCAGGACCACGATGACTCCCATTTCACAGGAGATCAGACCACACTCGAACCAGGCAGGCAGTCATTGACCATGGACTCAAGGCTTCCATCGCCGAGGGGGAACTTACCTAGGAAGCACAGAGTTGGGTGGCCTGGATTTTGCAGGGGACGCGACTTTAGGTTCTGGGCCCGAGCTCCCTGAAGGTCCCGGCAGTGAATCCTGCGCCGGCCCGGGGGGATTGGGAAGTACTTCCCTTGCCGAAGTCAGGAGATGCTCTTTATCTTTAACTTCTTTTTCCCGGGACTTGGCTTTGTGTTCCGCCAGGAGGAGGTCAAATTGCTTCTTCCGGCCTGGGACTGCCCTCCGATGGCTTAGTGAGTGAGTCTAAGGAGAAGAGAGATGGAAAGCACAGCCTCTTTGATCAGCACATAAACCTGCTTCCCCAGGCCCTCCATTTCAGAAACTGCAATTCATGGGAATTTAGAGGTGCTTGAAAAGTCAACTTCAAGGCAACAGCTCCTGTTCTGCGGCTGGGAAGAGGCAGAGACCACACAAAACGCAACCGTGCCCCACACTCCTGGCGTTAAGGAGCCGAAGCTTCCTCCGAAAAATGGCCAAAGATGACGAGCTTCAGCGCTGAACCCCTGAGGACCTCCCTGACGACAGGCACCGGTGAGGGCGCGCTGGAGTTAATCCAGGTGCAGGTGGGAGGCTCGATTTGGCCCAGACACACAGAGACACCAAGCAGAGAGGGCCACGGCCTCCATCCCAAGAGGCACTAGCAGTTCAGTATGAAATACGGGGCTGGGGGCTACCCACGGGCGGCCGCTTCGGGTCAGCTGTCCCCTGGCCACCCCAGTGCGGCCGGATCAGGGGCGCGGCGGCTCGTCCTCCCCTCTGGGGCTGCCTTTCAGGGCGCTGCCGCCGCCGCCGCCGTCGCCGCCGCGCTGCTCCTGCATACATTAAAACGTAGCAGGGTTTAGAACCGCCTGTGAGTGCCTATAAATACAATTTACTGTCTGGCCTCACAAGTAACAGGGGAAGCCTATTTTTTTTTTTTTTTCCTTCTTAAAAAGCCAGCCAGCTTGAGGCAGGCACTCTGCTACCATGGAAGAGAAGAAAGCATTTCCCTTACAAAGAGCAGCTGGGGGTCGTGTCGAGGCTCCACACCCTGCCGTGTGCAGAGAGTGGCATGCAAACATTTCGACAAAGGCCCCAGCGAGAGCAGGAAGTATTTTTTATGGAAAGAGAAATACCTTGCAGGTGAGGGATCTTGTGCAAGGTTTCTTTGTCTCGGGATCCAATACTCCACAGTGTTTATTTGGGTCAAATTCTCTCTCTGGTTTAAGAAACAAACAAAAAATATAAGAAAAAAGGAGACTAAATAGGATTTGGCATTAAGACTACATTTAAAAAAAAATGCACATTTGCACCAACAAGTGAGACATTGTCAGGCAATCTGTTTTTTTTTTTTTTTCCCTCCAACCGGCTGCTAAAATGCTTCCAGAACCGCTGGGGGAAGATGGCGTTTCTCTCTGAACCCAAGAGTTCCCATGTCCAGCTTTGGTGGGGACGTGGTAGGGATGGGAATGCACAAGGGGAGAGGGCGGGTGGGCAGCAGAGGGAAAGGACCCACGTGGTTCTCAGGCTTTATTTCACTCCAAACATGTCCCCAGGCACCTCTGGGCAAAGCTGGCTGCAGATGGGGCTAGAGCCACCGGAAGGCCCTGGGGCCACTTTCTCCCCTGGGGTAGCTCCAGGAACATATCACTCTCCCCACACTGCCCTGCTTTCCTAATAGTTTGAGCCATTTGAGTGGGAAATTATTCCTTGACGTGTCAGTGTGACCTGCCTCTCTCATGCTTTGGAAAGTCCTCAGCACAAGGCCTTCCATGCAGCCTTGCTGCCTGGATTTCCCTGATTCAGGAACAGGTAGCCAGGGGCAGGTGTGGGATTTACACTGAGGCTGAACCTGCAGGTGTAGAGGGCAGGGCCTGCTGGCCTTACAGTTGCTCTGGCCCTGGCCGGGAGCCTAGTGCTCCAGAAGGGAATGAGCCGGGCAAGTGGTCCCCTCAGCACAAAGGACGGTTGAGGGAAGCAGGCTTTCCCCAGCTCCTCCCTTCCCACTGGAGTCCTGATGGCCTCTGTTGAGGTAACTTCTATGGAACCTGCTCTTTTTATGCTCATTTTGAATCCTTCCTTCTGGGCTACAAAAATGTTCCCCCTGCCTAGAAAATGGAGGGTTGTGAGACAACATCTTAAAGACACTGCAAGCTTTATAGTTCCACTTCTTGATGGCCTGTGCCATTTCCGGAAGACACCCAGCAAACACCTGAGTCTTGCAGGGCAGGAATGACACGGTTCTTCTGGGCATTCACAGAGATGGGCAACAGTGCAGGTGGGTGGGGAGGTGGATGGGCGGGTGGAAGGGTATGTATAAACTTGGCGGGATGTCTCCTTTAGGGTCGCCAATGGCTGCAAGCTATAAAGAGGTTACCTTGCCTGAAAAACTGTCTGAACTTGCTGGAGTAAAATCTGACCATAAAAAATGAATGCATTCTATTTTTAAAAGAAGGTTTGGGAGCTGTGGAATGGTTGCAACAGTGGTGATGATGATGTTTGCAATAAAACTATTCTCATATCCAAGACAGATTTCCTGCTTGGCTATCAAAATGCATCCTGCCCCTTTCTTTTGCTTTTGTCTTCTTTTCTTAAGCTTCATTTTTTAAGAAGAGAAAACTGTTAGGCCTGGAGATGTTTGCTTCTTATGAGCCCTCTCTGCCCACTGAGGAGGGTCTGGGCGCCAGGCCCCAGGCCACCTGGTGCGACTTCCTTCCCTTGGGCCTGGTGGAGTCAGCCCTGTGCCCAGATCCATACCAGCACTCGTGTTGGCCTGGAACTGAACAGGTTGTTTGGCTGGGGGCAGGAGCTGGCTGCCAAATGTGAAAGCGAGAGAGAAAGAAGCAAAAGACCCAATGAGACAAAACCACCAAAAAATGCAAAACCAACAAACACACACAAAAAATCCCCAAACAACTTCAGATTAAGGTGCCGGCTGAAAGCCACAGTCATGCTTCTGCCAGGACGAGGGAGCCCAGCCTCACTGCGCCCAGACAGATCCAGCAGCTCGTTCAGGGATGCCACCTCCTCTGCAGAGTGATAGTGACCTTTCTCTGCAGGAAGAGAGCTGGGTGCAAGGGGCTCTGTCCACACAGAGAGGCCCCCACCCTCAAAGACAGTGCCAGGCTCTGCCTTTCTTGTGGGACAGTGGGTGAACAGGGCATGGAGAGATTTTTCAGGGTAATATAACTGTGTCATTTGAATGCTTTGGGCGCAAGGTACTTTTCAGACCCAAACTTTTTAAAAGTTACAGATATAAGAGAAAACCTGAAATACAGATAAATACAAAGTAAAAAATAAAAATGACCCACAGTTCTTGGGGGGCACTTAGGAATTATGCTCATGCCAGGGGACACAGCTTCTCTCTCACAGATCAGTTTTCTCCGTATGGTGGACCCTTGAATAACTTGGGTTTGGACTGTGCACGGATATTTTTCAGTAGTATATACCGCAGTACTACACAATTGGAGGTTGGTTGAACTTGTGAATACAGAGGAACCACATACACAGAAGACCTACTGGAAAGCATATGGGGATTTTCAACTGCTTGGAGGGCTGGCACCCCTAATCCATGCGTTGTTCAAGGGTCAACGATATTTTTCTTTCTTCTGGTTAACATCTAATAAATGGCCAGGGTGTGTGAAGAAGTTATAAAGTTTATAGCTTTTCTTGATCTTTTAGAGAAAGTAAAACTGCCAGATTTCCTTTCACAACAAACCCAAAGCAAATACCATCCACTTGGGGGACCCAAGGGCCAACCACTGACTTAAGGACTGGCCATGTGAACCTTTCTGGGTACCTCTGGAGTGCCCACTCTGACAACCAAGTAGATTGCAGAGAGACCCCTCAGCACCCCTCTGCTATGCCAGTCTAAGTGTTCCCAAGTGGGAATTCCAGTCTGCTTATGTGGGAAAGGCATTTGTAGCCCCAGACTACAGAACGAACCTGGAAACCAGTGAGACCAAAGGATGGAGATGGGCAGACAGCACCAGTGTGACTGCCCCAAGCCTGCCCTGAGCTACCGGGAGATATCACAGTGGGCTGTCCAAGTCTGCAGCCCTGAGACTTTTCAGAATCTAGGGGCGATTTATCCTGTCAGAGTGAGGACAAAGCCCTCCGAATCCACAGAGTGCTGTGGGGGTGCAGAGCTCCCTGCCTTGGGAAAGTCAGGATAACTCCTGCTAAGTGCTGAGCTAACTCAGCCCAGCCATCATCAATCTGGCGCGGGATTAAGAGAATCAGTTCTCCCCTGCATTTTGAGATGGGAGTTCCTGTTTGTAGGTAAACTCCATGTTCCCCTTAAAATGAAACAGACCTGCTCAGTTACAAGATTACATCACTCCCTAGTTCTAGATGCAACTCAGCTGTAGTCTGATCATGAGCCAGACTCAAAGAACACAGACACGTACCTGAAAGTCTCCTGTAAGGCTTGTTGTTGTTTTTGGTGCCGTTTTGGTGTTTCTTGTCTATGGTGGCAGACAAAATTCCTTTGCCATTTAAGATCTTCTCTGGGGAAGGTGGCACTGACTTGGACATCAAGACCGGCTTAATGACAGGTGGGGTGGAGACGGCAGAGGATGAGGTGGAGCAGGAGGGGACCGCAGGAGTGGTTGTAGAGTTCATTTTGACATTGGCACCATCTGCCTTCACTAGGTTAGGAATTTTCTCTAAACTGACTACGGGAACCGGAACACTGAAAAATAAATGAACAAACACACACACAATTGCCTTCTTTGATACATCTGGTCTGCTGAGAAGATATCCCTGCTTATCGTTATCAGGACACTTCCTTATCACTTATTTATACTCCTCCTATAAGCGAGCAGCAGGATTCCAGTTTTGATGGGAGAGAGATGCATGCCTCAGAGAAGACCGACGGCGATGTGAAGCTGGCATGGTGCCAGGGATGGCATCAGTGCTGACTGATTACCTCCTGGATCAGTTGTCCCCATAGATCCTGTCACTCCCCCATTCCTCAGTCCCCTTTGTCAGCAGTCTCCAAGACAGCACCTTGGGCAGAACAGGGTGCCTGCTGTGAAGCTCAGGAAGCAGTACAGTCTGTCCCTGACGACGGTGTGCCATGGAGCCGCATGGTGAATCACGCCCCCTCCCCCGCTGCTCGGCTAGTCTCCCACTCGGGCGACCAGGCCTGACATCTGCTCAGCTCGGAGTGCTGACAGGCTCACAGTACATGGAGGCAGGGCTGTGGGCCAGCGGGCCATGCTCCGTGCTGTCAGAGGACTCCTGGATCACTCATGTCCCAGGGATGGGCCGCCATGGAACATTATCTAATATTCCATTTTAGGCAGCTAGTTATGTAAATAGGTAATTCTCAAGGCTGGCAGGTGAGAGGATGAATTTTAAGAAGACGGAGCACAAAGGTGCATGTTTGCTCTTTAGAATCTGTCACTCTAGCCCTGCTTCCCTGCCATTTCTCCTTAATGGGTATGCATTTGATTTCTGTGCATTTCATGCTGGAAGACCCTGTGTCTAGGGGGCGGCGGAGGACTCCATCTCCGGGTCTGAAAGGATGAGACGAGATGAGTAAGCTTTGCTTTGGTTCTTGAACTAGATTTCCTTTCTTCCTTCCAGGAGGGTGGAATGCAAACACTTCAGCACCCTCAAGTCATCTCTGAGCTGAGAGTGTAGCCGACTTAGCTCTCTGAATGCCAAATGGGCTAAACTAGGGCTCAGATATGCCTGCAGACAATGAAGGGCATGAAAGACCTGCTGGTTTTGCAGGGGAGGAGTTTTATCTGTCCTCACGGCTGGCTGGTTCTCCCTTCTCCAAGAGTCATTCACAGATCATTTCTTTGATCAATTTATTCATGAAATTATTTCAGCAACCCCCTCGGCCCTTGTTGTTGTTGCTAGCCCTTGCCCCTTTTCTGACTTTGAAACAGGAGCCCGGATGTTCTTTATAGGCCTTTGCCAGTGAGAAGGCACTCAGTGGTGGAGCACACTGCTCCCAAACCTCAGACTTCACCCCAAGACCACGTGATTTCTTAGCCTGGGGCAGCATGGGGTGGGACCTCAAGCCCCACGTAAGGGGAAACTGCAACAGCAGTTTTAAGTAAGATACCAAGTTACTGACAGTTCTGTCTTTGATCAGCGTCTCAATCACTGAGATCAAGCTACATTGCCACCACTTTCTAGTTAATGGCAATTCTCAAAGCACCCATCCTATGGCTGAAGAACAGCACAAGAAGCCCTTGAAAAGTCAGTACACTAAGAAGCTGCAAAAGAGATTGCCTGGTGAAATTAGGGCTGCACTCCTGACTTCTTCTAAATGGTAAAATATGCAGTGCTATGGGATACTAAATTCTTTCAGGCCCGTTCCTTCACTCAATTTTAAAAGGTACAAATTACAGAAAGCAAGGTGGTGAAGAGGAATTTGTACACCATATTCTTAGCAGCATTATTCATAATGGCCCAAAGGTGGAAGCAACCTTAATGTCCACTGATGGATGAATGGATAAACCAAATGTGGTAGATACATAGAGTGGAATGCTATTCAGCCTTAGAAAGGAAGGAAACTCTGACACATGGATGAAGGTTGATGACATTATGCTAAATGGAATAAGCAAGTCAAAAAGATTACTACCCCATGATTCCATTTGTACAAGGCACCTAGAGTTCAAGTTCGTGGAGACTGAAAGTAGACTGGTAGTTGCAAGGGAGCTGTTGTTTAGTGGGTACTAAGTTGCAGTTCTGCAAGTCTTTTTACACTTAACACTCCTGAACTATACATTAAACATGGTTAAGATGGGAAATTTTGTTATGCGTGTTTCGCCATAGTTTAAAAAAATTTTAATGCACAAACTGGGGGAGAAAATCCCACAAATTATAAAACTCATGTAGCTTATTCTCCAATATCCTGATTTTAAAAAAATATAAGAACCTGCTTAAAAAGCTCTTGTTGATTTATTTGTCACCCTTGTTCTAACCTGTTGACTTCTACTTTAGAAAAAAAGGGAAACTTCAAGTGTTGACATGCACACATGGACTTGTAGCCGGGTGAGAAGATTCTCTAGCACATGAGAGGCCTCCTCCCATGTATTTCCCTGTGAAGCCAAGTGAGTTCAGGAAAGGAAACTAAAACCTTCACGCTTCAGATCCACTCTTGTCTCATGATGGGTCTAAGTGACATGCTGAGTACTCATGAGCTTAACAGAACGAGATGATATCAGGATAGGATGATCCACAGCAACTGTACCAAGTGAAATAAACATAAAAAAGGAGTCAAGTGGTCCTCGGCTGCTCATAGCACAGTCTGTGTTTCTTCTCTGAAGTCACCGTCTAGCTCCAGTGAGCCCCATAAGCCAGCCATGTGAGCACATGTGCACCAGGTCGAGCCACTGGAACAATGCCAGGCCAGCAAATGTGTGTGACTGATCTCCTAATTTGAGATTTTCTCCACTACATGACAGAGAAGGCAATGGCACCCCACTCTAGTACTCTTGCCTGGAAAATCCCATGGACAGAGGAGCCTGGTAGGTTGCAGTCCATGGGATTGCGAAGAGTCAGATAGGACTGAGTGGCTTCACTTTCATGCATTGGAGAAGGAAATGGCAACCCACTCCAGTGTTCTTGCCTGGAGAATCCCAGGGATGGCGAAGCCCGGTGGGCTGCCGTCTATGGGGTCGCACAGAGTCGGACACGACTGAAGCGACTTAGCAGCAGCAGCAGCCGCTACTTGAGCGTAGTCCACTCACATCCTCTACTGCTAGCACTTCCAGAAGTCCAGCTGGACTTCAACCCCAGTGCCAAGACAGGATGTGAAACTAACACCCATCAGTAAAAAGGGAAGGCTGATATGCAGTCCTCTGGGATTGGAATGGGGAGATGCTCGTGAAGAAAATCTGATCAAGAACGTTTCAAAGAGCTCTAAAGACCAGATGAGTCAGTAAGGAACAGAGCCACTAAGTAAATACCCCTGAAGTCATGTAAGTTGCCACTTGGCAGCAGAAAGAGAAGGGAGATTGAGTTGATGGGATAGGAACGCTAAGGTTGTCCGCTAGCTGATGGAGAAGGGCTATAGACAGAGAGGAGGAGAGCCTGAGGACCATCCCTGAGCCTTTTCTCTGTATTATCCCTTCTTTCCCCAAAGGCTCCGAGCTTTCCCTTCAAGGCAACCTGCTTCTTGCCTGAGCTGAGATGGTACTTCTGCTGGGAATTAAGAGAAGACTGGGAGGCAGTCAGCTCAGTGATGATGGGAAGGGTCAAATACATCCTCAGAGGAAATGAGAGAGCAAAAAGAGAGAGAAGTACAGATCCTTCCTAGTTAACCTCACCAGTCTCATCCCAGCATAAATGCCAGCCATCAGTCTAGCCATTCAGTCTCCTTTCTTCAGTCCTATTGGCAACAGCCCCCAGATCCCAAATGGATGAACAAAGAGGGAAATGATTACAAGGGGGTGGCTCACAATTTTGAAAACCAACTCCAAAGTTTCCATCTTTTCTCAGTCCTGGCTAACATAAGACTCTATAGAGAGCCCCAGGTCCTGTTTCATACACATACAGACCCCTGCATGTGTGGGGAGGGCAACTGCCTGGGCACTGTCATCTCAGGACTATCTTCTCCTTTCTCTCACTGTCCCCTTTTTCTCACTCCCCTCACTCCTTTGCCATCACCTCTCCCAGGCAATAAACACAGTGTTCCAGCCCTAGGCAACAGACCCTGAATAACAGGTTCACTTTTTTTTCATCTGGAAAGAAGTCAAAAGATTCTGATCCCTGCTGTCACAGTTTGGGCATCTCTTCCCTTTTCTGTGTCAAATCATAGGCTCTCCAACACCTTCCTGCTAGGAGTTGGGTGGGGTGGAGGGTTGGCAATACCCAGATGACTGACTAAGCAACTTAGTCTGTTTGCTTCACTCTCCCTAAGGTTAACCAAAGCCCCTCAAGTTCCTCCCCTTTCAGTCTTAAGGTGTGCACTTACACACTTCCCCAGGTCTCACAATTAGTTGCATTTATCCGTTCACTATGTCCTTTCTTTGAGGAGCAAAGGGAAGGACGAGTCCCTGCTCTTTCCCTGCTGCTTTCATAATGCTTGTTTTGTTCGCTTGGGATGAACTCCTTCAGGGAGCTCAGGGCTGCAGCTGGTCCCCCTGCTGTGTCTACTACTACTGGGAGCACTTATCTCCTTGTTATCTCGGCATCTCTGTCTCAGCTCCCTAGAAGGGATCCCATAGTCAAGAACAGTCCTCCTTACCTTCCTTGCTGGCTCTGCCAGTGCTGATTCAGCTGCCTCTGTCTTCTTCCTGGGTACTTGGCCTGTCTGAATTTACCTTTCCGGACCAAGGAGGGTCCTCTGACTTTAAGAAAAATGGTTCTCTTGGCCCTGAGTAGATTCCTCTCCCTGCCCAATGATGTCTGTAAAAAGCAGAGGTGGAGAATCTTCTCATGCCGTTTCAAGGGCCACCAACGTGTCACAGGGCCAGCTGCTCTCTTGCCAGCTCTGCTTTCTTGGTAATCATGATTTATCCTTTCATCATCAACAGATAAGCCTTGTAAGAATGGTTTAGAAAATCTTTAGGCCTGCAGAAATCATTGCCAGCCCTGCTCCACTTAGCTGCACAGGGGAAAGATGGATTTGACAGGCAGGAGCCTGAGGACATAGGGTATTCGTGCTGTGGGTTACATGTCTGATGAGAGCTCTCAGCTGTCTCTTTCTTCCCACCAAGTCCTTCAACAAAGACCCATGAACCTGTGCTTCTGGCCTGGCAGAATTCTGAGGATCTCTGATTTAAGCCAATCCTTGAAAGGGTCATCTCACCCAGGCTCTTGTCTTCCAAGCAGGGACAGTAGGTAAGTAAGTCATCCCAAGTCAAGAGGAACTGACCCTATTTCAAAAGGTCTGCAGAGAAGGAATTCTATTTGGTTCTCTTGGATGCATTTTGGGGGTTGCTATCAGGACATGGTGTCATATTTAGATTTTTTAAATTGAAGAAATAGGTTGGACATTTTTAAAGTCTGAAAGTCAGGCAATTACTAAGAATTAGCCTACATAACAGAGCTATAAAGTCTTGCCTTGATATAACAGACACAGGAGGAGCTACATAAACCCTGGTGCATGAATACATAGTATTTTTTTTCAATCTGGAAAATGACTGGGAAAACTTTCAGAAAGCCAATTTGTAAATACCTTAAGCAAAAAAGAAAACAGGGTAGTCAACCACAGAGCACAGGATATAAGGAAATCTACCAGATTAATCTAATATTATTTGGTGGCTGAGTGTTAAGGCCTGGTGGGCAGAGAGGAAGCACCAGGCATAATCTCTCCTGGCCTCTGCAGTTTTGGAGGCCCTCCCACATAACACATCCTCTGTAAGCTGGAAAAATGTGGTCAGACCACACAGCTGTTGGGGATGAGGGACCCTAGCATCTGAGGTGAAAAAAGATTGGTTAGTAAGATTTTGTGCTGGGCCAGAGCAGTACCTAGTGGAACTCAGAGGCACCCATTGCTGGCCAAGAAGATTAAAACATCTTCATCAGTGACTTGGGTGATGGGCCGAGACCTTGTCCATCAGTTGAGGGCAGAGCAGATTAGTCGTTGGGAAGAATGATGTGGGATTTTCCCTTAGGAGGTGGGAAGAAATGAACAAGCTGACTTTGACAAATTGTAAATGTGGCCAGAGGCAAGTGAGATCAAATCAGGGAGGACAAGTAGGGCTGAACTGGGCGTCTGTGCCTTATCACCATTCTAACAAAGTCACAGAACGCGGAGGGTGTTGCAAGAGAGTTTAGAATAATGGTTAGGAACACAGGCTTTGAAATCAAACAAACCTAGATCTGAATCCTGCCTTTTCTATTGCTAGATGCATTCTGGTGGGAAAGCCATCTGAATTCTGTGGGCATTAGAAGAAGGGTAGCCAGTCTGGAAAGCTGGCTTTTGCGCCTCCTTGCCACCTCATTGGGACATCCTTGAGGGCAATGCCCAGTCAGGTATATGAGGCTGCCCTGCCTGGTTCATCTCAAAACCTCACTACTCAGGCCTCAGTTTCCTTATCAGTAAAGTGAAGGTCATGACAGATATCTGAAGTGATTAACTGAGACAATATGTATAAAGTGCTTAGCTTAGTCCCTGGGCACACAGTTGACCCTCAATAAACTGTAGCTAAAACAAGAAGGAGAGACATCACCCCCACGGATCCTGATGCTTCTGGGGTAGATGTCTGTGTGCAAGATATTGTCACCTTCAGAACTTTTTGTCCTCTTTGAATCTTCTGGTCCCACAATGGAGAGAGGGGGTGGATGATGAGGAGGAGAAGGCAGGAAAATAAGTTGAGTGGGAGCAACTGGCCCTCCATATTCACCAAGAGTAGAGGACCACGTCCTGGGGGTGGCAAAGGGAAAAGACAGAGCTGACTAAGAAGCCTTTGCAGACTTGATCCCTTTCCAGGAGCCCTCCGTCCTGCTTTGCAATCCCACCTGCTTTCTCCATCCCAGTCTCCTAGGCACTGCCCAAGCCTGGACTAGTGGTAAAAGTTCCCACATGGATACATATTCTACAAGAGTGAGAGGAACTCCAGTCTCCTTTCGTATGAACATGTTGTCTTCTGCAACCCTGAAGTGTGTGACGCAATGGGGATCTCTGTGATGGCCCTAAAATTTCTTCCTCCAGAACTGCATGTGCCCCATTCTAGGCTGCTCCAGATTCCCTAGAAGCAAGAAGTCTTCTTGCTAACATCAGCCTCTGTTAGTGTCTCTGGCACTTCTGTTAAGCAGGGGTTCCCAAGGCAAGGAGCTCAGGAGGTAGTCTCTGGACCCAATGAGAGATCAACAGGCACTTAATGTGCTGGCATTCCTGGGGAGTCGTGATGCTCCAAAATCATGCGAAAAATCAGCAATCAGAGGAGAGAGGAAGATAACGAAGGGAAAACAGAGTCCTGGCACGGTAGTGTACACAAAGCTGGACAGGCTGTCTCCGGAGTGCACTGGAGACCGGCCTGCCTGCAGGGGTGCTGCCGTGGGTGATAAGTCCCAGAGAAATTTAAGACAAGCCCATATCAAACAACCATACCTGCTCAGTGCCTTTGCTGCTATATATGAGAATGAGGAGCCTCACAATGAAAATGAGTACCTAGTGAAATTCACAGCAAGGCATGGACGGTATCAAGGGCCTTTGAGGGCAGGATATGAGATGGAAGAGATCAGGAATCAGGCGGATTCTGGAGGGAGCATCACTGCAGGGCGGAATGGAGCCCCCAGAGTAGCCAGGCTTTGCTCAGGAGTGGCCAGTGGGCGCGCTTCCGCCTGCAGCCGCCAGAGGTCACCAGCTCCTGCTGCTGGAGCTAAAAGCCGTCCAGCCTGCCCCTGCCGGGCCTTCCACAGACAGCACACCACCACGGTCACGGCCTGGCTCAAGCCCCGCGGCCAAAACTGACTCGGAGAGCAGGACTTTCAAAGAACACCTTCCGTGCCCTTGCCAGGGAAGGAGAGGGGCAGGGACCAGGGCCCAGGCCCCCAGCCTTTGCTTTCAGGAAGCTTGTTCTGAGCATAGCATCCCTGGCTACTGTCAGCGCTCCAGCCTCTGCTCCCAGCTTCCTTCACAGCGGCACTTCCCCAGGAAGCGTCTTTCCTATTCCTCCTTCTCCGTGTTGGAGTCCAGCACTGGGCAGGCAGTCCCACACCAAACCACCTCCATCCAGAACGCCAAGCACATTTTGTTTAAATCTTCAAGAGTTGAGTCTTCACCCTGATCTATAGCAAACTCAGGAGATGCTTTGCCCCCAAATTAAATACAGTTTGTGTTTTTAAAAAATTCTACGCTATCAACATCTCCTTTCTGCATTACTTCAAGCCCTGTCATCACTATCCTCACTGCTTGCCAGAACCTGGATCAAAATCCTATCATCAGACCTTCCATTTAGCCTCTCTTTGTGCTCAAGTCGTCTCCACCAATGCAAATCCGACCCTGCCATCCTGCTGCTTAGAGGGCTTTGCGGGCTTCCCATTGCCCAGCGGACCAAGTCCACCCTCACAGCTGGCCCCACACGGCTCCCGCTCTTGGCACCTTCTCCCACAGCCTCCAGGAGCTCTCTCGCCCCTTCAACACTGTGTGCGTCTGCCTGGCTCTGGGTCTTGCGGTGGGTGGGCGGTTCCTTCTGCTGCTGTGCCCGCCTTCCTCCTCGGGGGTGAACACGCCCCCATCTGCCTTCATCCGGTTGACAGGCCCTCTCCTCTTTCAGCGCTGGCTCTGCCTTCCTTGGTGTTTCTGCCATTCTTACCACATCAAAGAGCAAGGTTTTAGTTCTATGACTCTGGGACCTGGCCAGACCATGAGTTACCTGAGGACACGGACCTGGACCAAATGTATCCACACTCCAGAGTTATCCCAGGATATATATACTATTTAGCACTTGGCCCGATCAGTGTTTGATGAATGAGCCAGTCTTTGCAATGAAGGTTAAATCATATAACACAACACAAAGCGAACCAGCTCTACACCAGTACAAATGCTTCAGGAAAGGACTAGCCTCCAGCTGCCCTTAGTAGAGGAGCCACTGAGATGACAAAGGTGAGTGGGGGTTGCTGACCTTCCCCCATCCCTTACACACAGCACCTCACTCACCCTTGCCATGCACACACTGAGCACTACTAGGCGCTGGGTGGTAGGCTGTGCCCACACACGGGAGGTCCTGTTTTGTCCTCACCCACAGTTTATAGATGAGGAACCTAAGGCTTAGAAAGGTTGGCCCAGGACACTAATTCAGCAAAGTGAAGGCTGGCAAGGGGGCTTGACTTCAGGGTGCTCTAAGGGCAGGGCTCTTTACCATAGCTCCAGCTCCACCCCTGTCCAGCTCTGTGTGTGTATGATCTCAGGCCTAACTCTTCATCACCTTGGACTTCTGTTTCCTCATCTCATCCCCGAGCAGCCTTGAGGCTCAAAAAGGAGTAGCACAAAGGCATGAATGCCTATGAAGGCATCTAAAACTGACAGTGTCCTCTGCAGATGCAAAGGACCATGGTTACTAACCTTCTTGGCTCAGACTCTCCGGCCCCTCCACCCCCGCAACATATCATTTCTTTCCCCTCCCCAGTTGTCCTAGAGTATTTTCCTCCTTAGATTCTAATCCCTATTAGCATTCATTCATTTATTGTTGGCCACACTGCATGGCATGCAGGATCTTAGTTCCCTAAGGATCGAACCCTCATCCCCTGCAGTGAAAGCACCAAGTCTTAACCACTGGATTGCCAGGGAAATCCCATCTAGCCCCTAATTTTGTAACTCGACAAGATAAGTTGAGTTTACACCCAAGGAGCTGTCCATTGTTCTTCTGAAACTGAGGGAACAGGCAGCACTTACATGGTTAATTTTCACATGCCTCCCTGTCCTGGCAGAGATATTATGCCCTCTGGACGCCTGCATCTTCTAACCTGCTCCTCCTTCCATCCTCATACCCACCTGCCCTTTCTCTTTCTACTCTTTCTTCTGTGGCTCATGACAGTAACCTGCATCTACTTCTTCAGGCCACCTGCTTTCTGCCCCTCATCCTCTGCCTCACTCTTTCTTGCTTGACACCCACACCTGCACCACTAGGAGCAAAAACTGGCCTCCAAATGTCCCCCCAACCCATCTCTTGTGCGAGGGGCTGAATCTGTAAGCAGGTGTCCAGGGAGGGACTTCTGTGGAACACCATGCCACCTCTTCACTTCCTTTCTGATCAGGGTGTTCTTTATAACATCCTGGGACAAGACATACAGGGGTTGTGTTGTTGGTATGACTGTAATTGTTGCCTCTAACTTAAAAGAAATTACCTCTCCCTTCTTGCCAGAGCACAGAGAGTTTTTCCTTTTTATCACTTAGCACCTAGTTCTCCATTCCTAACTCTAATAATTGTAACAGGAAAAAAGAATTCCATAATGGCACATGGCACCCTGATTTCTCTTCAAGAACTCAAAAGATCATTATTTATACTTGCTGTTTCCTTTAGCATCAGAAAAATCTCTGTGAGGAAAAAGAAGGCAAAGGAGCAGTTCTAGTTTCACAGACTCCTTCATTCACTCACTCATTCATCATATATTCATTTATGAAACACCTGCTGGATGCCAGATTCTACGCTAAAAAATGGGGATGCAGCAGGGAGCAAAGGAGGCTAAAGATGCAAATAAGCACCATGTACGATGGAAGCTCTTATATTGCCAAATTGAGTGTTAATGAAAGCTTAGAAGAAGGAGCATTTCAATCTGTATAAAAAGTCCAGGAAGGCTTCATGGAGGAAGCAATACTCATGCAGAGATTTTAAGCATATGTAGGGACAGGCATCACAGACTTAATAGACATGAGTTTGAGCAAATTCTGGGAGATGGTGAAGGACAAAGGAGCCTGGTATGCTGCAGCCCATGGGGTTCCAAAGAGTCCGACATGACTTAGCAACTGAACAACAAAAAGGGACAGGCAAGGAGGCTGCTGTTGCTAGGCGAAACAGCACATGCCAACACACGGAGGCATGCTGAGGAGCTTCAGTGAGATCACGACACCTGGAATATGAAACGAAGGGGTTAAAACACTGGCAGTAGCAGTTAGACAAGTGGGGAAATGCCAGATCGTGTATCTTCCTCCAAAGGGGTTAAACTTCTGCGGTCAAACACCCGAGAGCCATTGAAGAGTTCTGAGCAGGGTAGGGCCACTGCAAGAATCAGGCTGTGGGATCTGGGGTGGTCAGAGGAGTCAGGTCACCTGGAGGGCCTGTAGTCCCTTGAGTCTCTAGAATTCTCCAGCCTCAGCCAAATCCTGAGATGACTCCCTACATCCTGTGGGAGCTATCAGTACTGAGCTATGGTCTTGCCCCTAGTTCACACCAATGCCAAGCAAGAGCAATAAATAAGCCAGCCGCCTTTCTCCCAGGGCGCCTGGCACAGCCTCTCAGTTATCACTTCCTGCTCCACAGAGCTTCCACAGTGCTCCTAGCCCCCAGCCTTCACTGCCCAGGAGGACACGCCTCCCATCCTAAGCACCCACAGGAGCCCTGCCTCCTTGAGGAGGGGGGCCTTCCCCCACCTGCTGCCAGGCACATGCAGGGAAACCAAAAGCCTGCTGATTTTCCTTTTGCTCTGGCTCATTTTCCTTCTGGAGCAGCAGGCTCATCTCCTGCATTTTTAATAGCTGAGCATATTTAGCATTCAGCACACATGAGTGGGTTGATAAGGCCCAAAGAGAAGGCAACAAGCCATGCAGGGGAGGAAAACCTCCTCCCTGCTCCCACCCACATCAGTGGCTTTGCAAATTTGAGCTCCCCCATCGGCCCATCAAGCCAGACCACGGAGGCTGAAGTGGCAGCAGGTGGAAAAGTCAGACACAAGAAGCTGGTCCCCTGGCAGAACACAGGCATAAGAGCCAACTAGTCAGAATTCCCTGTTAACTTCCACCTGGGAACAAAACCCCTTTACTCACTTCCCTCCACCTTTATGGGCTCTGTGGACTTCAGGCAGGATATTCTCTGGCCTCTGGATTCCCCAGGGGTGGCCCCACTGGTGAACTAGAGGAGAGGGACTCTGAGAGCCTGAGCGCTGGGCAAATCCTGAGTGCTGCAGGCAGAGGGAACAAAGCTGATAGCTCAGGGATGCCCCGTGTCCTCCTCTCTCTTAATGGAGTTACTTTTTAACCTCTCCAGGCACAGAAGGGAGAAAACAACAAGCCCATGGACCATTTAATCTTATGTGAGGTGGCAGGAGGTGGGCCTGAACTTAGGAGCGGTGTTGTATGGCCAGACAAGTGAATTTGAGCTACTTGGAAAAGGGCGTCCCTAACCTGCTGTTAACCTCATCTAAAAGCCACGGCCCCCACCTGCAGGCACAGCTTACACTTTGGCCTTTGGATGCAGAGCTCCTGGAAGCAGGGAACAGAGCTCAGGCAGGGGATTCTCTGCATGACCAAACTGGGTCCTCCGGCTCTGCTCCCATGGCACCCCCAGGAGCAGCAGGTGAATATGAGAAAGCAGGAGGGCTCCTTCCATCTGGGAATTTAGCAACTCCTGTCAGGAAGCATAACATTAAAGAGATCTGAGGAGTCAACTTCACATACCTGTAAGTCAAAGAACCAGAGGGACCCACCCAGGGTCACCTGGCCCAGGTGTCGGGGTCTGTGCTATCTGATAGAGCTCTTAAGATGAACTAGAGGGGAGGGGCTTAAGATGTGGCTGAGGATCTGATGTTAACTTTTATTTAACGTTAATTCACAATTTAAAAATAGGTACTTGATTCAGTTATTAGAAAATGTTTTAATTATATTTTGGAACAACTTGGGTACACAAATCTATTTTATAATCACTATCTATTAAAAAGCAATCTAAATATGGAGCAAGTATTTCCAATGAAATTTTAGTCTTCAAATTGAGATATGCTCTAAGTGTAAAACACACACAGGGTTTTGAAGATTTTGGACAAAAAAATGAACTCTCTCACTGATTATATATTGGTAATACTGTGGTTATATTAGGTTTAATAAAACATTGTTCAAAATTAATTTCATTTATTTCTTGTTACTTTTTTCAGCATGGATACTAAAATATTTCAAATTACACGTGTGGTACACATTATACATGATTGGATAGTGCCATTCTAGACAGTTCTAGATAAAGGGTTAACTGTCTCCAGGAATGGAAATCTTATGATCCTTTCCAATGGTCAGATCCATTTCATTCAGTTCAACAAATATTTACTGACAAGGGTACTGTGTTTGCTGAGTGTGAGAAGCTGCTGTATAAAAGGCCCTGCAATTACCACGGAGCAGAAGGAATACAGAGGTCTCATCTACAACATCACAGAGGCAGGGGTAAGGCAAAAATGAAGTGCAGCGGGGATTAAAAGGAGATGCCAGTATATCAAGTGGCTGGTAACAAGAGAGAGAATGAGAGATAAAGGCTTTGAGAAGAATGTGGTCCCTGGGATAGGCAGGGAAGAGCAGTGGGTGTGGAGCCAGGAGAGAAGGGAGGCCTGCCAACCTCCTCCACCCAGCCCCCATTCTTGTGGGCCCTGCCCTTGGCCCCTGCTCTTCTCAAGCTCCGTATCTGCTAGGGAAATCCCATCTGTATCACTGCTTCAGTGCCTACGTCTATGCTGACAACTCTCAAATCCCCATTCCCAGCCCAGGCTTCTTTCCCGATCTCTGGTTCCAGACACTCAATACCCAGCAGACACGTCCACACAGATGTTTCTCAGATACTTCAAACTCCACTGACTCCCTAGCTGAACTCCTCCTCTCCTCCCCACCCTAGACTCTGTCCTTTCTGTCCTCCTCTTGAGGAAGTGGCAGGACCAGTCACTCAGCTACTCAAGCCAGGAACATTACCCTAAACTCTTCCTTTGTACTACAAGCCCTAACACAGCCAGCCCCAAAGTCCTGTGGAGCTTTCTTCGGTATCTCCCACCTGGTCGCTTCCGCACACGTCCACCACTGCTGTCTGGGCCCGGGCTGTCATCATGCTCCACCCGGGTCATACAAAAGCATTTTCACTGTTGTGGCTGCTTCCTGAGCGGCCCCTCAAGCCACCTTCATACTGCTTCCATGGGGGTCTCACACCTTAAAACCACTCCTCCCACAGCTCCATGCAGCTTTCAGGGTGAAGTCCAAATTCCCGAAGTTACTCATACAGAGGGATTTGTTTTTTCCCCCCACATCCCCCTCTCAGAGGAATTTTATAATCTGGCCCTCATTCACCTACTCATTTTCATCACCTGCCTCTCCTGACAAGCAAGTACTTCTGTATGTTCTGTTTCCTTTGCCTAGGACACCATCTCCATTTTCTCTAAAAAAAAAAAAAAAGGGGGGATTTAAAAAAATTGTGGTTCAGTTCAGTTCAGTCACTCAGTCGTGTCCGACTCTTTGCGACCCCATGAATNACATTCCAGGATGTCTGGCTCTAGATGAGTGATCACACCATCATGATTATCCAGGTCATGAAGATCTTTTTTGTACAGTTCCTCTGTGTATTCCTGCCATCTCTTCTTAATATCTTCTGCTTCTGTTAGGTCCATACCATTTCTGTCCTTTTAAAAATATACTATTAGATTTATATATGTATGTGTGTGTACATATATATATACACATACATATCTATATCAATATAAGATTTATCATTCTAGTCCAGTTTCTTTGTCTAGTTTAATTCCTATTTATCCTTCAAATTCAGCTCAAGTGTGACCTCTTCTGAAAAACCTTTTCTGAGTCCTTGGCCTGGGTTAGGTGCCCTTCTTCTTGTGCAACCAAAGTCTTAGCTCCTGTCACACTGTATTCTGTGTTGGCATGTTTCCCTTTACAGGCTTCCTAGGACAGTGTATCTTATTTAATTTCGTGTCACCAAAGCGCAGTGTACAGTTGTGCAGGTCATGCACTGCAGCAGATGTCAGGCTGAGGAAGTGAGTAAGGTACGATGGGCATTAGCCAATTGTGCTCTCTGGTCCAGGGCTGTATCCAGGCTTATTTTTAGCTTGCACAAAGGTTCCACAGGTGACAAGCCCTGTACATCCTTATGGACTGTTACAGAGCTGGGACATAGTGTTACAGTAGGTGCTCCTTAAATGTTAAATTGAATAAAGATGGATGGATGTTTTAGGTAAAGGGACCAAGGGAAGACATGGTGGGGAAGCTAGAGTAAGGGGATAGTATCAAATGATCACAACTGGATTAAGGGGTTTGCAGACAGTTTGTAGAAGGTGTTTACAGATAAACCTCCTTCTAGATGTAGGTGTTTGGCTTTTAAAGGGGGACTCAGCCCTGCTTCTGCTTTCTCCCCACTTCAGGCACCCACTGGGCTGAGATTCTAACTCAAACTCAGTAGACAATTAAGAAACTTGGGAAAGTTTTGAGGACAGTGAATTAAAAATGACAAACTATTCAGGCCTGAAAATAAGACTTAGAGAAGTTAAGTGACTTGTTCAGGGTCATGCAGAATGTTAGTGGCCAAGCTGGGACTTAAACTGGCTTTTCTTGTCTGTTGGCCAGTGCTTCTTCCACACAGCCCTCTAGGGAANGTGAATTAAAAATGACAAACTATTCAGGCCTGAAAATAAGACTTAGAGAAGTTAAGTGACTTGTTCAGGGTCATGCAGAATGTTAGTGGCCAAGCTGGGACTTAAACTGGCTTTTCTTGTCTGTTGGCCAGTGCTTCTTCCACACAGCCCTCTAGGGAAGCCTTCCTGAACTGAGGTAGGCCCTGCTGCTGCTGCTGCTAAGTCGCTTCAGTCGTGTCCGACTCTGTGCGACCCCGTAGACGGCAGCCTATCAGGCTCCTCCGTCCCTGGGATTCTCTAGGCAAGAACACTGGAGTGGGTTGCCATTTCCTTCTCCAATGCATGAGAGCGAAAAGTGAAAGTGAAAGTCGCTCAGTCGTGCCCGACCCTTAGCAACTCCATGGACTGCAGCCCATCAGGCACCTCTGTCCATGGGAATTTCCAGGCAAGAGGACTGGGGTGGGGGGGCCACTGCCTTCGGCCTGGAAGCCGCCAGATCAACTATCCCCAGCCGTCTGATACACCTCGCTGGCGTTGGTGGGCAGGGGACAGGCTGACCAGAGATGAGAGCAGTCAGGAGGCTGCTGCAATCAACGCTCAGCCTCACTGGTCCTGCATCCCTTGATCTGTCTGGAATATCCACCTACTTGCAGTCAGGTAGGTCACCCAGGACCTTTCTGCTCTTCACACAAGGTCAGTGCTGTAGGTTTTGGAGTCCTTTTCTCAGAATGGCTATTTCTCTCCTTGCAAACCTTTTGATTGCCTTTCTTTGGACCCTGTCTAGTATTTTCAGATTCTCTCAAAACCATCCTCTGTCTCTAGCTGAAGGGGCCTTGCCCAGAGCAGGGCTTAGTAAGTGCAGGCTAGTTGGTGTGACCCAAACATGGTGGCTGATCTAACCCCAGTGGTCCCCCTGAAGCCTTGTTTCCTAGGAGAATTCTTGGTGCTGTGTCTTGCCCTTTGGAACCATATTTATCATCTACAGCATTCACGCTGTGATCTATGACCCACCCCCCCCAAGTCTCCTCCCAACTTACTCCCCATGAGCCTTGTGTCCCAGTTTCACTCATTTGGTTGCTCTAGAGCTCATTTCTAGGCTCTGAATCAAAGCTTATCTTTTTCCATTTTCAATTTCAGTCTGAGTCTGAAGAACCATTTCTCTGCTTTTACCAGGAGATTTCGCTTCTCAACCTGGTTGAGGACTTACAGGAGTTCTGTCCTTTGGCACATGTGACAATAGGGATAATGATAACATGATCATCAAATATTTATTGATGTGCCCTGCTCCAGACATCACACTTGCTGCTTTTAAAAAACTTAGATTACTACATCCGCATGAAAGTGAAAGTCACTTAATCATATCCGACTCTTTGCGACCCCATGGACTACACAGTCCATGGAATTCTCCAGGCAAGAATACTGGAGTGGGTAGCCTTTCCTTTCTCCACTCTCCAGGGGATCCTCCCACCTCAGGGATCGATCCCAGGTCTCCTGCATTGTAGGTGGATTCTTTACCAGCTGAGCCACAAGGGAAGCCATCCTCACAAGGATAGACAAAATCCCGTGGGGCAGAGATATCGTCAACCACATTCCTCACTTACACATGAAGAAAACTGAGGCACACCAAGATCGAGCCACTTGCCCAAGGTCACCAGCTGAGATCTGTATGCAGGCAGTGATTCAGAAGTACTTACATCAGGACACCAGATGACGCCTTGGCAAACCACCTTCCAGGTGCTCTCCGAGGTCACCAAAAGAGGGACACTCACGCGACCAGCAGGCAGGCCCAGAGGCCACCAGTATCACTCATAGGCTAGGTCTTCCCTAACCAGTTACAGTCACGTCCTACAGCATGGAGATCCTAACACTCGGAAGACAGCAAAGACTGGCCGTGAACCCCGGCTGCATGACAGGTGACTCCCCTTCTTGACAGCCACGTCTGAACCCTTCCTCTCTGTCGTGAGAGGCTCCTCAGTTGATCTGGCACAATTAGCTCTTTACAAAGTCATCATAATTTCCTACGTGCAGTGACAAACCGATTGATGATGACTTTCGTCCACAGCTTACCCAGCTATGAACGTAAGTGTAATTAACTAGCATGAATTAACAGAAGACTTCTTCCTCTTTAAATATATAGATGAACAATCTCCATGCCTATACCTCGTCTGCCTTCACAAGGCCAGCAAGATAAGGCTGGAGGCTCTACTAAGCCAGTCCCTAAGGGCTCTTGGCATTTGAAGATACTTATCTTCTGCTTCCTGTCCTCGTTTTCTGTTTGGTTTCCTACCTGTCCATTCCATAGGTAACCTTTACTGACTTTCCGTAAAGATGGAGATTAAAAAAAGTGAATTAAAAGCCTCTGATTTTTCACAGTCACCTGCAGCCAGCCCTCTCCCACCCCATCAAAGTGGCAACGTTCTCTTTGGAGTTCCTCTCTTCCACCTGTGGTCAGCTCCCAATTACCTGCCTCTGTTGGCAGTTACTTCACGGAGTGGAGACCAGGGTGCTTGTGATGGGGGCTCTGTGGGGGCACCTGCTTTCCAGGGGTGATGGCCTCACTCCCCGCTGGGTGGACTGGCTGTGGTTTTGATTATTTATACCAACACTTCTCTTCACTGGGGCAGAAAATTGAGAGGTGACCGCAGAGCTGAGGAGTATTTCTCTGTTTACTCTCTTCTTAGACACAACTTGCCTCAGTTCTCAGGAGTGGGAAAAAAAAACCCCTGTCAGGCAGACAGTCCTTTAAAGTTCCCGGTTCTCTCCAGGGCTTAGGTTTCTTATCCCATCACGATGGTCTTCTGCCCCTTCTCTCCCCACTTCCCCAAATTCCTGGACACGATGCCCAGGAACAAAGACGATGGGTAAGTACTGCTTCCTGTGGTTAGGGGGCAAGCAGCAAAAATCGCCAGCCGCCAGCACCCACCCGACACTCACCATGGTTTGTCCCTTGATCCCTTCGCTGAAAAGATTGTGTGCTGTTTGCTGCTGGAGGTAAGTAGATTGTCTTTGGGCGTTTTGAATGGCTTTGAGGAGCTGCTGGCAGAGTTATGGCCGCTGAGACAGGGTTTCGCTTTCACCTGTGCTAGCGATGTCCTGGAATTGGAGGGTGGAGACGCCGGAGATGGAGAAGGTCTACACATTGAACCGTGTCTTCTCTCTACAGGGGGAGAAAGAATAGAACTCAGCACGTCGTCTGTAGCAAGTGAGTCACATGCACGCTAGTACACACAACAGGCAGAGAGCAGAGTGCTGATCTTGCAGTGTTGGCCCCTGGAGCCTCCCTTATGACTACAGTTTGCTTGACATCCTATCCCACCAACTAGCAGTGATTAGCTTCTGAATTTCTGTTATCAAATGGCACACTGCACTCGCACCACAGTTCTCACTGGGGGCATTTACCAGGCAATCTTTCAAAATCATTTTCAGGGACGGGAACAGAGAGGGGACGCCAGATGTTACCTGGGAACAGTGAGAGAACCACACAACCTTGGTCGTCCTCAGACAGCCACTCAGAGGCCACAGCGTCCCTTAGGGCAGTGAGGAGGGTAAGACTTTTAAGAGAGCCAACAGAAATTTCTCAAACCTGACTCCTAGTGCATGTTAAGTCACTTCAGTCATGTCCGACTTTTTCTAACCCCATGGACTGTAGCCCGCCTGACTCCTCTGTCCATGGGATTCTCCCGGAAAGAATACTGCAGTGGGCTGCCATTCCCATCCCCAGGGGATCTTCCCAACCCAGGGATCAAACCTGCATCTCCCATGTCTCCTGCCTTGGCAGGCAGGTTCTCTACCAACAGTGCCACTTGGGAAGGCCCCTAGTGAGAGCACTGAAATCACAAGGACCTGCAGGGCTGAATGAAAGGGTCTGCTAGATTGGGAAGTGGCCAAGCTTCTGTCCACATGTCCCTGTGGCCTCTCCAGGGCTCACTGAGGCCCAGGGTGCCATGTGAGGACTTGCAGGAAGACATAACAATGGAGGCAGAATCCACAGGAGCAGGGCCTGGACTTGAGCAGCCAGGTCCAGCTTCTTGGGGTTCCGGGGACGCCAGACCTGCCCCACCTGTCCACCCTCGGTCATCTGTGGTTTCAACTTGATGGGTGGGATGAGGATGCCGCCCAGGGGAGCAGGCACCCGAGGCAGAGCTCTAGTGTGCGCCCACTCCAGTGGCTCCCATCTGTGCCAGGGTAACAGATTTGATAAACGTTAAAGACCCCTTCCCAAGAAAAATGCCTCCAGTCCTGTACACAATTACAGGAAGGAATCCTGAACCCCCCCAAAAGACAAATGCTCTGAAATCCTAAGCCCCTCTGACTCCCTCTTACCTACTACAGAGCCCCACATATATAACAGTTAGTGCCTAATTACTATGTGTAAATGAAATTATAACAGACAGACATCCTAATGCGAAAGACCAGATATCAAAAGCTGGACATCTGGGTTGAATGTGATACAAATAAGATGAGGGCAAAGCTGGCAGATCCCACTGTCCCTCCATCTCCAGCCTGAGTCTCAGGCTTTTCTCATTAGGGAGATATTTCTGGCTGCTATTCCAGGTACTCTGACCAGGAGAAGAAAGCCAGACTGACTCTAACTACCAGAGACAAGTCTTTGGGGTTTCTCTGTGCTCCCTGGTCCCAGCAGGCTGCCAAGTTTTCTCCAGGCAGACTGACTCTAGTCCTCTGAGGTAGTGGGAACTGGGAGGGGAAAGTGGGTTTTTGAGGATCATCTGATTGTTGGGTGTTTTTGCCTGGACCTCACAGGTTGCCTGCACTGAGTAACTTTACTGGGGAGTCTTTCTTCACAGAATCAAGAAGAGGCCTTGCATACATGTGCAGTTCCCAGAGGCATCGCATTGAAGGATTTGGAAACCAA
This sequence comes from Neotragus moschatus, assembly GCA_006410615.1. Classification (NCBI taxonomy): domain Eukaryota; kingdom Metazoa; phylum Chordata; class Mammalia; order Artiodactyla; family Bovidae; genus Neotragus; species Neotragus moschatus. The sequence goes on along the minus strand of SJYA01000613.1, from coordinate 24,494 downwards.
GAGTTCTAGGACCTCTGTTTTGATGTAGAAGAGAGGACCCTGGGCTGAAAGCCAGGGGATTCAGGCTCCAACTCCAACCGCATCACATTATTAGGCTTATGACCTGGAGTTCACCTCTTAAGCTCACGACTGAGCTCAGTTTCCATGCCTGTATCTGTAAACGAAGTGGGTCCCTAGATGGCCTTGGAGGCCTCTTTCCACTCTATTATCATGAATACAAGGCACTCACGCCTGTTCCTTCTCTTCCCATCTCTCATGACTCCTGAATGTTACAGCAATAATTACAGCTAAAGTACTGAAATATCTTACTCAGGTGGGGAATTCCTTGGAGGAATTCATCTTTCGTAAAATTGTACTGGCCTTTACAACCCCTCTGAGACAGGCAGGAAGCAGCCTGTCTCCACCCTCCCCATGGCTGACTGGCCAAAGAAGACCCAGAGAGCACGAGTGACTAGCCAAGGTCAGGGCCAATGGCTGTGCGAGGAATGGGGCCTCTATGCTGTGGGCAGGGACTGAGCTGCTTCTCAGGAAGGTAGGAAATGGGGTGTACTGTGACCAAGATGCAAAGCCAAGAAATTAGGAAGTGCAGGACTTAGAATCACTGAAGGTTAGAACTGAGTCTTAAAAAGTCAGCTCATTTGATCTGCTTGTTGACAGATGAGGTTGTCAGTGAGAGAGGTTACCGGTTACCAGTCTGCAGCAGGGTTGAGATCAGAACCAAGCCTTCTCACTTCAAATTCATAGCTGTTTCTGCCCCTCAGAAATGTCTTGCTTAGCAATTTTTTCTATTGGCAGAAGTTTCCAAAACTAAAATAAGACTTGATTTTTACCACTACTGCTTTGAATTTTTCTACAGACTTTATTCACTCATTTGCTCTCATGTACTCAAGCTGGCAGAAAGGGTGACGGGAAAGGATGTGCAGAAATATTCCTCTGTTCCGGTGGGGGGAGAAACTTTCAAAATGAAGAGGATTTTTATTCTGTTAAACTAAGAGCTGAAAATAATACAAGTGAGCAAGATAAATCAGAAGGAAGATCTGGCCCATTCACCTTAAGGACAAATGAATGGGCCAGATCAGTGATTACAAAATCACTCCCAGAGAATGACAATTAGTGACCCTGCCAAAACATTCTGCTACTTAACTCACAGAAAAATTAAATCAATGGATAGCCTTTTTCTTCTCTCTCACTGAAAGAGAGAAGAAAAAGGCTTATATATATATACTTTACATACATATATGTATATACATATATACATATCTGTGTATGTATATGTATATATATACATAGATATATGTGTATATATATATATGTGTACACACACACACAATACACATATAGGCTTTCCAGGTGGCTTAGTGGGTAAAGAACCCATTTGCAATGCAGGAGACAGGAGATGTGGATTTGATCCCTGGGTTGGAAAGATGTCCTGGAGGAGGGCATAACAAACCACTCTAGTATTCTTGCCTGGAGAATCTCACGGACAGAGGAGCCTGGTGGGATACAGCACATAGGGTCACAAAGAGTCAGACACAACTGAAGCGACTGAGCACACACACACGTGTGTGTGAGTGTGCGCATGCTCAGTCCATACATATATTCCCTTCTCCAGGGGTTCTTTCTGACCCAAGGATTGAACCCAGGGTCTCCCACACTGCAGGCAGATTCTTTACTATCTGAGCCACGAGAGAAGCCATATCATTTTCTCTTGAATGAACAATTGAAAGAACAAATTGTATACAAGAGAATACTCATCAAATTTGGAAGATGGCCCTTCAACCCTCCTTTTATTTTAACTGGGCAATTTCTGTATCATAATAAAGAGATTGAAGCAGTATTTCCTATTTGCAAAACTATTCCGTGTTGTTCAGACTGAATTAAATCTGCCACATCTTCATGGTTTTCCACAAACAGACCTGTACTTTTGTCCCTTCAGCTTTGAGAAGGAGCTGACCAGGCACGGTGCAGGTGACAAAGCCTATGTAAGTGGGGAAACAGTGTCAAAGTGACTGGAGCTTCACTTAGGAGATAAGCATCACACTTACTTCATTTGGGTAAGCTTTTGAAAATGGGTAGTACTGATGTTTGGGTATCCAATCTATTTCTCTAGTCTGTGACGACCTTGTCAGAGAAGTGGGTGGGCTGCTGACGGGAAAGACAGTCTTAGTTTCTTGTAGAAAGATGTTGCCAGGCAGGTGGAATGTCTCTAGATAAAGTGTTCCACATTTACATCACAATCATTCTGATACAAGAACTCAACTTACTTTGGGTTTACTTATCCCCACCCCTCATTTTGGTCAAGGGATTTCCTCAGGTGGATCCCTATAATGATTCTAATTACATTTGTTTTACCCAGATACAGTTTAAAGAACATTGCATTTCTTACCCACTATTAAAATATTCTATAGATAAATCTCAGAGAAAAAAATCCTTTTCCTCCAAATTTTCTCATTCTTACATTAACAAAACTGTAATCAATTGATACCTTGGATTATTCTTTTTCAACTTACGTTATTCTACTTATATGTTTCTAATTCCCATATATAGGTCATTTTAAACGGTTAGGTAATATTTAATTAGGGCTTCCCTGGTGGCTCAGACAATAAAGAAACTTCCAGCAATGCAGGAGACCTGGGCTTGATCCTTGGGTCAAGAAGATCCCCTGGAGAAGAGAATGGCTACCCACTCCAGGATTCTTCACTGACATGTTGTAGACTACTTGGTTTTTCTCCTACTACTTACTGTCTGACTTTTCTTTCTTTCTTTCTTCTTCTTTTTACAATTTAGTTAAAAAGTCATTCAGAATTACTTCTTTGAGGTGTAGTTCCCAAAGGGAAAAAGGCTATAGTTCTTAAAACACATTCTTTCTAGACTGTGGAACAGAAAGACCAAACCAATCTATTGTGCTGAGGCTGATTGTGAGTACCAGTGACCTACAGAAGTGAAAACAGGAAATCACTGTCAAGACACTCATGCAGAATTAAGTGTCCACTACATCAATAACAATCTCAGCGACTGATGTTGGACCAACAACCTCTGCTCTCACCCTTTTCGTCCTTCGACCAAAAATAATAATAACTTACTAAGATTTTTCCATGTGCCAATGGAAAGAATTCTATGAAAGAACTCTGAAACAGTTGGGTTATCTTATAGTATTTAGTTCTTACAACACTCTGAGAGATGTACAATTATTATATCAATTCTATAGAAGAAACTGAGGTCAGAGCTGACTGAGTTCATGCAGCTAGGAAACATTATACCTGGGGATGTCTTCAGAGTCTGGGCTCTATCACCTTGAGTCCTGGAAGATGCTGCAGTGGGCAGGGAGCACCTGGAGGGCTGCTGGACACACCTCTCCTCCCAGTGAGTATGGGCATTTCAACAGGGCACCTGACTGCCCCAGGGAGAGAGGGGAAAAACACCTAATTGGCAGCTTTTAAGGTATCAGCCAGCCACAGCCTGAAACCTCAACCCCAAAGAGTTGGGGGCCCCAGGATCAAAGGAATAAAAAACCAAATCCTTTTACTGTTTTGCATTTCCATCACAGGAAATTCAGAGTCCTGTCTCTGTCACCAACTGTTCTAAGACCACCTGCTTCACTGTGTATAGTAGGTGCCACCATCCAGGGTGCCATCCCAGAGGCCAGATGAGCAGGGGGCTAGCAGACACTATGTGGGGAATCTTGGTGTCTCCACAATTCTCTCCCTGTACTCTCCACTGGTAAAAGTCTACCAGGTTCCCAGGCGATTCTACCTCGGTAAAAATTCTAAACCCTCCCCTCCCCTTAGGCTTATTCACTGAGATTATTTTTATACTCAGAGCATCAATGTCCTGCATTTAAAACCTTAGCACAGACGCCTCATGAATGGCCAAGTCAGCTGCCAACACCCAATGTGGTTCCCTGTATCAGTTTTAGAAAGAAATCATTGGGAACTTTCCGATATGGTGTTTAAGGGATCAATCCCCTCGCCACCCCCAACAGAGTGTGCACACATACCACAGTCAGGTGTGGCCCGACACGCCTGTATAAGCTCCCTAGGCTGAGGCCAGCTCTTGGATAGTGCTGAGTCCTTCTTGGCCCCCAAGTCTGAGACCAGGTGTTTGGCAAATCATTAGCTGGGTTCTATTTTATCAAGAGATTCTATCTGTTTTAGTAGCTGGAGTCAGGATGCTTTCCCTAAAGGACACCTCTGAACTTCCAAAAGTAAACTGAAGCTGGAGTGTGAGGGGCAGAGCCCAGACTTCAGCCTGGGCAATCATGCAGGAACCACCTAGCTGTATCCTGTGAGCACTCGGTGAGGCGGTGGGGGCAGGTATTCCCCCAGTTTACAGCTGTGTACACTGAGGCAGGCTGCATTTGGGAAACCCGTCGGAAGTCTATGAAGACTCGGAAGTGGAGAGCAGGGTGTCAGCATGTGAGCTTGTGGTCTCATTTGCCACAGTTATAGCAGGGCATTAAATATAGTGTGCCGGGGTGGTTAGAAGGGGGATATTGAATCAGCCTTCCTCAGTGGGGAGGAAATGAAGACACAGGAAAGTCAAGTGACGAGGCAGGCAGAGAGCGGCAGACAGAACCGTGCCAAGCAGCTGTGCCGGGAGTGCTTGTGAGCTGCCAGGGAGCCCCGTCCATCCTCAGGTGGGGGAGGGGAGGTGGGGGTGGGCTCTTTAAAAAGCTGTCAGGGCCTGAGTGGCTGGGAGGTGTTCCTTCAAGTGGGGGTGCCTGTCACCAATTCAGCAGTTAGCTTAGACTAGATCTTCTTTACCTCTCTTCACCTGCTACCCAGCCAGGCAATGCGCATCACTTGGGGCACTTTGACAAAAGGCACTGTGGGCCAGTGCCTACACTGCTCATGTCAGCCCAACTCTCAAATCCCCCCAAAGGGCTGTGTTTGTTTCTCGGCCATCTGGTTCCCCTGTGCCCATTCATTGAGTTAGGAAGAGGAGCAGCATTTCTGGGTGCCTACTATGTGTCAGGCTGCTTTTACACCCACCAGTTCACGTATAATCTACCCAACAACCCCTCAGAGTGGATACTGTTAGCCTCCTCATTACAGTTGGGAAATTAAAGGTTAATGAGATTATGAAACAAGACCAAGGTCACATTGACCTTGGCAGTTGGAAGGAGAGCCCAGGCCCACCTAGCCCCAGAACCAATGCCCTCTGTACCTCTGGGATGCCCTCTTTTCTCCGCACTTAAGCCATCCAGCCTCTCGGAAGATTCTTGACAAAGCATCTCCTATTTTGAGAGCTGGCCTGGCATACAACGCTGAAGTCAGAACTGACTTGGGATGCTTTTCACTCCTCCCTCTCAGCAGCGTCCCCCTTTCGCCTCTCTTCTCTTAGTTATGTATCCTCAGGTGTGCATTTCTGGCATCAAGCACTGCTGGGTAGGATTTGGGGAGTCCCAGGGACTTTCCAGGGCCCGAAAGTATTTCCATCAGCCACCAAGGATGCGCTCACCAGACACTTAGCCAAGCTGAAAGAGAGACCCACCCCCCACCACCACCGCCCCCAGCAATGTAGACCAGTGGGGAAACAAACACATGTACACACCACTGGGGGTACTTTCAAGGGACAACAGTTCTCTCGAGAGCAACCTCGTGCTGATGACAGCAGTTAAAAAGCATTCACAGACATTTGATCTGGTAACCTGGTAATTTTAGTCTGGAAAATAGACCTCAAGGAAATATCCTCCCCCAAGAAAAGTTCAAAGATAGTCTCAGCAACACTGTTTAGAATAGTAAAACAAACAAACAAACAAAAAAAAAACCCCACAATCAACTGGATTTATGATAAAATAACTGAAAATGACAGGTATGATGGTTATCTCAACCTAAGGAAATGTGTGTGTGAGGCAGTATTACCCAAATTCACAAGAAAATAAAAAATATCACCAATATCTGCAAACACTAAACATCACTTTATAAAAACATGAAACATTATATATATACAGATGAAAAGTGAAAGTCTTTCAGTTGTGTTCGACTCTTTGAGACCTCATGGGCCATACAGTCCATGGAATTCTCCAGGCCAGAATACTGGAGTGGGTAGCCTTTCCCTTCTCCAGGGGATCNCATGAAACATTATATATATACAGATGAAAAGTGAAAGTCTTTCAGTTGTGTTCGACTCTTTGAGACCTCATGGGCCATACAGTCCATGGAATTCTCCAGGCCAGAATACTGGAGTGGGTAGCCTTTCCCTTCTCCAGGGGATCTTCCCAACCCAGGGACTGAACTCAGGTCTCCTGAATTACAGGTGGATTCTTTACCAGCTAAGCCACCAGTGAAGCCCAAGAATATTGCAGTGGGTAGCCTATCCCTTCTCCAGGGAATCTTCCTGACTCAGGAATAGAACCGGGGTCTCCTACATTGCAGGCAGGTTCTTTACCAGCTGAACTACCAGGGAAGCAGTGGAATATAAACAGATGCGTATCCATATATCTGTCACTATATATACAGATACATAACATAGACAGATGAGGAAAGAAGGGAAGATATAGGATGGCTCTGGTTTTGTTAAGGTTGTTTTTTAAATCCACACAAGAAAAAAGAAAAACACACAATAACAAGCACTAATACATTCTTAACCAGAGAGGCCAAAAGGGGAGAAAACAGGCACATATTCAGCAGGAGGAAGGACAGAAAAGTGCATGTTGAAGTCACAGCTTATCTGTCCACTCACTCATTCACTCGTTTTTTTCCTAGCATCTCTTTGGCACTGAAATATAACGGTAGTGATAAGACAGATGCTGCCAGGGCCCGAGGGCTCCCTCAGGAAGAGTAGACCATCTCCAGATCCAGGCTGTCCACCACTTGGCCATCCTGAGAGTAGAGAACAGGGTTCCCACGGGAGGTGGGCTGAAGAACTTAAGGCCAGTGTATAGCCCGTCTGCCCCTGGGGACAGAGCTGTCATCCTCACCTTTTACTGCCCCAGCTGCTCCCATGTGTCCAGAGCCAATACATTAGTGGAGGGGTTGATGAGAAGTCTCACCGGTATGGTATTAACTCCTCCATCAGAGTGATCTTTGCCCCAACTACCAACATACCCACTGTGCAAGTCACATGAGTGTAACAGTGCCACCACAGCCCAGGTGAAAACTAGTGGCTTCCAGCTTTGTGATAAGCTGTGGATTCTTCCTTAAGATGGTGCAACTGACATCATCCCTGCCCCAGGGGCACCAAGGAGATAGAAGCGGCAGGCAGCCGGACACTGGGTAAAGCTGGGATATCTCTGGTTGCAAGACACAGAACAGGGGGATTCCCAATGTCTAAAATACCTCAACAGCTGAGCTGAATCTTCCCAAGACTGTCTTGAGGCAACGTCAGTGGTCTTTACCCAGGTGCCGTGGCTAAGCACACTGAAAGCCCTGGCCCTGATCTCAGGCATGCGCGGTCCACACCTCAAGTAGGGCTGGAGGATTCCAACGTGAGAAGCTGGGAAAGCGTCTAGGCCACTATCCACCTGAGACCGCTCAGTACCACCCAGACCTCCTCTTCTTGGGAGAGTAAGGCCAAGGCCCCCAAACCTGTATTTTTAAAAAGATTCCAAGTGATTTGTTCTGCACCAGCTTTGGGAGTCATTGGAAATGTAGACCAAACATTGCTGTCTTTGGAATCAGAAAGGTCTGGGCTCAAATCCCAGCTCTGTCACTCATTAGCTGTGACTCGGGCAAAGAACTTAACCCCCTGAGCCCCAGTTTCCCTACCTATACAATGGGGACACTAATGCCCGTGTCATACGGTTACGAGGGGGCAGGTGCCCCGATAGCACCGTGAGGGCCCCACCTCAGCACACGCCCCATGTTGTAATTGCTGGTTCACTGCCACAGGAGTCCTGTCACTGGAGGCATCAAGGGCAGGTGTCTTGTGCCCTCTCTCGTCCCTGGCATTCAGCCCAGGGACTGGCCCCGATAGACACGCACTGCATTTGCTGTTAAAGAAATGAGCCTGTAGGATTGATAATACATGGAAGGTGGTTGCCCTGGTGACAACTCACAGTAGGCACTTCATACGAATCCCCTAATACCTGAAAATGTAGACTTAAAAAAAAAACATACAAGAAGTAGGTTTCCTAGGTGGGCAGTTCTCCACCTTCTTCCTACCCCCGTGAATTAAAATTATTCTGTTTATAAGAATGCTCTGGGAGCACACTGTTTAAAAACACGGGCTGAGTAAGGCAAGGCCAGGGCTCCTCAATTCCTATCTGTACCGACCTTCAATTTCAGGAGTGCAGGCCACAGTCTTCTACAACAGAAGGTGCAAAGTCCCAACTCACTGCTAAGCTCGCGGCGTCACTCAGAACCACTCACCCACAGGCTGTCGTGGTCCTGCAGCAGCCACTAATAACGGAACCATTTCTGTTCTTCTTGGAGTGGCAGTTGGCAGTGGCAAACAGGAAGTTGTCTTGAAGCAGGGTGTGGCTTTGCCCTGCCGATGCACGCACAGAGACACCACTTGTTTTCCCCCCTCCAGCCCTTTTCTGGTTCCCTCCGCTCCTTTTTTTTTTTTTNCGATTAGGGAAAGGCAGAAAGAAAAGCCCGGAATGGCCAGAGTTGTATCCTGAATTTGGCAGATGAACTTGGGTTTGCCAGAGCAGCACACACAGGAGGTGTGGTCGGAGGAGGCAGCCTCCTCAGAGGAGGATCGGAGCAGCCACAGGGTGGGAAGGGCCGGGTCCCTCCTGCAGCTCCACTGCACGATGGCAACCGATGGCCCCTGCAGGTTGCGTGGGCCCCTGGCTTGGCCTGGTCCCCGCGCCTGCAGGAACCTCAGGCTTTTCCGCTCTCTTTTCCCTCAGGGCCTGTCTGTCCTCACGGGCAGAGTCCACTGCAATATCCAGCACTATGCTTTGGAGAGACGTCATTATAAAGATCGAAAAATACTTCTGTATTTTTGTCCAAAAACACTTTTGGACATTTTTACTGTGAATTCAAGTGGAGAGTTTTTATTCATTCTTTATATTTAGAAAGTTTATTCCTTGATCTTGGCAGGAGACAGTCGATTTGGGGGACAGGGGAAGGGGATGTCTAAAAAAGACAATGGATCACCAAATGTCACATGCTGTATGATTCCACTGATACAAAATACCCAGCATAAGTAAATCCATAGAGACAGAAAGCAGATTAGTGATTGCCAGGGGCTGGGGAAGGAGGGAGCCGGGGAATGATTGCTTAAGGGGTACAGGGTCTCCTTTGGGGTTGGTAAAAACACTTTGAAGTCAGGTAGAGGTGATGCATACACAACACTGAACAGACTGAGTGCCACTCAACCACAATTCAGGGCTTTAGGATGATTAATTTCGTTCTGTGAATTTTACCTCCATTAAAAAACAAAAAGAGCAGTATAGTGTTTTTTATCTTCTACTAGGATCTCTCCTGTGTTGCTTGCAACATTTCCTTGTAAAACTTGCCTATGAATCTTAAGTTAACCCTGGCACAAGAGTATACCCCTTTTAACAAGAAGTAAAAACAAACCTTTAAGACACAAAAGCTTTCCAAGACGCAGAAGTATGCCTCTACTGGAGAATTTCAGACTGTGGGAAGACAGCATCATCTCAGACCATGGCACATAAGCTGGGCAGTGCTGACTTGGCCTTTGCAAGGCCACCTCAGGTGGGGACTGTCTCCAGCAGCTTGACCATATAACCAAAGCCAGAGAGAGAGAGTCTCCTATAGGAGAATTATTGTAGGAGAACATGATTTTGAGTCTCTAACATTAGGCTTCCTTTTCTCCTCTTGCAGAGTTTCTTCCCAGAATATAGGAAAACCTGCTTCTGGGTGGAGAGAGCTGTGCTGTTTGAGGAGGCAGGACTGGCTTCTATAATCCATTTCTTTGGAAAGGAGCCAGTGGGAATCAGGGAGTGTGGCCTGACCACCCACCTAACCCAGCCCCACTGGAGGGGGCTGGAGACAGGCTGCTCCCAAGAGTAACCCTGTGAGCCTTGTCCTCCAGATCCTAGGCCAGTGGGTCAAGGGCTCACAGGCACACTCCCCCAACTCAGGGGACTGTCAGGAGGAGGCCTGCTGGATGTTGCAATACCCAGAAGAAACACAGATGAAAGGGTAGGCCCCATGGCCTGGAAACCTGGGTCTTTCCAGAAACATCTGTGAGTAACTCTCCTACAGTCTGCTGAGAGCTCCAGGAAGACCTGGAGGACAGAGACGTCACAGCTTCCATGGAGCTGCTCTCTCCCAGAACCCTCTGCTCCTTCTGGTGTACTTTCCCTGACTCTGTCATCCTGTTCTCTCTCCTCATTTCAGGTACCAGGTAATATGTAGGTGGCCTAGCTTTTCAGGAAATAGATAAGATGGGGACTTCCCTGGTAGTTCAGTTGCTAAGACTCCAAACTGCCAAAGCAGGGAGCCTGGGTTTGATCCCTGGTAAGGGAACTAGATCCCACATGCCCCAGCTAAGAGTTCACATGTACCAACTAAATATTCCACATGTCACAACTAAAAGAACCTGCCTACTCCAAACAAGTTTGACGATCCCACGTGCGGCAACTAAGATCTGGCACAGCCAAATAAATAAGTAAATATGCTTTTAAAAAAGAAAAAGAAGATGGGGACTTCCCTGGTAATCTAGCAGTTAAGGCTTTCCTTCCACTGCAGGTGGTGCAGGTTCAATCCCTGGTTGGGGAACTAAGATCCTGCATGCCAAGTGGGGAGGCCAAAAAGGAGGATGCAACATATATACGACTCTGGCACCTGAGGAGCAGCAAGTTGAGAACTTTAATTCTAAACAGACAAACAGGAAGGCTGGGCTTCCCTGGTGGCTCAGTGGGAAAGAATCTGCCTGCCAATGCAAGAGACACGGGTTTGATCCCTGATCTGCGAAGGTCCCCCATGCTGAGAAGCAACTAAACCCATGTGCCACCAACTACTGAGCCTCTGCTCTAGAGCCCATATTCAGCAACAAGAGAAGCCACTGCAGCAGGAAGCCCACGCGCCACAACTAGCGAGTAGCCCTTGCTTGCTACAACTAGAGAAAAGCCCTCCCAGCAACAAAGGCCCGGCACAGCCAAAAATAAAAAACAAAATGCTATATATATATTACATGTATATATAAGCAAGCAGGCTCAGCCAAGTTTAAAAATGGGCACGGGATCTGAACACACATTTTTCCAAAGAAGATACACATACGGTCAATAATGACATGAAAAGATGATCAACATCATTAGTCATCAGGGAAACTCAAATCAAAACCACAATGAGCTACCACTTCACACATACTAGAACGACTATGTATATAAAAACAACAACCCAAAAACCCCCAAATGGAAAATAACAAGGGTTGGTGAGGATGTGGAGAAACTGGAACCTCTGGGCACCATCTGTGGGAATATAAAATGGTATAGCCTCTATGGAAAACGGTGTGGTGGTTCCTCAAAAAGTTGAACATGGAATCACCATACAATTCAGGAATTCTTCTCCTAGAGTACAAACCCAGAAGGAATGAAACCAGGTACTCAAATTCCTGTATATGAAGGCTCACCGCAGCACTATTAGCAAGAGCCGAATGGCTCAAACAACCCAAATGTCCATCAGTGGGTGAATAAATAACTTGCGGTATATACATAATCAGTTCAGCTCAATTGCTCTGTCATGTCCGACTCTTTACGACCCCATGGACTGCAGCACACCAGGCCTCCCTGTCCATCACCAACTCCCAGAGCTTATTCAAACTCACGTCTATCGAGTCAGTGATGCCATCCAACCATCTCATACTCTGTTGTCCCCTTCTCCTCCTGCCTTTAATCTTCCCTAGCATCAGGGTCTTTTCAAAATGAGTCAGTTCTTCGCATCAGGTGGCCAAAGTATGGGAGCTTCAGCATCAGTCCTTCCAATGAACATTCAGGACTGGTTGGATCTCCTTGCTGTCCAAGGGACTCTCAAGAGTCTTCTCCAACACCACAGTTCAAAAGCATCAATTCTTCAGTGCTCAGCTTTCTTTATAGTCCAACTCTCACATCCATACATGACTACTGGAAAAACCATAGTTCTGACTAGATGGACCTTTATTGGCAAAGTAATATCTCTGCTTTTTCATATGCTGTCTAGATTGGTCATAACTTTTCTTCCAAGAAGCAAGCACCTTTCATGGCTGCAGTCACCATCTGCAGTGATTTTGGAGCCCCCCCCAAATAAAATCTCTCACTGTTATTCAACCATAAAAAGAAATGAAGTACTGATACATGCTACCATATGAATGAACCCAGAAAACCCTATGCAAATGAAAGAAGCCAGGTACAGAGGTCATGTATTATATACATTCTATTCATAGGAAGTGTCTGGAATAGGCAAATCCACAGAGACAGAAAGCAGACTGGAGGTTGCCAGGGACTGAGGAGGGGGGCTAGGGAGGAGAATAACTGCTGCATGGGTATGCGGTTTTACTCTGGAGTGATGAAACATTTGGAACCATATAGAAGCAGTGGTTGCACAATAGTGTAAATGTATGCAATGCCATCAAACTGTTCACTTTAAAATGGTTAGCTTATGTTATATGGATTTCACCTCAAAAACAAAAAACCCCAAAGGTCTGCTGAAACGAAGGGCCAAGACAATCCACACACAGAACAACCAGTTTCAGAATCACTGAGAGTTATCTTTAAAACTCTTCTTGGAATCACTTAAAGGAAGTAATTTTTAACTTAAGATAACTAAGGGGGCCAGTAGGATAGCAGATAGGCACTCACTCCAAGACAGACAATTTAGGTCCACAAAGAAGTGTTCATTTGTGTTAAACAATACCCAGTCCCCTCTTCCCCTACCAGGCACGATGGCTGCCCTTCTATTTACAGGTGGAAGGCTGAGGCACAGCTCCCCTCTGCCAGCCCCCTTGTCCCTGATACAGCTATCATTTCCACCAAAGGGACTCGGGTCTTAGACACTGACACTGGGACATAGTCACAGACTCCCCTCCTCAACCTCCAGAGCAAGAAGAAACCCCACAGGTAAACATTCTCTGCTACCTCTGCTGGCCCCTTCCAGGGCTGGCATCACCTCCTTGGAGTGGCAGCCATGGGGCTGCCCAGCCTGGCTTCTCCAGCACAGGCCCTGGGCTCTCCCAGGCCAGGCAGCACCGCTGCTGGACAGTCTCCCCTCTGCCTGAATGTTAATTCCATTTCTGCCCAATGGGGGTCACCCCGAACCAGTCCAGTTCCCCTTCCACGGACACTTTGCCAAATGCTTTGTTCCCTGAAATGTCCTTCTCCAGGCTAAATACTCTCAGACATCTTCTAAAATCATTCCTCACAAAAGGTCATTTTCACTCTTCTCCTGACCTCTGGGTCCTCTTTGGCTCCCACGTCCTTCCTAAACTGTGACACTCAGAAGGGAGACCATTGTAGGTGGGCAGCTCTTCTCTGTCTGTTGTGGATATTGTTCTCCTGTTAAGTCCACCAGGCACTCAAGCTCTATTTTTTATTTCTAACAGCCACATCACCCTTAAGTCTTACTTCACACTCTTCACTGCCAAGCTGCTTATCCACAGGTGTCCTTTAAAAATGTCATCTTATTGGAGTCAGTCCACTGCTCTGACCTCCGGAGATCTTTCTGGACTCTGACTCATTAATGTAATTGTTCTTCCTCCTAAATCTCTCCGATCTTGAAAAATTGGATAATCCTGCTACTAAGACTATTCTTCTTCTAAATCCTTTATAACATGGAAGAGGAGGACAGGGCCAAGTGTGCAACATAATATATCCCTTGGGGTGACAGCAACCTGTGAACAGCACTCTACAGGTGTGACTCTGCTGATCCACCTGCCATTCAGGGCAGGTATGTCACCTGGCCCACACATCTTCATCTTCATTGGTACAGATCCCACAGATGACTAACAAACGGGGCTAAAAACAGCCCTCCTGCTATCAGCAGTTGAAAGACTAAATGTAAAGCTCTTATCAGAGCTTCACATAGTGAGCAATCAACTATGCCTTTATAACTGACAAGAAATACAATAAAAGGAGAAAACCCAGTTTTCCAATTCCCAGACTGCCCTCCTTTTTGGCAAACTATATAGTTGGTTGGTGGCGACCAACTATAGACATTAGGCAGCTGAAACCAATAGAAGGAGCACTGGCGGCCAAAAGCTGGAGTCTGAATACTGGCTCCCTCCTTCCAGAACCTCTGTGTTCTGAGGTTAAAAATATCTGCCCTTCAAGGCTATCGGGAGGAGTCAATGAGATGAGGCATGTAAAAGAGGTTTAAAAGTTGAGTCAGGCTATGCAAACACAGAGTATTATGATTATTACTACTATAAATCTCTCCAAGATATCATTCCCACTGGCAGAAAGCTGCCGGTTAGGCCAACGAAAAACCTATAGATGCACTCAGGCTGCCAGGAGGCAGGTCTTCCAGCACAGAACAGCTGAACTGCTGTAAAGCATCTTCTTTTTCCCAAAGATGGTGGGATGTGAGGGTTTGGCCAATTCAAATGCAAAAGCCAAAGGACGAGGATGGCTGGGAAACTTCTCAGTATTCACTGCCAACCTCTCCAACACAAATGCCTGTGGGTTCCCTTCAAGGTTCTTCATTCACTCAGGCTATGAGATTATCTACACAGTAGGGAGGGGGCACCCATAATTACTGTAGGTTGAGAAGCACACAATCTGAGACACCTCCAACCAAAGGCCTTCAAAGGTGGGTCTCCAATCCCATCCCAGCCTAACAGACAGGAGGAGGAAATTGGGAGTATAACAGGGTCCCATCCATAAAGGCAGACTGGAATCAAATCAGAACAAAAAGTTTCTTAATCTCTGCGTTGCAGACAGTTCACCCAGTTTGGATGGGGCAATGAATGAGAAGGCGGATGAAAGAAGGATATGTGCAGGCTGGAGTTCTGGCTCCCCAGCTTCACCATCCAGGCTAAGCCCACATCTTTATACTGGGACCAAAGGGCCTGACCTGTCCCTCTCCAGCTCAGTGGGACTATCATAAGAAAGTACCAGGCATGCTCTAAACCGTAGAAGACGAAAAGCAAGCCTCATCCTTATTCTCTGCCAGGTTAGAGGAGACCAAAAAACAACACAAAATACAAACAACCTTGCTTGGATATTACTGTTGTTGTGATTCAGTGTCTCAAGTCATGTCTGACTCTCTGTGACCCCTGGAACGCAGCACTCGGGCTTTCCTGATCTCCACTCTCTCCACAGTTTGCTCAGATTCATGTCCATTGAGTTAGTGATGCTACCTAACCATCTCATCTTCCGCTGCCCCCTTCTCCTTTTGCCTTCAATCTTTCCCAGCATTGAGGTCTTATCCAATGAGTCAGCTCTTCACACAGATGAGGGAAACAAGGAGGAGAAAAAGAAATCCACTGATGGCAGCACTGGGCAGTGAGAATCACATCATGTGTCGGCCTATGTCACAGTTACCACCTTGGAAATTTCCATTTCAACCTTCCATTTTCATTTCATGTGTAAGCTGGTGATGCTGGGGGTGGGGAGCAGTGGAAGATTTGGACCTGTCTGAGAGGGACCCATGTACCTGGATCAGGACAGACTTCCTACTCAGAAGGCCTTTTACAAGGCCCAGGTGATGTTTTCTCCCTCCCTTTCAATTTGTTTAGTTTAAAATATTTAACCAGAGGCACAGTGAAGTGTCTCATTTGCCACGTTCTCCTGGACCATTAGATGGGGACTTCACACNATCAGGACAGACTTCCTACTCAGAAGGCCTTTTACAAGGCCCAGGTGATGTTTTCTCCCTCCCTTTCAATTTGTTTAGTTTAAAATATTTAACCAGAGGCACAGTGAAGTGTCTCATTTGCCACGTTCTCCTGGACCATTAGATGGGGACTTCACACGCATTACGCTGATGAACATGCTACTTACCCATGCAAATTCTGGGAGCACAGACACCGAGATGGGAGGTGCTCAAGGGGCTGATTTAATTACACAGCCACTCGGTGGGCAAAGCAGAGCAATTTTTACCCCACTGCTCTAGTAAATATTATGGGAAGCCCCTTCATAGAGTGCTAATGCTGCCTTAGTGATTTCGAACATGCTTGGCTTTAGTTTTCATTCAAACACGCACGCGGTCCCCAAAGACGCCGCCCCCGGGGCCGGAAAACCAAATAGATCATACAATAGCTGACATGCCGTCCTGTCGTTCAATATTATTATTACTTCAGTACTATAAACCCCGGAGTATTACTTTCATTTAGGTGAGGACAAACTGTAAACTCACTTTTCAGCAGCTGACTTCCTCAGCCCCTCCCCCAGTCCCACCACCCCGCTCTGGGCCAGCTGCATTGCTCCCCAGGGTTGGACAAAACAACCACCAGGAACCTATTTCGGACGTTTGAAACAATACCCAATCACTGCATCCACTCTCCCAGAGCGTCCCAGAGGAAATGGCATCATTACTTTCATTTTACTCCATTTGTGACCAACCAAAAGAAAACAACACCTCCTAAGACAATTATCAGGGAATCTGATGTCAGCAGCTGGAGAGGACGCTCCGGAATGTTATCAAGTGACCTCTCGGAGAAATTAATTTTCAAGAGCTAAAATAACCTTCTGCTCTGCACGCCCGGCCGTTTCTCTAGCTGCAGAAACGGATTTCACTTTCCACAGTTAGAACAGAAAACTCTCAGGCATCCCCATTTTTTCTTTTTTTCAAAAAAGTCTATAAATAACCCAGGATCAGCAAAATTTATGCAAAACATCCTGCTAGAAGAAGAAATGTAAACTAAAACCACTTACAGCGAGACTCGGGCTGCCAACTTAATCTGATTCTACGACGACTGTAAACACGTTGTACTTTTGGAACCTGAAGGGATCCATATTAGCAGATGTCATCACAGAAAAGAAAAAGCAGAAAAAAAAAAAAGAAGACCCCCTCCTCCCAAACTGAATAACAAAAGCCTGGCCCCCAAACAGAGCACTGTGATGGGGGGTCCAGGGTTCCGCACGGCCCAGGACTCAACGGCTGGCTAGCTGCAGTCAGTACCAGCTATCCGAGCTTGCACACGCCAACTGTTTTGACTACAGGCACTTGTTAAACACAGAGTTTCAGGTCCTACCAGTTGGACACCAGAAGTTCATAGAACTGACCCAGTGCCAAGAACAACAAGCCCAGAAAGCGAAACGGCTGCCTCGTGCGCCGTGTATTTGTTAACTGTTTATGCAAGCCCCAAACCAATTGGGTAACAATTAAGAAGACAACCGAACTTAAATAACAAAAGAAGAAGATTACCACTTGAAGGAAATGGAGATGTTTGGCAGATAAAGGACAGTTCAAAGGTGGGGTGGATGGGGGGTTTTCAGAGAGAATGGGGAGGAGGGGCAGGTGTCACATGACAAACTGCGGTTATTAGCAGAAGGAACTGGGTGCTTCCTTGAAGCATCTTGAACTTAGAGCTTGACATAGAGATTCTGCAAATGCTGAGGCCCTGGTACACATCTGGGGTGACTACTGCAAGCACTGGAATTTGGACGTTGGCAAATCCCGAAGGAGAAAAAAGGGGTGTGCTGAGCGGAAGTTTTGAGACACGGAACGGGACTTCCAAGTTTCTTGCTTCGTGCAGCAAGGCCACCAAGCGACAGAGGAAGCAAGTGGCTGAACCATGTAGGAAGTGAATGGGGGGACTGCATCCCTGGGCTGCTTCTCACCTGGTACCGAGAAAGGCTTCCCTTTCCTCTTTGAGGTCAGGGCTGCTGGGGCCAACCTTCCTCCCTCATCCAGTCTGGAATCTGGATTCTTTTTCAGGTGACAGTGAATAAAGTATTTTCATTTGGCAAGATAAAATAAAAAGGAATGCTTAAATCACATATTAAACAAAGTTTTTCGTTTCTTTCCCAGAATGCATTAAGCCCTATCTCATTTTTATACCAACACAACTGACCATACCAAATTTTAGAAGTATCTGAGGATTTGAGAAAAGTGAATTTCAAGATAATTGGGGTGCGAATGTAAGAATGAGAATTTTGGAATCGCTGAATGGATTCAAGTCTAAACTCTGCCCCACCTTCTTCTTCTTCTCTCTCTCATCTGCCTCTGAATTGAAGAATAAAATGTTGCCCCTTTCCCACTCCAGAGGTTTAGTGAAAACTAATGAGTAGGTAGAAACAGGTTGTTTATAAAAACTATTTTAACCATGGGCCAGGTTCATGTTGATTCTGGAGAGTAAACGTTCCTCTGGTTCCAGGGATCTCCAGTGTGGTGGTGGAGGGTATGCACATCCACATAACGGCTCACCCCTTCTTCCCAAAGGAACCCACATTTTCTTACAAACTACACAGATGTATTTCACTGGGATCTGAAACACAGCAGTTGCCTGATGGATCAAGACAACAGCATAGGCAGCTTGGAGCCTCCCAGACAAAGGAAGGCCAAGGGGAGGAAGAGGTTGGGGGAGGGGAGGGGAAGAAGGAAGGGTCAGGTGGGGCAACGTGAGGCTCACTACAGCACCCGGCCCCCGGACTGGCAACTGAATTCTTAAAGCGACCCAGAATTGTGAGATTGGCCTCTCACTTAGAACTCCAAGGTTTACTTGTCCTCTTCCTCACTCACTACAATTACAGGGCCAGTATGATTATCCCCATTTAACAAGGAGGAAAACGGAGGCTCAGAGAAACCTCAGTCTCAGCCCCATGAACAGTGGCTGTGCTGGTGTGGTGCTTTATTATCTGCAATAATTTTCATTTTCACAGACAAGTAAACTGAGATTTCTGGAGAGGCTACAAACCATGCCCAAGGCCACACTGCAAATCATCAACATCAGGTCTCCTAACTCCTAACCCAGTCCTCCTTGCTTGCCTCTATCACGTTCCAGAATACATAATGATAGAACTGAAAAGGCCAGTAAAGCTGTTTTATTAAAAACGCACATCACCTTTCCTGATTTTCTCAAACTCCCTTCTTCACGGTTTTTCAGTTCTTAGATTGCAACTCTCTACCAGGGAGGGTTCCTCTCCACACTGGGGAGAGCTCTGGAAGTCTGCATTCCAGAGCTACTATTTCAATGCAAAGCCACCACCTCCACCCAGTCTGCACCCTGTCCTTCTTTGATTTCATTAGCACACCCAGTTGCTAACCCCTGGCTCCTCACCTAATCCCAGTCTAAGCAGCCGCCAGAGCAGATGCCCCAGCAGGCCTGCCAAGCTGCACATGATGCCGCCTGAATCTCCAAGGTGTGCTGTCTCGCATGCAGAAGGGATCTGCCTGTATCCCTTCTCTAACGTGTGTTTCAAGGTTACACTTTTGCTGGGTTCTTTTGTCACAGAGGCTGATGGAAATAATGGACCAAATGAAGGATCCCACTGTCATATCCCTTGTCTGTGCCAAGTGGACACATTCCTAGCTTGATAGGGGGTGACATGACTGTCCTGTGATACATGTGAGTGGGTTCATTGTAGGTTTGGGGCATTTTCTTTGAGAAGTTACAGTAATGAGTTTGCCACAGGGTTTGTAGGAGTGAATGGGGATGAATTTAAGCACTCAGGGCCATGAACAGAGATGCTGAAAATTGACTGCAGAGGGGGAGAGGTCAGGAGGGTATGATTAGAAAGTCCTAGAATGTTTTGCTGCCACTTTGTGAATCTACCTCTCCCCCTTCTTTCTCTCTGAAAATGCAACCAGCAGGGAAGCTGGGTGCTACGGTGGACTTCATGTTGAATGTTGTCAAGGTTGTGAAGTCTCATCAAATTCGCCTGCTGCTGTTGGTGGGAGAAGCTCTACGGCTAGATGCGATATACAGGTGGCACCTCCCACCAGCTTATTTGAGGTTGTTCTGGTAACCACAGGACATTTGCATCCATGCTGCCTGAAAAGCATATGGGGCCTGGGTAAATCAGAACAGTCTCAGCAGGAAAATTCACTGGCTTACACGACACAAAGTGAGGAGAATATTTCCATGAACCTTGTGACTCCTCTGAGCACAAAGACCTTTTTTTAAAAAAAAAAAAAACAAAAAGTAGGACACAGGGTTTGACAAGCATTGGCATATTTAGGGAAGACAGTATAGGCTATTAAAAAGTAGAACTCCTGAACATCTGGGGGCATGGCCACTGAATTGGTAAAATTAGCAAAAGTGGGCTAATAGAGGGATGCAGAATTATTAGCATTAGTTTGTTGTAGCTGTTAATGGTGTGCTTAACAAAGGCAGTTCTATCATAGACCAGACAAACAGTGCTCTGCTTATGGATATGGTGATTTGGGGAGGGCTGGTAAGGACAGTACATCCAGTTTGGAGGAGGGCAGCGGTGAAGGAGACAAAGCTGAGGTCTGCTGCCCATCTGGGCTTTCAGACCCCCTCCACTGAGGGGCAATGCATCAGAGGACATACACACAGAAGGAACATGNCTTATGGATATGGTGATTTGGGGAGGGCTGGTAAGGACAGTACATCCAGTTTGGAGGAGGGCAGCGGTGAAGGAGACAAAGCTGAGGTCTGCTGCCCATCTGGGCTTTCAGACCCCCTCCACTGAGGGGCAATGCATCAGAGGACATACACACAGAAGGAACATGTGCAGGACCAAGGTCTTAAAAACATGGCCTGTGTATGTGGCTAGGTTGCTAAGTTGCTTTAGTCGTGTCCAACTCTTTGTGCCCCTGTGGACACAAAACTGCTACCAGGTTTCTCTGTCCATGGGGATTCTCCAGGCAAGAATACTGGAGTGGGTTCCCATGCCCTTCTCCAGGGGATCTTCCTGACCCAGGGATCCAGCGCACATCCCTTATATCTCCTGCACTGGCAGGCAAGTTCTTGACTACCAGCACCACCTGGGAAGCTGTACATGTGGAGAGCGGGTCAAGAAAAAACAGGCCTGAGCTCTCAGGAGAAACAGAGAAGCAAAGTTAGCAGGGCAGTAACTTGTGGCTGCTGTTGGATGCAGGCCTGACTTTACTCCCTGATGCTGCCCTGCAGACTTCCAGGTCAGGACCTGTGGCTCAGCTGGACACTCTTCCCTTTTGCCCTGTTACCTGGGTTCACAGGGACTGGGCCAGCCTGCCTGGTTATACCTGGACCTGGCTTTTGGTGTAACCCTTGGTAATGTGAACTCATGACCAGAGCTGCAGAGACAGTTTGCACATAGGGGGCCACAGACCCTAGATTCTTCAGAAGATAGTCAGTTTCAACCAGCCTTAGCTGATACTACACCATAATTTAAAAAATGACTTTACACTGAAGGTCAGCCAATGTGGGTTGACTACAGTCTGGACTACTAGCCTTCACATCCTTAAGGACTTGTTCAGAGTCTCGCTTATCTTTGTAAGCCAATGTCCGGCCAGAGCATGGAAGTCTTGCTATGCCTTTTAATATAGGTTTTAAATGAATGAAGTTCCACTTAATGTGAACCACAGATAGATGAATACCTTATGAGATACACCTGAAGGTGAATATTTTTTTTGTTAAGTATGTATGAAATTTGGTGTTCAACTAATTTTGTTTCCATTAATTAATTTTTTAAAAGTACAATGTTTCATTATTGTTTTTTTAGGTTTCTTCCCCCTGCACCAAGTCAAATTTGGTATTTTTAAAAGTTGTATTATGGTTCAAGTTACAGAGAAGGAAGAAAGGCTTTCCACTTAAGATTAAAAATACTAAATCTTCAAAAAACTGTAGCTACTTTGTAATAGGAATCTTTCCAAAGGTCTTCATTCTCTTGTACTCTGTTCTCTTAAATGGTATATACTTTGAACATTATTTGATTTTTTTTTTTTTTTTTTTTATAACTCAAGGTCACTGTTAAGGGCATTCATTTCTATACTTTGCTACAAAACGGTGATATCAGGGCCTACCATACCTTTCAGACTTTTTGACCCTGATCCATCTCAAGAAATGAATTTTACATGGCAACAACCTAGTATGCACAAAAACTTCAAAGGTGGTAAGATTTATCTTTACTAAGTAAAAACCACTTGAATATTTTCTCTTCTCTTCTACGCCTCGGTTTCAAATGTTGGGCAGGGATGGCTAAAGTGAACACCTCCACCATCACAAGAGGCACCTGTGGCATACAAACACTGAGAAAGTACACAGGGCGTCTGTCCTACACAAAAAGGGCTTCAGTGTCCCCACTTTTGGCTGCACTGGGTCTTCATTGTGGTGCAAGGGCTTTGCTCTAGTTGTGGTGTTAGGGGGCTTTTCTAGTGGTGGCATGTGGATTTCTCTTGTTGCCATGACATGTGGGAATCTTAGTTCCCCTGCTATAGATGGAGCCTGAGTCCCTGAACTGGCAGGGGGAGTCTTAATCCACTGGACCACCAGGGAAGTCCCTGGCTTTTCCTTTCCTCCTGCGTCTGGTGTCACTGTTACTCAGTCGGGGCCGGCCTCCACAGTCCTACTCACAGAGTTCCAATTTGCCAAACCTGGAAATCAGACCATCCAGCTTGCTTGCGTAAACGGAGTGTAAAGTGTTGCTCCATGAAAGCCTGAAGGGTGCCCTGTGGACGACTCATGGGGTGAGGTATTCTTTGTGCTAGAGTTCCTAGTGGGGCTCCCAGGAGTCTTGCCCAGCGGCAAGATTGTTACTGGATTTGTTCACCCACATGTGAACATGAGTGTTTCTCCTTTGAAAGGAATATTCTGATCACTGGGCTTCAAGCTGGAAGGGCTATTAAATGACAGAGGCTCCCAGCAGTAATGTAGCTTCGGGAATGACCAGCTCTGGGCTCCAGTGTATGAGGAAGTATTTCCCTAGAGTAACTGAACCTACTTCAGGCAGTTTGTAAGAGTGCGGTATCTTGATCTCGACTCTTGATATGCCCTTTGCCCTGTAATTTACAGCTCCTCCTAGACTATGCTTCAACTCTCAGAAGTCTTCCCACCTAAATCAAAGATGATAAACTCACAGGTTTGTGAATTGTCTCCTAGTGAAATTTTCAAGTGCTGTGCATGTGTATATACGTGTAGATATCTTAAATTGATTTTAAATAACTATAGCAGAGGGGGTAGATACTGCGTCCCTAAAGAAACTTAGATAACAAGCAACCAGGCACTGGTTACATAAACTATTGGCACATCTATTCAGTGGAATTGCTGGGAAGCTATAAAAATGATGATGTAGATCTACACTTACTGAAACATGTGCACAATAATTGCAGACAGAAAAAAAAGGTTTCAAGACAATGCCTACAATAGGATTCCAGTTTTATTTTTTAAAATATAAAATATATGCAAAGAGGTGCACATGTACAACACATATATAAACACATACACATGGAAAAAAGATGGAAAGTTTTACAAGAAAATATTTACTTTTATTTCCTAAAATGGTGGTTTTTAAAATGTATCACTTTTATAATAAGAAAAAAGCATTTTCACTTTGAAAAAATAAAACTCTACATGCAAAAAAGTGCTTCTGCTTGTGGCACTCACCCCATTCTCATCTTGTAAGTGACTGCTCCCCCGGGAACACTCACTATATCCATGTATCCATCCACGGGTGGCACACTCTAGCTGAGGCACACTCACTTCTCATGAGTTATAATGTCTTTTCAAACTTTTAAAAGAGTTCTATTCATACATAATAGGGTAAGTTGAATCTTTATTGGAGAATTTTCACATTAATGCATATGAAGGCAAAGGAAGGGCCTATCGTTTTATTTTTAAGGGTCATGTTCTCTTCTCTGATGGAGTTAAGGGGAAATGTAAATCCTGAAACTAGTTACCTCCCTGGCAGATGCAGGCTACCAGGTCTATCCATTCTCCACGAAGACAAGGAAAGAACTGACACCATCTAGATTCTGAAGCTAATTTTCTTCCAAGACAGAGTCCATTCAAAGCATAAACTGATGTTAGGTTTAAGGACAGGAACAATCCCTAATTTGTGTTCTCTCTACAAAGTGTATTCACATCCAAGGAATATCACCTCTCAAAATGACTAGGAGGAAGGGCAAGCAAATGTACTATTCTCAAGTTGACAAATGAGGAAAATAAGATGCATCAAGGGGAGGCTTTCGAACTGTGATGCTGGAGAAGACTCTTGAGAGTCCCTTGGACTGCAAGGAGATCAAACTAGTCAATCCTAAAGGAAATCAACCCTGAATATTCATTGGAAGGACTGATGCTGAAGCTGAAGCTCCAATACTTTGGCCACCAGATGCAAAGAGCCAACTCACTGGAAAAGACTTTGATGCTGGGACAGATGAGAAAGGGACGACAGAGGATGAGATGGCTGGATGGCACCACCAACTCAATGGACATGAGTTTGAGCAAACTCCAGGAGATGGTGAAAGCCAGGGAACCCTGGTGTGTTACAGATGGCAGAGTAGCCACGATGTAGTGACTGAACAATAACAACAGCACTACTAGAGAGAGGATTCAAACCAATCTCTTGGCTTTATTCTCCATGTTCTGTGCCACTGCATTCTTTCCAGAAGCAAAGTAACCATATACTTATTATCCTAACCGGACAACTTTGAAAGTGAAAAGAGGTACATTTAAGCACAGGCTTCAGGGCATCGACGAATAAAGCTAGTGGAGGTGATGGAATTCCACTTGAGTTATTTCAAATCCTAAAAGATGATGCTGTGAAAGTG
>SJYA01000612.1:113511-126722 GCA_006410615.1 Neotragus moschatus | reverse complement strand
GTTTTGAACAATGATTTCTGCACATACTTCAGCTTTCGCACAGCTTGTCTGCCTCTCATTCCAAACACAGTTCCAGTGTAGCTATCAAAGGTGCCAGATTTATGAACTCAGAAAGCAAATGAGCACACAGAACTGAATGGATGAGAACAGAAGTAAAATAGAGTCTGCTTACTCAAGGACCTGGTAGCTGATAAAGAGCTAGATTAATAAGCAGAAACACTTTGCTATGAACATCTACAGAAAGAACAATCCTGAGCGAGAAATTATGCCAACATCAGGGCTACAGGCCTGGTAATTGATCCTGATGGTAGGTTAAGTTTAAAATAAATTTCTACCTCCTCTCCCTTTGGAAGAAGATAAGAATGATAACACAGCACCCAGAAAATATGACCTCAGGGCTATTTGCACGTGATAAAGGAACAAAGCCCAGTTTCTCTCCTGGCATCATGGTAAATGTGTTTTCCCATCAGTGCTGTGGTAACATTTTATCCTGTTACTGTGAATGCAGTAGGTATGGGCTGTTTTCCTTTTATTTTTTTACTTTGTGCTTGTTACAAAGTGAAAATCAGTCACTACCACATGAACCAGTCAGTGTGTTGTAGAGTCGGGTGCTGTATGAGAGTGTTAGGACCCTCAGCCCACTTACTATAATAACTGGGTGACTTTGGCTAAGTTACTTTATAGCTGTGCTTCAGTTTCCTCATCTGTAAAATAGGAATTTATGATATAGCCCTACCTGTATAGTCCTATCTATGGAACTGTGAAAATTAAACCATGTAATGAGTGTATAGTATTCAGAACAATCCCCAGAATATAATAAATGCTCATTGGATCCTGCTGCTGCTGCTGCTGCTAAGTCTCTTCAATCATGTCTGACTCTCTGCGACCCCATAGACGACAGCCCACCAGGCTCCCCCATCCCTGGGATTCTTCAGGCAAGAACACTGGAGTGGGTTGCCATTTCCTTCTCCAATGCATGAAAGTGAAAAGTAAAAGTGAAGTTGCTCAGTCATGTCTGACCTTCAGCGACCCCATGGACTGCAGCCCACCAGGCTCCTCCATCAATGGGATTTTCCAGGCAAGAGTACTGGAGTGGAATGCCATTGCCTTCTCCTAGATGTTACGAAAACATGTGAACCAGAAAAGGCACATTGACACTTTTATCAAAATTACTTCAAAGTAAAAGGCCATTTCCTTCCAGTTAATACTGCTTTAAAAATATCAATTAACAAGACTGCTAATAACCAAGACAAGGAATGCAGGACCCTGACGGATCACCAGTGATCCAGTTGCTTATCTTTGAGCAACTCAGTGATCTTTCTTGTCTTTTTCTCCCTTTGCCATGAACGTAATTCATACTTTCCATCATTTATGTTGTGAGGAAGCATGTAAGGGAAATACACACATATAGTAACATAGAATCAAAAGAAGCAAGTATCTGTAAAGTGCTTTGCACCACTAAGAAAAAAGTGCCTGTGAAGTCCTGTGTTTCTGTGTGGACCATTTCTTTTTTCTTCCTCTGCCTTCTGTATGCCCTTCATCGGCTCCTCTCTGCTGCTCTAGGAAGCTGTCTTGCTGAAGGCCCAAGGCCTCTGGTAGGGGGCAGTACCTGGGGAGGGGGTGCTTTACTTCCCCGACTGGACCCTCGATGCACCTAAACCCTAGGGCCCTTTACATGGGCCAGATGATAAGAGTGACTTGAGAGTGACAGGGAAAGAGAAAAAAGATTTTAAAAACCCGGCAGTGCCTTTCAAAAATGTCTTATTTTTATTTTGTTTTTCTTTAGTGAATTTTTCATTGGCAATGCTAAATCCAGGCAGAATTCTGGAAGAAGAAATGACTAGGTAATTGGCTAATATATGTATATATCGTATGTACTTCTTTATACTGTGCTTTTAAAAAACATTTTATTTGAAAATAATTTCAACCTTATGAAGAGTTATAAGAGTGTACAAAGAATCGCNTCTTTAGTGAATTTTTCATTGGCAATGCTAAATCCAGGCAGAATTCTGGAAGAAGAAATGACTAGGTAATTGGCTAATATATGTATATATCGTATGTACTTCTTTATACTGTGCTTTTAAAAAACATTTTATTTGAAAATAATTTCAACCTTATGAAGAGTTATAAGAGTGTACAAAGAATCGCTGTATACTCTAGCTTTTGTTAGACTCTTTATCCTATTCTTTCCATTTATACCCCATCCCTGCCATTTAAAGTAAATGAAGTGTGAAGTATGAAGACCCACGGCAGCCAAATGAATAAATATTTTTTTTAAAAAGGAAGTTGCCCAGAGCATGGTCCTTTACTTATAAATACTTGATTGGTCCCAAGAACAGGGCATTCTCTGCATAACCACAGTACAGCTATCAACCTCAGTACGTTTCATATTGATACAGTACTTTGATCTACCATCTGAATCCCAGTTTTGTCTGTGATCTAATAATGTCATTTATGGCATTTTTTCCCTTTCTTCACCTTCTTAATAGAAATCCCCAAACCTGTCACATAATGTTTGTACGTTTACTTTTCCATTAATGTTGCCGACTTATTAAATGAGTACTGTCTGTTGCCGTAGTGGCCTGAAAGGAAAATATATTTGAGAGTAATGAAATTGAATTTATATTTCTAAAGATACTAACTTCCCTCCAATTTAGTTAAGACTACACTCTGAGTTGATTTGAATTCATAACATTTTAGCATTGGTTTTAAAAAAATCTTTCAACTTCTGCCAATCAGGAAGAGGGGTTTTTGTTCTTTGTGTAAACAATATGGGAAAAACTTACACTAAGAGCCATTCTGCATGGTCAGCCTATTTATTCCTGTATTTGCAATGTGGTGAAGCTTTTCAGAACAGTAAGATATGCAAGTCTAGAATGTGAATGATGAAAGAGTCAAATTGTGTCTACAGATTATCAATATAAGTTTAAAAATGATTCATGAACACCACTCTATGTTTGCAGTTAGCCATCCAACTTTATTTTACCTTCGGCTGATAATTCAAGTGGATAGATTGGCTACTGTTCTATTATAATGTAAGAAAAGAGAAACAAAAATTGTACATATTATAATGTCCTACATGGTCTTTGTGATCTGTCAGTAAATTTATTAATTTCCAAATCTGAATATTTCTCTCCCAAACATAAAGACTGTATTTAAAAGAAACTTTTGAATTGTTTTCCAGATATGCATATTATTATTCAGGATTAGGTGCTGGAGTTCTTGTTGCTGCCTATATTCAGGTTTCATTTTGGACTTTGGCAGCTGGCCGACAGATTAAGAAAATTAGGCAAGAATTTTTTCATGCTATTCTACGACAAGAAATAGGCTGGTTTGACATCAGTGACATCACTGAACTCAATACACGGCTAACAGAGTAAGTATATTGTTACCTACACGTCCATAAAGAAATTAACTACTAGCTATGTGCAAACTTGTCAAGGAAGGATTTTAAATGAAAAAAAAATGTTTGCTCAATTAAACATTTGGTGTGTATTGGGAATAGATGATCTGATAGCCATCTCTAGCAGTTACAGCCTATGCCACAGTGCATTTTCCTTACCTGATAGTTTTTTTTTTTTTGGCCTCAGTTACATAAGCAGGTGTATTTGAGTACTGAGCTCACATCTTTTGGGGCTTCCTGGTAGCTCAGACAGTAAAGAATCTGCCTGCAAATGCAGGAGACCCAGGTTCGATCCCTAGGTTGGGAAGATCCCATGGAGAAGGAGATGGCAACCCACTCTAGTATTCTTGCCTGGAGAATCCCATGGACAGAGGAGCCTAGCAGGATACAGTCCATGGGGCCCCAAAGATTCGGATGCGACTAACACACGCACTCATTCTTTACTTGTTTCTCTCTCATGGAGCTTATCACAGGCCTGACAGATATTAAGATGGCACTCCAGTAAAGTGGATGAATGAGTGAATCAGGGATTGAATGAATTCATAAAGAGACTTCTCTTAGTTCTTGTTGACTCTTCACTTATTCAACAAACAATTGAAGGCTTGTTAAACACTGTTCTAGATGTTTGTGATTTAACAGTGAATGAGGCAAAGATCTCTGGCCTCTTGTTGCTTACGTTCCAGCAGGGGGTGATAGATGGTTAGCGTTTTCTGGCTGAGAGATCCTGCCAAGAGGATAGTGAGCAAATGTCCAAGAAGGAGGATCAGGGCATTTGGGGCCTGCCTGGCCTCCGTGGGGACCTCAGGTCTGCCACTGGACATTTTTGACCTGAGAAGCAGCATATTCAGACTTCCCTTTCCAAAGGATTACTCTGGCTGCTGTACTGAGAACAGAGTGGGTTAACAATAGCACCACGGGTAGAAGGAAGGAGCCCTTCCTTATTCATGCTGCTGCTGCTAAGTCACTTCAGTTGTATCCAACTCTGTGCGACCCCAAAGATGGCAGCCCACCAGGCTCCAAAATCCCTGGGATTCTCCAGGCAAGAACACTGGAGTGGGTTGCCATTTCCTTCTCCAATGCATGAAAGTGAAAAGTGAAAGTGAAGTGGCTCAGTCATGCCCGACTCTTCACGACCCCATGGACTGCAGCCTACCAGGCTCCTCCATCCATGGGATTTTCCAGGCAACAGTACTGGAGTGGGGTGCCATTGGCTCCTTATTTCTACTTTCAAACAAATTAAGACATATGTTCAAAATGCTAATCCTTCTCTAATAGGATTAACTAACTGAACGGCATCAACTTTTAATGATACTGACTTCCCAGAAGCGTGAACTAATCCTGAATTTCTTCCTTTGTACAGTTTTTAGGTGGGGAAAGTGTCATTCAAGAGGCTAAGACTGTGAGAGGGGCTTGCGGGCATCTGAATGAGCTTTGCCTGTGTCTGTGTTGGTTAGATATTTGCTTCGCCTTTCTGACTGAAGACCTCCTGCCTGTAACCACTTAGGTGTGATCTTTTTTAGTGACATCTCCAAAATCAGTGAAGGAATTGGTGACAAGGTTGGAATGTTCTTTCAAGCAATAGCCACGTTTTTTGCAGGATTCATAGTGGGGTTTATCAGAGGATGGAAGCTCACTCTTGTGATAATGGCCATCAGCCCTGTCCTGGGACTCTCTACAGCTGTTTGGGCAAAGGTATGTGAAACATGGGCATAACCATATGTGTTAACTGACACAGACAGAGTTATCTTCCAGATGCAGGATTCTGGTTACATGTTGTGCAGATCTGTGTTAAATGTCATTCGAAAGCGCGTGCAGAAGGATGTTGTTAATATGGTGCTCTAATAGGGAAGATGATTGTAATGTGATTCAAAATGTCAGATATGGGACTTCCCTAGTGGTCCAGTAGTTGAGACTCTGAGTTTCCAATGCAAGGGATGTGGGTGTGATCCCTGGCTAGGGAACTAAGATCCCACATGCTGCATGGCCAAAAACACGAAAACATCACAGTTTTTCCCTCAATTACAGTTTTTGCACTCTTTTTTTTACTTGTTTAAAAATCAATAAAATATTATTGATTTTTATTTTTTATGATTATTTATTGGCTGCATCAGGTCTTAGTTGTGGCACATGGGGTTTTTGTCGTGCTGCGTGGGTTTCATTAGTTGTGGTGCACGGACTTTTTATAGTTGTGGTAGGCAGGCTCAGTTGCTCAGTGGTATGTGAGATCTGAGTTCCCTGATGAGGGGTTAAACCCGTGTTTCCTGCATTGGAAGACAGATTCTTAACCTCTGGACCATCAGGGAAGTCCCTGCACTGTTGTTATTACTTTGGGTAAATCTCCTGGCATAGTAATTTAAATTACATAAATCGTCATATCCCTATTTAAGGAAACATAATTTAAAAGTTACATGGCTCAGTTTGTCACTCAGTCGTGTCTGACTCTTTGCGACCCCATGGACTGCAGCCCGCCAGGATCCTCTGTCCTTGGGATTTTCCAGGCAAGAATACTGGAGTGAGTTTGCCATTCCCTTCTCCAGGGGATCTTCCTGATCCAGGGATCAAGCCTGGGTCTCTTGCATTACAGACAGAATCTTTACCATCTGAGCCACCAGGGAAGCCCAATTTAAAAATATAACATAACTTCAAACTATTGCATGAATAGTGAACATTTAACTAAATTTGGATTTGCTGTTTAATTGTGATGGTCACATGGCACTCTGCCAATTTTGCCTTGCAGTAAAATCCACATAACCTGTTCCATTTCAGCCCACACTCCAGGGTTGAGAAATTTTATTGGCAATTTTTGCTCATTTGGGGGTTGATTATTTACTTAATAGACAACTGGCATCTCTTGTGTTTCGATTCTTCCTTTAGCTTTCTCCTGCAGCATCTTGTTTAGCCATCTTATAATTCAGTAGCCTATCTGTGAGTAGGTCTGGAACTGTGGTTTTCAAAGTGATTAAAAATCATTACGCAATAATAGTAAGGATGGTGAACCCTTTCTAAGCAGTAAGATTTTAGTTTAGTTTGCAATCAATAGAGGAAAAAAAGGTAGTAGATGTGGAACTCAACACTATTACCAAAAACACCCTCTAGTGAATTACATGTGCCTTCCCTTTTCCTCACTCTGTCACTGAATCAAGTCTGGCTGCTTGAAAAAAAAAATCATTACTTGCGAAAGCTGGTAGAAAGGAAAGTTGCTTTTAATCAGTATGCCGGCAATCTGGGGGAGATGGTGGACTCAGTGTCCACCAAAACCCATCTCCAAAGATTCGGTTCACTCATGAAATATTTTAAAGGGGCAAAGGAAAGCATCTCACTTAAGCATCATGACAGAGGGTCAGAGTTGACAGCACTCCCCATCATGCAGACCTGTGAGCAGGCTTGTCCACTTCCTGTGATTTTTCTTTAAATGCTATCTCTTCACGGTTATTCATGAGATTACTGAAGAGGAAGCTAGGGAAGAGGTCATTTGTTAATGACTTATTCTTTATTTCTACGTCTTTGATCTATGAAAAGAACCAACAAGTTAGGTGAAGTATTGCGTGATCAAAAGATTTGAAAGGGGGACTTCCGCAGTGGTCCAGTGGCTAATGCCTTCCACTACAAGGGGTGCCAGTTCAATCCCTGGTCAGGGAACTAAGGTTCTACATGTGGCCAAAAATTTAAAAAAAAAAAAAAAAATTGTGCTAGGGCTGGAGACAAGCAGAGCATGGGTATGATTGGTTTAAGGTTAGTGGCATGACAGACAAAGAGAGAGACATCAGTAGAGAGAAAATAATAGTAGATGTGGAGAGCTTTTTCCTGCCCAGAGCTACTTACAACTTCCTGGAGAGGAGTTCACTAAGGCAGATCACACCTAGCCTTGGTAGGGGAATGGAAGAAGCTGTTGGATGTGGTACACTGAGTGATGTTTGCTTCATATCTACAGTGTTTGGTAAAGGACAGGGTTTGGGAAGAAAAAGTACGTTGAAGAGTTGATCAGAGTGTCTTTTAACTTTTTTCCCTATTCAAAAGTCATGTGTTTCTCTTCTTTCCAGATACTCTCGGCGTTTAGTGACAAAGAACTGGCTGCGTACGCAAAAGCAGGTGCCGTGGCGGAAGAAGCTCTGGGGGCCATCAGAACTGTGATCGCTTTTGGGGGCCAGAGGAGAGAGCTGGAGAGGTCAGGAAGGTCCTTTATCCACTGGCTCATAGAACCTGCTTTTATTACATTTTGTTACTTATTCTTTTGTGGTATGAGGGCTACAGTCCATATGGTCACAAAGAGGCGGACACAGCTGAAGACACTTTTAGCACGCAGGCGTGCACACGTGTCTACTGCTTTCCTTTGCCTAATATAAACCCCTTACACACGCACAAAACATACGCACTCTTTATTGATGGCTGGAGTTTGTCAGGCTTTACAGCAAGGTTCTGACCANATTCTTTTGTGGTATGAGGGCTACAGTCCATATGGTCACAAAGAGGCGGACACAGCTGAAGACACTTTTAGCACGCAGGCGTGCACACGTGTCTACTGCTTTCCTTTGCCTAATATAAACCCCTTACACACGCACAAAACATACGCACTCTTTATTGATGGCTGGAGTTTGTCAGGCTTTACAGCAAGGTTCTGACCATTTTTGGCTACCCTGGCGGTTCAGATGGTGAAGAATCCGCCTGCAATGTGGGAGACCTGGGTTCGATCCCTGGGTTGGGAAGATTCCACTGGAGAAAGGAATGGCAACCCGCTCCAGTATTCTTGCCTGGAGAATTCCATGGATAGAGGAGCCTGNAAATTAGGAGTCTAGGATTAACATGTACTCGCTACTCTATATAAAATAGGTGAGCAGCAAGCGCCTGCTGTGTAGCACAGGGAACTGTACGCAGTATATTGTAATAATCTGTAAGGTAAAAGAATCTGAAAAAGAATACGTGTGTGTGTGTGTGTAGCTGCATCTCTTTGTACATCTGAAACTAACACAACGCTGTAAATCAATTATACTTCAATTTTTAAAAAGTAACTCCATTTTACACATGATGAAAGTAAAGTCTAAAAAAGTTGAGTAGGAAACTATGCCCCATAAGTAGACCTCTTTATACCCTGTACCCTGGCTTAATCAAAAACAGAACAAAACAGAAACCAGAGTGAAGCAAAAAAGCCAAGGCTGGAGTATAAGTACACAAACGGGTAAAATTCCCATCCTTTACCCAATGGGGTCAGGCTTCCCTGGCGGCTCAGATGGTAAAGAATCTGCCTGCAATGCAGGAGACCCAGGTTCAATCCTTGGGTCAGGAAGCTCCCCTGGAGGAGGAAATGGCAACCCACTCCAGGATTCTTGCCTGGAGAGTCCCATGGACAGAGGAGCCTGGTGGGCTGCAGTCCGTGGGATCGAAAAGAGTCAGACACTACCGAATGATAACACTTTCACTTTCACCCAGTGGGACAGCAGAGAAGACAGTTTAGCCTGCTTGAGAATATAACTGCTTTAAGAGTCCTGAATAGTGCTTGCAGTTTACATTTTGGTGTCACTCCTGGTGGGCTTGGTTTCTCTTCTTCCTCCTTAACCTTGACTTCTAATGCTGACCATGAAGGTTGAGGGTGAGGTTCTCCCAGGGTTGGGAGTTCAGCCCTGGATCAGCTATGGGAACACTGGTGGGACTGGTGGGGACCAAGGGAGATGGGTCCAGGCCAGTAGAGAAAAGGCTCAGCTGGGTTCTGGTCCAGACTGGCCCTGCATTGGTTCAATTCCCGGGAAGTTGGGTGTCTCTACGGGTTTCTTGGTTGATGGTTTTTGTCCCTTAAACCTCTAGCTGTCCAGGAGGGGAATATAGCTAAGATTATGGATTCTCAGGGTTCAATACTTCTGTTGGGAAGATCTCCTGGAGGAGAAAATGGCAATCCACTCCAGTATTCTTGCCTGGAGAATTCCATGGAGGGTGGGACCTGGTAGGCTACAGTCCATGGGATCGCAAAGAGTCGGACACAACCGAGCAACTTCACTTTCACTTTCATGGATTCTTACTATCATATTTCCCCCTTCATTTTCTGGTAGGTATCAGAAACATCTAGAAAATGCCAAAAGGATTGGAATTAAAAAAGCTATTTCAGCGAACATTTCCATGGGCACTGCCTTCCTGCTAATATATGCATCTTACGCACTGGCCTTCTGGTATGGATCCACTCTAGTTATAGCCAAAGAATACACTATTGGAAATGCAATTACAGTAAGTCGTTTTCCTAATATTTGTGACAGATCTGAAAATATTGTTTATCTATCTACCTCTTCCTTCATTTTCCTCCTTTTTGAAGGATGAACCATGGTTCTAACCTTTTTACTTGTGGCATATCTTTGCTCAGTCCTGTGGGCAGAGCTGGCCTTCTAGAATACACAGAGCATAACATGTGGTTAGACCAACGGAGAAACATACGGAACATATAAAGAAAGCTGGGAAGAATTTATGAATGAACACGTATCAATTGGTACCATCTTCACTGTGCCTGTGATTTTCATTATATAAAAAAGTAAACATTATTATACATAGGTCATAGTATGAGAGAACACTAAATCTGTATCATATTGGCTATCCAAATACAAGATGAAAAGTGATTTTAGTCTTTTTTTCTTTTATAAAATGAAAATAGGTTCATTTTATGATTAGAAAAATTATACATACTAGTTATACAAAAGATTAGAATACTTTTAAAAATTAGAAATTACTTAGAATTACTTATGATCTAAAAATCCATATATGCTTAATGATAACTTTTGGTGTATATCTTCCAGATTATTTTCTGTATATGGGTTTTTTTCTCTCAAAACCTAAATTGCATTACGCTTATCTTTTTGTAAATTTTTTTATAAACTAGCAACATATTGTGACCTTCTTTCCATGTCAGTGATGGTCAGGACAACATGTAACCATTCAACCAGCCATGTTTTAAAACCTGCACTTCCCTGTCTTTCTAAACAGAGGACATGGAACACAGTTTGACCCCTTGATGATGACTTAGAGGCATTATGGAAATTTATCATTTCAGAATGTCCTCTAGAGTGGTACCTTCAGACCCCCACTGAAGTGTTGAGGGCTGTTTGGCTGGATGAGGTTTCATCACGGCTGAGTCTGTTTTTTCTCATGTTGGTCCCCTCTCCTTGTCAGCTTGGAAGCACTCCACCTCTTTTTACTTCCTCACTTGCTAAATTTTACAAAGCAGGGAGACTGAGCCCTGACTCTGGCACTCATCCTCTCTGGCCTGGTCTCCCCATTTGTTGGGTGTAGACACTGACTTCTCCCAAACAGGGGAGCAGAGTGACACCCACGATGCAGGGAGCCCAGTGACACCCTCTTCATAAAGACCAAGAACTCGAGTGTGTTAGCTCTCTAGCACTGCTTCTGGTAGGGACGTTTTTTTTGGTTTTTTTTTTGCTCTCTTGCTGGTCTTTCTCTGTATTGCAGATGGTAGATTACAGATGGTAGATGGATATTTGAGTTCTGGTATGTTAAGTGTTACTGTTATTTGTCATCTTCTGAGAAAAGCCAGACTGTAAGTAGATGTTTCACCAAGCCCAGAGAGAAAGGAGTCATTTCTCTTCATTTAGGTTTTTCTCAGTTAATGTATGCTAATAACCTGGATTCCTGAAACTACAGTCCTAACTTTTCTGTATCAATTTGTTTTCCTAGTGAAAAAAAAAATGAAGGGAAATGTGTTAAGTTTGTGTGCTGTAGTACAGGCTAATTGTGTAGAGGAATTATTAATTAATGCACACAGATGTGATGTATAATGCATGAACCCTTACTTTTTAATGTTAAAAATCTTATATATATATAAGATAGCACTTTTTAAGGAAAGTTATATGGGGCCAAAATCTACCTTGTTTCATCTTGAACATTCTGTGTAATTCCATGCATAGTTAGAGAAAATAATCTAGTACTGAATAATACTGACAGAAAATATTTTCCTCTGGTGACAATGGCTTCAGAATCAAGGAAACAGATTTGAAAAATCTTTGTCATTTTGTCTAAGCCCAGGAGAAGAACAACCAATAGTTTGACAAGATAGATGAAAAAATATTTTTGAGGTTGAAGAAACCCATTTGTGCAAAAAAAATTTACCTTGTAAATTTTGCTCTTGTGTTGAAAAAAGTTTTCAAGGGATAGACCGAATCTTGACGCTTTGAGTAGCCTGTGTTCCAAACACATTGTGTTTGAGATGACAGTGGACACTGGAATGGGACATGTAACTTTTCCTTGTTTTCTTTTGCTCAGGTCTTTTTCTCAATCCTGATCGGAGCCTTCAGCATTGGACAGGCTGCTCCCTGTATTGAAGCTTTTGCCAATGCAAGAGGAGCAGCATATGCGATCTTTGCTATTATTGATAACGTGAGCCATTTATTATTTTTAATGCTGAAATTTTTTTTTGAGGCCTGGATAATTAAATCTGGCTTTTTGTTAAATGTCCTATAAAAATTAAGTGACATGAAAAACCTCTGCTTATTAATGAATAAAATCAAATGCCTCTTTTGAATATTTGTGATAGTTTGAAAAAATACCTCTTTTTCAAGGTTAATTATTTGCTTTATATTCTGAGTCTGAGAACTCATAGGATCCCAAGATCAATAATCAAAACCAGCTCTAAATGATGAGGAAACTTTTTTGGTTAAGCCTAGACTTGACTATTTGTAACATTCACACTGGTTCCAAATTAAAGAATCAATACAAAATAATAATAAAGAATAAAAATGGGATTCCAAGTGAGGAATAAATGAAGTTAGGAGTGCTTATTACTGTGCCTGCTTCAAGTTCAGTTTAGTTCAGTCACTCAGTCATGTCTGACTCTTTGCAACCCCATAAATCACAGCATGCCAGGCCTCCCTGTCCATCACCATCTCCCGGAGTTCACTCAGACTCATGTCCATCGAGTCAGTGACGCCATCCAGCCATCTCATCCTCTGTCGTCCCCTTCTCCTCCTGCCCCCAATCCCTCCTAGCATCAGAGTCTTTTCCAATGAGTCAACTCTTCGCATGAGATGGCCAAAGTACTGGAGTTTCAGCTGTAGCATCATTCCTTCCAAAGAAATCCCAGAATGGACTGGTTGGATCTCCTTGCAGTCCAAGTTAGGGAAATTTAAGTTTTGAGTTAGCCAATTGGGTAATAAAAGGCAGAATGTAGAAAGAACTTTCATAAAGGAGAACAGAGTAAAAAAAAAGAATTCTCTCTCCAATAAACTTTATTTTAAAGAAAAATATTTTTGAATGCTTATTTTTAATCAAATAAAACTGATCTCATTTGGGAAAGTATATCTGAATTAGTGTGTTATTATTAGAGTTCAAAGCAAAGATGTTTGTCTTTCTAGTTTTCCTCCTTTTCTCTTTCATTTTGTAGCCAGACTGAGAACATTATGCTTTGTAGACAGGATGAGTGGATGGAAAAATGATTGGTGGGATCAAAATTGATAGTATATTTTGGTGTGGGTTACCCTCTCCCTCAAAAAAAAAAAAAGACCACTGTATATATAATTTTCAATCAATTGTATTGCATAAGTTATCCTGACTGAAGTGAAATAAAGAAAATCATTTTGACACATTAAAGGTGGTCTCTGCATTTACACGGAGAAAATGCTAACCAGCTAACTGAAATGTAATTGTCTAGTCCAAGCAATTGCTGTTTCATTAATCTAAGTCATGAGAAAATTGTTCAGCTTCTGCATATATTGAAAATTTATATCATTCCAAACTAACTTGTCCCTAACCAATTGTTCAATTTTCTAAATCCAGTCCATCACACTTATTGTTTAGGAATAAGCTGATTTTCACTAAACGCTGA
>SJYA01000612.1:12023-104168 GCA_006410615.1 Neotragus moschatus | reverse complement strand
TAACGTCTCTGCTTTTGAATATGCTATCTAGGCTGCTCATAACTTTCCTTCCAAGGAGTAAGTGTCTTTTAATTTCATGGCTGCAGTCACCATCTGCAGTGATTTTGGAGCCCCCAAAAATAAAGTCTGACACTGTTTCCATTGTTTCCCCATCTATTTTCCATGAAGTGATGGGACTGGATGCCATGATCTCGTTTCCTGAATGTTGAGCTTTAAGCCAACTTTTTCACTCTTCTCTTTCACTTTCATCAAGAGGCTTTCTAGTTACTTCTTTGAATTTTGGCAATTTGTGTTGGCAGACACAGAAGCTCTAAGGCCTCTTGAAGTCTAAGCTTCGGACATTGAACAAGCATTCATTCCTTCACATCTTTTGTTTAAAACTAGTCACGTGGCCTCCCCAAATTTGAGGAGGCGGAAAAATACAGTCTATCTCTGAAGGGAATAGCTGTAAAGTGTTTGTGGCCATTTGTTATCTACCATAGTTGCCACAGATGGTTTATAAACCAAATTGACTCTATACATTGCAAGATAACGGATATGTTTTCCAGACAATAAACGATGTCTTTAAGAGGGAAGTCCTTCATTATTGTATTCTCCCCCAGTGATACTGGTCAGTCAGCCGGCTGGTCCATCTGATTAAAAACCAACTGTCTTTTAACAATGAAAGTTGAGTTTTGTGATTCTCTGTCCTTTGAGGAGCATAAGAATATAACCCTATTACTGTTTCTCCTCTCTGATTACCTAGCCTGGAAGCATAATATTTCCCTTTTGTAGCCCCTTTCTACATTTATCACTGTCTCTTGTCTGGCACCATGTTATTGTACTTAGCTATTTATTTATATGCTTTCTCTCTCTCTCTCCTAAGAGGCAGAACTAATAAATGGCTCATGTTTACTCTATAACACCCACTCCAGTGTCTGCACATAGTAAAGCCTGAATAAATTTTTACTGGATTGATTACTGTGGCCTAGCTCATTGAATAATACAGTTCTACATTAGAAAAAAATAATTAATGACTATATCCACTTTTGGCTGAATAGATAGCAATCGTTCTTCAAAATAAATAATAGGTTTTCAGTATAAAATCTTAAGGAAGAATAGAANATAAATTTTTACTGGATTGACTACTGTGGCCTAGCTCATTGAATAATACAGTTCTACATTAGAAAAAAATAATTAATGACTATATCCACTTTTGGCTGAATAGATAGCAATCGTTCTTCAAAATAAATAATAGGTTTTCAGTATAAAATCTTAAGGAAGAATAGAACAGCAGACTTGATGTTTTGATTTTTTAAAGAAAGTCAATAATCACAAAGTTTTGCACCTATGTCCCTCTTCTACTCATAGTGTTTCCATACTGCAGGGGCAGGAAAAGAATGAAAATAGTGATTTAATGAAATGATCCCTCAACGTTTCCATTTATGCTTTTTTTCCCAGAAGTCAAAAAGCCTAATAGATGAGTCCTTCCTCTGTTTGGGCCTACCTTTCACTCCTGTGCTGTGAGCTTAATCACACAGTCGTGTCCAGCTCTTTGTGACCCCATGCACTGCAGCCCACCAAGCTCCTCTGTCTGTGGGATTCTCCAGGCAGGAATACTGGAGAGGGTTGCCAAGCTCTCCTCCAGGGGATCTTCCCAACCCAGGGATCGAACCCAGGTTTCCCGCATTGCAATCGGATTCTTCACCATCAGAGCCACCAGGGAAGCCCACCTGCACATCCAAAATTAGAAATTTCAGATTTCTTAATAGTTGGTCTCCTTGAATCTAGGATATTTGTTTGCCAGTGTCTTGTCATCGTGGGGGTGTCTGAAAATATTCTTTTGTGTCAAATCGCCTCTGCTGCTGCTGCTGCTAAATTGCTTCAGNCAATAATCTAAAATGACTCTGGAAGCTCCAGCCATCACATCTATGTTCCAAGTAGCAAGAAGAAACAAAGATTTTTCTAGACATCTCATACAGTACTTAAAAAAAAAAAAAAACTGTGTCATTGGCCATAACTTAATCACATGTCCATACTTAGCTACAAGGGAGGGTAGAAAACTGAACCTTTTTGCTATATGCATTGCTACCCTGAGAGAAACTGGAATTCTCTTACTAGGAAAAAGGACAGAATAACCAGAAATAGCCAAAGTGTACATTCTTTAATATTTCTCACCTGAAACCTTGGGATTTTTTTTTTTTTTAGATCAACATCTTGCACTTTACACATTTTTACACAAATCTCACGTTTACAGTACGAAAGACAAAGGACCTCAAGAGAAGTAACTGGGATGTTATTAATTCAAGTTAACAGAAGCTTTTATAATAAAAAGGGAACACATGTCAAGAAAAGATATTTTATGATTTTAAGAAATGATTTAGAAGTATATTTTCATGTTATTCCCTGATAGCTCAGTTGGTAAAGAATCTGCCTGCAATGCAGGAGACCCTGGCTCAATTTCTGGGTCAAGAAGATCCCCTGGAGAAGGGATAGGGTACCCACTCCAGTATTTTAGGGCTTCCATGGTGGTTCAGCTGGTAAAGAATCCACCTGCAATGCAGGATACCTGGGTTTGATCCCTGGGTTGGGAAGATCCCCTGGAGAAGGGAAAATATACCCACTCCAGTATTCTGGCCTGGAGAATTCCATGGGCTTGTATAGACCATGGGGTCACAAAGAGTCAGACATGACTGAGCAACTTTCATTTCACTTTGATGTTATTTACTCATAAAATCTGGGGCCTCCCAGGTGACTCAGTGGTAAAGAATCTACCTGCCAGTGGGAAACAAGGGTTTTATCCCTGGGTCGGAAAGAGCCCCTGGAGGAAGACATGGCTTCCCACTCCAGAATTCTTACCTGGATAGTCCCATGGACAGAGGAGCCTGGTGGGCTACATCCAGTCCAGGGAGTCACAAAAGAGTTAGACTTGCGTTAGCAACTAAACAACAGTTAATAAAAGCTGAGCGTATTTTAACTCTTGTGTTGGCCTGAAGAAACTGATCCTACTGAGAGTTCATTGGGTCTGTTTTTCTCTGCCCATGATGTTATTCACTGCAGAGATAAGAAGGGCTCTTTTAGCAGTCTCAGTCTTTGTGTTTATGGAAAGAGAATAACATGGTATATTGTGCTGCTGTATTATTGTAGATAATCAGTTTCTCCCTTTTTGGCTGTGAAATATTTGCTTCTCATTTGCTCATTTGTCTGGATAGTTGCACTGTTACATCTTTAGGGTCTGGTATTTTAGAGGAGCATTTCTCTTGGAGAAATGAAAAGAGGGGTAGGCAGAAAATGCCACAAACAATACGACTGTCCTTGGTGCCTTCATAGCGGGATGAACGGTGTGCCCAGGGAGAGGGGGAGATTAAATCTGGTTAGAAGGACTGTTTGCTTGTGAAAAGCAGCCTGAGCTCCTTTATCAGGCTGGAGGCCAGGTCTAAAAGATAGTGCTAACTAGGGAGGAAAAAAACCCTAAAATGCAGAGGAGAGGGGTGGTTTGAAAGCAAAGGGCTGCATAGAAACTATTCCTGTGTTTTCTACTTCATAGAGACACAAATGTGACCTATTTAAACAACTGTAAGGCCATGGGTTTCCTTAGGCACATATGGTATCTAGTTTACTGTGGAAACCACCTCTATAATCAGAATTTTCTCCATTTTATTTTTAGTTTTGGTCACCCCACACAGCCTGTGCAATCTTAGTTCCCTGACCAGGGCTTGAACATGGGGCCCATGGCAGTGAAAGTGCTGAGAGAGTCTTAACCACTGGACTGCCAAGGAATTCCCTAGAATATTTTCCTTCATGTGACTTAAATCCCTCATGCTTGACCAAACATCAGGCTCAACACTTGCTGAGAAGCTGGTATGTGCCAGGCATTGGGCCGTTTCTAAGGGGATAAAGTGTTGGTCATTCAGCTAGCCTCTCAGTCATATCCAACTCTTTGTGACCCCACGGACTGTAACCCACCAGGCTCCTCTGTCCATGGGATTTACCAGCAAGAATACTGGAGTGGGTTGTCATTTCCTTCTGCAGGGGATCTTCCTAACCCAGGGATCAAACCTGGGTCTCCTGCATTGCAGGCAGAGTCTTTTCCATCTGAGCTATTGTGAAAGCCAAATCATGATGTTGGGGTCACATAAGCCAAGACAACTTAAAGTCACAGAGATGTGTAAACAAACAAATGGGGGGAAAGTCACAAAACAAGTTAGGCTATGAAGCAGAAGTCTGTAGGGAATGCAGAGTAAAGTTGGTCTGCCCTACCGTTAGTAGCGGTGAAAGAAAAGGGTGTGGGTACTTTAGTTTTGTGAGTTAGGACATGACACAGATAAGGTGAGAGGGAGGGTTCTGGGGTGAGGAGACCAGGCCCAGGTCCTCAGATAAATCGCGGTGCCTTGTGTTGGTGAGGACGCTTAACCCATCTATTCGTGGGTCTTACCTTGTGTGACCCCAACCTCACGACTTGAATTTTAGGGCATCTGGTGCCCAGATCCTGCTTCCACTCACTTGCTGAGGCTGGGATAGGGAAAGGCTGGCCACACGGTGAGGACTGCTTCTTGGGTGGTGGACTCCCCCAGCTCAGGCTGTGCAGTTCATTTGCTGTCATTCAGTCACTCGGTCATATCCAGCTCTTTGTGACCCCGTGGACTCCAGCATGCTAGGCTCCCCTGTCCCTCACTATCTTCCAGAGTTTGGTCAAACGCATGTCTATTAAGTCAGTGATGCAATGCAACCTTCTCATCCTCTGTCATCCCCTTCTTCTCCTGCCTCCAGTCTTTCCCAGCATCAGGGTCTTTTCCAGTGAGTGGACTCTTTGCATCAGGTGGTCAAAGTATTGGAGCTTCAGCTTCAGCATCAGTCCTTCCAGTGAATATTCAGGGTTGATTTCCTTTAGGATTGAGAGGGACGTAGTTAGCATCTTGTCACATCCTGTCTGACGCTCCCGTGGTCTGCTGTGGTGTGGGCATTCCCTCCGCCCAACTTGCAAGTTCCTGGGGGCAGGCCAGGCCCTCTCCGGGTCCATGCTCTGGTGCCTGTGGTGCTGCTGCCTGTCTGTCTTGACGTGTGTGTGTTCTAGGACGAATCTGTGCCGCCAGTGTCTTTTCTGAAGATCCTGAAACTGAACAAGACAGAGTGGCCCTACTTAGTGGTGGGAACCCTGTGTGCCGTTGCCAATGGGGCGCTCCAGCCGGCCTTCTCGGTCATCTTCTCAGAAATGATAGCGGTGAGTGTGGAAACACCACTGGGTGGCCTGCGTGAAATCACTTAACTACGAAACCAGTTCTCATGCCAACCCGGTCCACTCTGCAGTAAGGCAGCCTCCAGTGAACCTAAGCCAAAGGCTTTCATTCCCTGTTGAGGAAAGCTGCGAGGCAAAAGAAAAACCCGGCCAGTTATACTTTAAAGGAAATTGGAAACTGTAAGATCCTTGGAGAAGGACATGGCAACCCCCTCCAGTAATCTTGCCTGGAGAATCCCATGGACAGAGGAGCCTGGCAGGCTACAGTCCATGGGGTTGCAAGAGTAGGACATGACTTAGCGACTAACCCCCACAAAAGATCCCTGAAGGAGGCATTCTAGTCACTCTCTTTGTTCGGGTAACTGGTGTCAGGCTGTGATTCCCACCCTGTTTGTGGAGAGGAGATGCTCACCTCACAGGGTAGTTGGGTGCTGGGGGTGGGGGAGGGTTCACATCTCAAGGGTTGAACAGGCCAGGCTCTGGGCTCATACCGGCCTCACCATTTAATTGCTGTGCTAAGTCGCTTCAGTCATGTCTGACTCTTTGCAACCCTGTGGAGCCCAGCAGGCTCCTCTGTCCATGAGATTCTCCAGGAAAGAATACTAGAGCAGGTTGCCATGCCCTCCTCCAGGGCACCTTCCTGACCCAAGGACAGAACTTACGTCTCTTACGTCTCCTGCATCTTAAGTGGGTTCTTTACCATTAGCGCCACCTGGGAAGCCCCCAGTTGCTGTGCAAACTTGGGCAAATCCTTCACCTTGCTATACCTCAATTTGTTCATCTGTAAAATGAACCTACCTCCTAGAATGGCTGATGATTAAGAGATGATAAAAACTATACTCCAATAAAAATTTTTAAAAAGAGAGATGATATAAGTAACGATTAATATACAGAAAACATTTAAGAGTGTCTACCTCAAAGTAAGTATTAAAAAGTGCTATCTACTACATCATTGCTCAGTAATCCTTACAAGGCTTGGAGAGGCTGAGACACAGAAGGAAAACTCCTACAATCCAATTGTTAAATTCCCTGAGGGATATTTATCAGGAGTGATCAGAAATATCTAAGGCTCCATAAAATCAACATTTATATTTTATGTCCTTAGTTAATCTCTAATGTTATTGGAGAGGATTTTTGTTAGAGTTGAATTGTTCCCCATCATATAAAGAATTTATTATGCTTCTGAATTGGAACATTGGTCTACAATTAAGACCACAAATTAAAAAATAAATGAATTAGGGAGAACCCGCCAACTGTTTTTACAGTACAGAATAAGGCAATCCCTGACT
This sequence comes from Neotragus moschatus, assembly GCA_006410615.1. Taxonomy (NCBI): domain Eukaryota; kingdom Metazoa; phylum Chordata; class Mammalia; order Artiodactyla; family Bovidae; genus Neotragus; species Neotragus moschatus. The sequence continues at coordinate 97,664 of SJYA01000612.1, read as the reverse complement.
CTCTTGCAATTCAAAAACAGTGTGGGCTGTATTTATTTGGGGGGCCTCTCCTTGGTGTCAAATGGAGCTTTTGGAGATTGACTAGAAAACAAAATAAATCAAGTCCTGCCCCCAAACAGTTTACTTTCTATTGGGACAGACGCATAACACACACACACACACACAACAAGTATATTACATGTCACAGGGTCGCAGGCATTTTAGAAGCAGTCAGGCAGTGGAGGGGCTGGCAGTGGGGGTGCTGTTTCGTGCAGTTTGGTCAGGAGAGACCTCTTTGGGCCGAGGCCCTGTGGGGTGGGGGAGGCAGGTGAGGGCGGAAGAGTTCAGGCAGAGGGAGCAGCAGGTGCCGAAAGAGGAGTAAACATGATGATGCAGCCTCCCGGAGGCCTTGTGCAGTGCTCCCGCCCATGGCAGCGACCACGCACAGGGAGTCCTCTGCATACGAACCTCAGGGTGTGAACTTGCAAAGATGCAAACTCACGCGCCAGGCCCTGTGTGCCAGCTGTTGCACTCCTGTACTTTACAGGGTTCTGTACTATAAGATTAAAAACATTTCCTTTATTTTTTGTGTTTGTGTTTTATGTATACATTATTTGTACAGTAAGTATTATAAACCTGTTACTATGCAGCTGATTGTGTTTGTTGGGGTATCTAGGCTAACTTTGTTGGATATACCAAAAAAAAAAATTGGGCTAGTGAACCTGCTCTTGGAACTGAGCTCATTCATATGTAGGGCACTTACTGTGTTCCTCAAATTCATGGAGACAGGAAGTAGAATGGTGGGACTTGATGGCTAGGGGCGGGGTCGTGGAAGTCCCTGTTGAATGGGTCAGGATTTCATTATGGATGATGAAGACTTCTGGAAATGGATGGTGGCAAAGGTGGCACAATACTCTGAATATCCTTAACACCACTGCGTAGTACACTTAAAATCTACCATTTAGCTAACTTGATGTTACATATATTTTACCACAGTTAAGAAAACAACAACACATGTTCAAAACCTAGTCTTTAAAATGGGATGCTCAGGCCATTGTTTCTGGGAGGAATATACAAGGTTCATGTAATCCAAGTGGGTATTTTAAATGTTCTCTCGTAGATTTTTGGACCAGGAGACGATGAAGTGAAGCAGCAGAAATGCAACATGTTCTCATTGCTTTTCTTAGGCCTGGGAATTATCTCCTTTTTTACTTTCTTCCTTCAGGTTAGTACCTATAATTTGATCTTCTTTATCGAGTCTATATTTAAGTAGAAAATATAGATTAATTATCTATTAGATTTTCATTAATTATGTGTTAATATAGACTAATTATTGCTTAATCAAAATCCAATAAAAGAAACAGGTTATCCAAACTTTAGCTTTGCTGCTGTATAGCATGGGGAGCTCAGCTCGGTGCTCTGTGATGACCCAGAGGGGTGGGACGGGGGATGAGTAGGAGGGAGGCTCAAGAGGGAGGGGATATATGTATACTTATAGCTGAGTAATACTGTTGTACAGCAGAAACTAACACAACATCGTAAAGCAAGTATACTCCAATTTAAAAGTAAAAAAAAGTTAAAAATTCTTAGCTTCAATTTGGAGTTTCCAAATCTTAGACTGAAATGAATTACAGACTCAGTTGGCACAAGGCTCTTTGAGAGGGCAGAGTCCTAAGTAGTAGACACTGTGACTTCCCTGGCTGCTAAGTTACATCATGTTACAGGTTGGCTCTCTGTAGACATTCATTGCCAAGGAGAAAAGAGGCTTTAACTCACAGGACTACATAAGTCCCATTTAAACACAATGAGACATAAACTGAAAAAAATCAGTACGACAGCACTCTCTTTTTGAAACCAAAAGAGTTAGTTGCTCAGTTGCTCAGTGTCCGACTCTTTGCAACCCCATGGACTATGACCCACCAAGTTCCTCTGTCCATGAGATCATCCAGGAAAGAAGACTGGAGTGAGTAGGCATTCCCTGCTCCGGGGGATCGTCCTGATCCTAGGATCGAATCTGGGTCTCCCACATTGCAGGCAGTGCTTTACTGTCTAAACCACCTTACTTTTTACTTAATATCAAGTAACTTCTCTGATCTCTTCTTCCCTAATTGATGAACTGTTTGAAAGAACGCACATTATACTGCATTTAGATACTATAGACCTGGCAAAAATGAACTAGTAAACTCTGGTTGTACTTGTCTACCTAGACTTTTACTGGTGGTTTTTGTCTCTTCAATTCAGTGCCTTTCTAGTACAATCCATTAAGTCCACAAAGTATTTCCTAGTCATGCCTAGTGTGTTTCTCTTTTGCTATTGTTGAGCCAGTGGTAAAAGTAAGCCAAGCTTTTTGTCTAGGAGTGATTGCCTTGCTGGTGGCAACTCAGTGTCCAATGTAGCCACAAGCCCCGGTGTGTTAAGAAGTGAAGCTAGTTACAAACACGTGCTGCACCAACAATGGACAGATGGCTGACCCTTGAGCAATCTGCCAGCAAAGATACTCTAGGAAATCAGCAAACTCTAGGCCTGGACTCTGGGGGCACTGACCACCCATCCTCTCAGCTTAGTGATATGTGCTCCAAAGAGCACCCACATGCCTGCACCAACACTCAACGTGGCTGGAGGCCCATCCCAGGGCCCCAGAAGCAAGCCCAACTGTGGACATCTGGGCTGCTCTCTATAATTAGAAAGANCAGCAAACTCTAGGCCTGGACTCTGGGGGCACTGACCACCCATCCTCTCAGCTTAGTGATATGTGCTCCAAAGAGCACCCACATGCCTGCACCAACACTCAACGTGGCTGGAGGCCCATCCCAGGGCCCCAGAAGCAAGCCCAACTGTGGACATCTGGGCTGCTCTCTATAATTAGAAAGAGGGAAGTGTCTGGCAAGGATGCTGGGAGAAGACAAGCAGCCTGACCATTGGCTGGTCTGAGAGCAGGCAGAGCTGTGACGAGGAAGCAGCAAACTCACTTGGTGCCAGCACTCGAGACATCTGTCTACACCAGGGGTCCCCTGCCTCCAAGATCTAATGCTTGATGATCTGAGGTGAAGCTGCTGTGATACCAATAGGATTAAAGTGCTCAATAAATGTCATGCTCTCGAATCATCCCCAAACCATCTCCCCACCCCATCTGTCAAAAAGTTGTCTTCCATGAAACTGGTCCCTGACGCCAAAAAGCTTGGGGACCAATTTTTGTTGTTGTTTTTCAGCCACTCATCCGTGTCTGGCTCTTGTGTCTGACTGTTTGCAACCCCATGGACTGCAGAATGTCAGGCCTCCCTGTCCTTCACTNTGTATGATTTTGAGTCATTGGTAACAATCCTGGCTTTAAAAATCACCTTTTCTTATTCATATTTTGTTGCCTTAATATTTGCCATTATAGATTTGTTTCTTTGCTGTAAGTCTTATATTTTTTTAATTAAATTATTTATGTATTTAAAAAAAATAAAATAAAATAAACCTACATGTGAAGCAAACAGGCTTTAAAATGACCAGAGTGTCCAAGGTTTATTTCCTCTTTAAACACTGCCTTCAGGAAAAAGTGTATGTGCCCCATAGCCTCTCCCCAAAGCAGAGCAGTGATGACTTGGTTCTGTGATGCTGAATCCATGTGGTCAGGAAAGGAGTAAGAGTTGAAAGGCACAGACAGAGAATAACAGAGCCTCCCAAGTGATGCATGAGACTACTTTGGGCACCTGATGCGAACAGCCAACTCATTAGATGCTGGATAAGATTAAGGACAGGAGGAGAAGGGGGTGACAGAGGACTAGATGGTTGCATGGCATCGTAGACTCGGTAGACATGAGTATGAGCAAATTCTGGGAGACAGTAAACAACAGGGAAGCCTGTCATGCTGCAGTCCATGGGGTCGCGAAAGAGTTGGACACGACTGAGCAACTAAACAATAACAACAATCTTAGGTTTATTGTCATGAAAGAGAGCAAATGTTAGCACAGGCATAAATCCCTGTCTCATGGTTCTGACCAGGAGGCTGAAGGCTGTAGCTCACAGGTCTGCAACTTAAAATACAACCCCCTCTCTTCTTTTGCTCATCCAGGCCACTGGGACCAGGTTGGCTCTGATTGCACAGAATACAGCTAACCTTGGAACTGGTATTATTATAGCATTCATCTACGGTTGGCAATTAACCCTTTTGCTATTATCAGTTGTTCCAATTATTGCTGTATCAGGAATTGTTGAAATGAAATTGCTGGCTGGAAATGCCAAAAGAGATAAAAAGGAACTGGAAACTGCTGGAAAGGTGAGTCAAATAAGGCTTCAGTTGATGTAAGTATGGTTGTTAAGACATGGGTTTTATTTGATAGATTTGTTACAACATGCATATTTTGATAATGTTAGTGCTCCCCACAACTAATAGTGGTCAACACTGAGTATGAAATATCTTATTGTGTCAATGCCTAGAACTTGAAAATGGGATAATGTAAAACTTTTAGTGTATAGAAAGTGCTATGTTCAGAAAATTTCTGAGTTTTCAGAGTTCGTTTTACCTTTTACTTTGTACACTGATGCCATTGTTAGGACAAAGGTTACCCCTGTTTTACAGATTAAGGAGTCCTTAAGGCAGAGAGATATAAGGTATTGATCTAAGTAGACCTGTTCTTCTCGGTTGTGATTTCTGTAGTTAAGCTAGACAGCCACCAGAGGGCAGTAATGCTCAGATTTGTGATTCTAATTGTAATGGCAACTGGGCACACACTTAAACTTAGACCTTACTTTGAGCCAGTTATTGTTCTAAGTATTTACATGTCCCAACTCATCCTCACAAGAATCCTATGAGTCAAGTACTAATGTTTTGCCAATGTTACAAATAAGGAACAAGTTAAAGGCATGGCTCGGATTCAGATCCTGGTCTACTTCAAAGTTCTTTACCGTATAGCCTCTTCATATGGGTTTAAATGTGTCTAAGCCTACATTTTATTTACACATATATGTATTTAAATGTTAAGTGTTGACAACAACCAGGAATTTTTTTACCCTTACTTATGTAAATATTATGCTACATTGAAACACTAAGAGATGAAGAAATAGTGAAAATTGTGATGTAGTTTCTACAGCACAGCATTTGCAAAGCCTCTTCACAGGCAATACTGCTTAGGCTTTAATACAGTTATGGTTACTCGAGGTGGGGCAGATAGCATGTCTCGCTCATGGGGAAGAAGAACAGTCAGCATGATTCCCAGACTTCAGCTCTCAGGTACCCAGAGTCCTAGAAGACCCTCTCGGCTGCTGGCTGTGGCTCCTTTATGGCGTCATTTCCTTGTTTTGTTTGTCGCCACTAAAAACCACCCCAGAGTGTTTGTTTCCTTTCTCCTGAACCCTACTGCTTTTCACATTTCAGAAGGGAAATTGTCAGTAGGTAGAATGAAGATCATTTTTTCTTAGACCAGTTACATGGAAGAAAACATCTTGAATCTAGTTAATAGAGCCTTACTTCTGTTAAAAATGGCTAATGACACTGAAAGTTGCCAGAGTTTTCTGGCAGGAGCAGGGCTGTTAGAATGAAACTGCTTGGCAAACAAAACGCCATCCTTGATCATCCGTCCTGGCCTTGTAGCTGCTTAGCATATCATACTGGAGATCCCCCCCTTCTCTGGCCCTCAGTTTTCACTTATATAATGTGAGAAATTGTACCAGATAATGTCCCAGGTTCCTTTCAGCTACTACTCTGCTGTTTCAGGGATCAGAGGATGAACAACTCACATTGACCAGTCTGAAATATTTTTAGTAGTTACTTTAACCTAATAAGGGTTTTGTTTTTTTAATGAGAGGTTAGAAATTATAAATGTTAATTATCAGCAATTCAGTCATTTTTCAATTTGGTTTACTCTGTCAACTCCTGATTAACCCAAAATGAGGGTTAGAAAGGTCTTGGAATCTCTGCCCCCCACCCCTGCCCTCTGCTCTTCGGCCACACCACTGTTTTTTGTTGTTGTTGTTTGTTTGTTTGTTTAAGTTTTTATTGACCTGTGTGCAGATTAGTCATGGTTCAGGAACATGGGGACTTGGGATAATTTCCCATTTTCATTTTGCAGAAAAGGCTTAGTAGTGAGGGTGTTGGTTGCTGGACTGGGAAGAGGGGCGGGAGGCTGTTTAGTCAGCCTCTTGACTCAGGCCCTGCCTGGTGACTGAGATAAGGGGCCTACTGAACCAGAATGGGCCCTCGAAGCACTTAATCTAGGGACCAGAAAATGAGAAGTTGAGTGACAGTCCTAACGACTAGTTTCTCCTTGTGTGAACTCCAAAGCAGGCAAAGTAGAAGAGCATAATGGGTTAAGAGTAGGGACTTGGCTCAAATAGCCTGGTAAGAAATCCTGTCCCGCCCACTCGTGTGCTCTGGAGCCTTAGGCAAGTCACCTCTCTGCTCTGTACCCAAGCTCCTCACCTGTACAAACAGGAATAAGAACATGGACCTCAGCAGAGTTGTCACATGAGGTAATACCTGGCACAGAGTAAAAGCCCATCTGTATTCTCTATTCTGGGGCTTCCAAGGTGGTTCAGCGGTCAACAATCCACATGCAATTTGGGAGATGCAGAAGACGTGGGTTTGATCCCTGGAATGGGAAGATTCCCTGGAGGAGGAAATGGCAATCCACTCCAGTATTCTTGCCTGGGAAATCCCATGGACAGAGGAGCCGGGCGGGCTACCGTCCATGGGGTCACACAGAGTTGGACATGACTGAGCACATTCTCTATTCTGGCTGTGATTACTGTGAGATGTTTCATTTATAGTAAAGATAAAAGGCTCTTCAGCTTGAAGTACTGAATATCTTTCTTTCATCGGGTTCCAGAAGCTGAGAACTGAGATAAAAGTCTCCAACCTAAGATTTCATTTTAGATTTTTGTCTCACGCTCCTTGTGCCAATGGTTTAGATGAATCAACTGCAGAACTCTGATTTAGGCTAAATAGCAGAGTCACAGACAATTAACTTCAGTCAGGGGTGGTTTAGCTGTCACAATCAGAAAGCTGCTCTGGCAGGTTTGAGTCNCTCCAACCTAAGATTTCATTTTAGATTTTTGTCTCACGCTCCTTGTGCCAATGGTTTAGATGAATCAACTGCAGAACTCTGATTTAGGCTAAATAGCAGAGTCACAGACAATTAACTTCAGTCAGGGGTGGTTTAGCTGTCACAATCAGAAAGCCGCTCTGGCAGGTTTGGGTCCAAGGGTTTGCCATAAAGACATGCGGGAGTGCAGGGGACACAGACAGCTGATGGTAACTGCAGGGTCCCAGGTCCTCTCTTAGAGCCACAAGCTCTCTCGCCTCTGAGTCTGTCTATACATTTGTTCTGTTCCTCAGTCGCTGAATATTCAGACCAGCTTCCTACACATGCCCTGGTGACCTTAACCTCTGTATCTGCAGGCCCTCCCAAGTCGCAGAGTTGCCTTCAAGTGCAGAAACTAAATCCAAGTGGACTAAATCAGTCAGATGTCTGTTCTGGTTTCATCATTAAGGCCAGGTCATAGTGTTTACAACTGGAATGTTCTCAAATGAGGATAAGCATTTTCTTTCCTAAGAAGCAGTGTACCTTAGGGAAGAAATGATTACACCTTCAGTAGACCCTTAGAAATCACTTGGGATTTCCCAGGTGGCTCAGTGGTAAAGAACCTGCCCTGCCAACACAGGAGACTCAATCCCTAAGTTCAGGAGATCCCCTGGAGGAGGAAATGGCAACCCACTCCAGTATTTTTGCCTGGAGAATCCCATGGTTAGAGGAGCCTTGCAGGCTACAGTGCATGGGGTCGCAGAGAGTCAGACACGACTGAAGAGACTTAGCATGATTATCTCTCCTAAGATCCTACCCTATAAAGAAAGCAAAGTCACAGAGGGCGTTGACTAAAACCAGTCAAGCAATTGCCTGGTGGCAAGGCTGGGAGCAGAATTAGGTTTCGTGTCCAGACCACTGTTCTTGCCCTAAGCTGATCTGTCTCTCAGCATAGGGCGTAGGAAGGCTTGCCCACCGTAGATAATAGCACAACCAGTGGTGCTTTTAAGATGCCCCAGGCTTCTCACAGAGCTTGTCTTGAATAACACATTATGACCATGCTCTGCAAACTGAAGGAACTGAAAACTCATCAGGGCAAGCTTTGGAGTTCTTTGGACAGAGCCCTGAGACTTATTCATATATAATATATTACATATATAATAAAGACATGTATATTTATTATTTATTTCAGAAGTATTATTATTTATTATTTCAGAAGTAAAAGCTCCACTTCTAATCAAGATCTCTTCTATGTTACAGATTGCAACAGAGGCAATAGAAAATATTAGGACAGTTGTGTCCTTGACCCAAGAAAGAAAATTTGAATCCATGTACGTTGAAAAATTGTATGGAGCTTACAGGTAATGAGCATATGATTGTTACTAAGAACCTAGTTTTATTGATTGCAATTTTTAGGCTGAATGTTTGTAGTTTTTATTGCTGCTGCAAACAATGATATGATTATAAGGATGACCTTTTTTCAGTAATTATCTCACTGAAAACAAGTAATGTTCTGATGCAGTTGGACTATAGGGTTGGATATTTACATCTCTTATAAAAATAGTACGATTGGGTCTCTGAGAGCTAACAAAACAGAGGGCTGCACAAATACTTTTTTTTTTTTTTTNTGACAGAGGATTAGATGGCTGGATGACATCACAGACTCGATGGACATAAGTTTGAGTAAACTCCAAGAGTTGGTGATGGACAGGGAGGCCTGGCGTGCTGCGATTCATGGGGTCGCAAAGAGTCAGACACGACTGAGCGACTGAACTGAACTGAAACCAAAGATGAGACTTGCTTTGAGGTTAAAGTGCTTCCTTTGTTCTCTGGATGAGGGCCAGATCCATTCTATCCTGAAAACAAAGACACACAGTCTGTTTCCCTCGTTTATTCTTGAGCAACTCAACAAGCCTCCAGCATCTGTTTGCCACTTGTTTCCAACTAGGGGCCCATTCTCATGAATGGATATATTTTAGCACTAACAGAACCGAACACAAGCTGAATCACAACTTTGTGGACTAGAACAGTGGTTTGGAACACTTACATATTTGGACAGAGATAGTTGTGAATTTCCCAGTGTATCCACCTTCTTAGTTATGTATACTTCACGTAGCGACATTTTTCTGTCCCTTTGATGTTTGACATACATGTCAGGAGCGCTGTAAATTGTTCAGTACCATTAAGTATTGTAATACTATGCTTACAGCACATAAGTTAAACTAGCCAAATAAGTAATACTCTGAATTTTCCCTCTTGCCAAGTGCCTTCCTTCTAATCTGAAAGTAAATGGATTACTATTCTTTAGGAGGATTTAGAGTAATGAAGTGTAATAAAGTAGCGAAACTAGCGAAGAACAGCATGAGGTCTAATTAGAAACAGTGTAGAACAAATTGTGTTTGGGCTAGTGGGATCCAGTCCCAGGAAGAAGTTCTGATGAGCCTCTGTAGATCTCACTGACCCTACTTTTCCAAACCCAAAACATGAACAGACTATAATCCAAAACATAAGAGACTACATAACTAGTCACAGAAGACGAGATAATAACATTAGACAATTCAAACTCTAGTCTTAACTCTGACATCCTTTATTTTTGACACAACAATCATGTTTATATCATGTGTTGAGTGTCTGAATTACTAGAAATTCATGTGTAATAAGAATAGCAACTATCATTGGAACATCCTCTGTGAGCTAAGTACGGTGCTAGACATTTATATTGTCTATTTAGATCTCAAAGCAGTTTTATATATCCTGGTTATCCCCCTCTTACAAATCAGAAAACTGATATACAGAGAGGTTAAATCACCTCCTCTGATTATAACTGGGAGCAGAATTTAACAGGTAGACTAAGCTTAAGCTGTGTTGTTTGTATAACCCAGCGTTAGAGAGGCTGAAGAGATGGTTACAGATATACTGGTTTGCTTTGCAGGAATTCTGTGCGGAAGGCACATGTCTTTGGGCTTAGTTTCAGTGTTTCCCAAGCATTTATGTATTTTTCCTATGCTGGTTGTTTTCGATTTGGCGCCTACCTCATCGTAAATGGACACATGCGCTTCAGAGATGTTATTCTGTAAGTAATCTTTTTAAATTTATTGAGATTATTCCATAACAGAGCTTCAGTAGGTCTATGCAAAAGTTTGTAGTAGACTGAAAAACTAATTCATGATGAAGCCACGGAGTTGAATCTACTCTAGAAACTGGATGTTGTCAGTACTGCAAGAATAGTTTCATTTATCGAGTGGACTGAAGTCAACCAAGCTAGTGAACACGCTCATAAGCCAGACTTCTAGTAATACATAGGACAGGAGGGTAGCCGGTATTCTCAATGTGGGAACAGAACATAGTTAGAAACAGCGAGAGGTTAAATAGCTTACCATTCATAGGCAGCCAAAGAGGGCCTTGCCAGTAGGATAGGAATGCATGAGTGAAATCTGGGAAAGACTGTCTTCCCTAACCAGACCTGGGATGACCCTGCCCACTCTTGCCTCTTAGCCTTCCTATTGTCTTGGTTTCCAAGGCTAACCAATGGTCTTTCAAAATATGCCAAATACATTCAATTAGGTTGCAGTCTAGTCTCGCCAAGGGGAAGCTATTCTTTTAAGATCACTTGGGATATTTCTGGTGTGATGGGATGATTTTTAAAGCAGTAGCAAACAACTTAAAAAAAACAGGGTCAAGACAGACAAAGTGAAAGAGTTTACAAGCTGTTCTTTTGTTTTCATCCAAAATTAAAATAACCATGAAAAAGGAATATGTATCTTTGCATCAGTCAGGATCCTAGCAGGGACAAATGGTCTTGCAAAGTACGGGGTCTCTCTAATTGGAAGAGTAACAATGCCATATATAAATGACCGTGTGGGAAGCTGCTGTATAGCACAGGGGGCTCAGCTCGGTGCTCTGTGATGACCTAGTGGGGAGGGATGGGGTGGAGGAGGGAGCTCAAGAGGGAGGGGATATATGTATACATTGCTGTACAGCAGAAACTAACACAGCATTGGAAGGCAATTATCCTCCGGTTAAAAAAATTAAGGGTCTATTTTTAAAGGTGTGAGATGTATCGAGGTCAGCAGTGCCTAGCTAGGAACCACCAGGATGTCACTTAAGCCTAAAGGGCAAGAAGAGGGAGGGATTTTCAGAACCCAGCATGTGGTGTTGAGGGGGACACCACAAGTATCCACCAGGAAAGGGGCCAACACAACAAACGCCCTGGCCCCTCTCCTCCAGCCTCCATCCCTACTATGCTGGTCCTTGCCAAATGCCACCAGGAGCCAGAGGAGCAGGAAACCTTTTGATGCAGGCCCTGTAGGTCAGCCTCTGAGGCACAGAGGAAGGAGGATGGTGTCAGGTAGAGATGGAAGAAAAGTGGTTTCAGAGAGACAGATGCAAACAGCCAGCTGGGAATTACCACTCGGAGTATGCATACTGTCTAGAAAAACCCCATCAAAGAAATTGGCCCTGCTTTTGAAAGCTGTCTTATTTTTATCTTTAAAATGTTAAATTCTGGGTAATTGGAAGATAGCCTTTAAAGGCTTTCATACTAAGGCTGCATTGCAGGCCCTATAGGAAGGCCAGGCAGCTAGCTATGGGTGAGCTGTTCATCTCTCTTTGAAAATTTGATTTTTGGTAATCAACCTTCTCAGGTATTTCCATGAATACTCTACTCACCATCCCCCGCCTCGTGTACTTAAAACACACTTTAATAATTAGGTTTACACTTTGCTGCACAGCAATAATTGATGCAACTTTGTAAGATCAACTATACTTCAATTTTTAAAAAAGAATTTAAAAATAGAAAAAAATTAACTTACAAACCAAAACAAGAAGCCAAGCGCCACGATACCCAGCCCAGAATTATCTAATCCGTATCGGGGTACAGAAACAAAGGAGAGAAGATTCAGTGCGTGGAGTTTGATTCAATTTGATTCAGCCTTTTTCAAGCTTGTGAAACTTTAGTCTCACTTATTTGAATGTAGCTCAAAGAGACAATACAAGCAGCTTAAAAAAATTAAAAAACAGACCTTAGAAGTTTGGGGAAAATTTTTTTTAAGTTCTCCATTATTAGAGGTCTTCCTACATTCCTCTTTCTTTGGGGAGCTCTGATGCCAGAAGTAAATAGCTTTGTAAATGGCACTAATTGTAAAGAACCTACTTGCCAATGCAGGAGACATTAAGGATGCAGTTTCAATCCCTGGGTCAGGAAGATCTCCTGGAGGAAGGCACAGCAATCCACTCCAGTATTCTTGCCTTGGACAGAGGAGCCCGGTGGGCTATGGGGTCACAAAGAGTTGGATGCGACTGAGCATGTGCACGCAGATCTCAGAATCTTTAGTTCTTCCTAGATGTTATCATCCATATCCCTTCTTTTACCTGGAGAATAGACCTTTAGCTTGAGGGTTGTAGCAGTAGATATTTTACTTATAAAAGAAAAGCTGTTTGTAGTAAAGGCTTATGTTGCCTAAGAAGAATTCTTTAAGCATAGTGCCGATGATAATCATTTGCCCAGTGGAGAGGTGGGGAGTGGGGTTGTGGAAGCCGCTGTCTGGAGGTCAGGGCTAAAGTCAGGAGAAAGTCTCACTCCTGATCTGGTCCTGATCAAATCCCTTCAGCACCCAGAGCTCCAGTTCCCTCAACTCCAAACAGGGTATGCAGCTAATCAGTAGAATTACCTGAGAATTATCAGTAGAATGATCACAACTCTGATTCTCTGATCAGGAACTTCTGGAGAGAGAAGGACTTTACAAAGTTCCATGAAATCCAGGAAATGAGAAGTTCTGAAGGAAGTCAGAGCATGCTGAGTTGTATCCAACTTTCTGTGACCCCATGGACTGCCACACACCAGGCTTCCCTGTCCTCCACTATCTCCCAGAGTTTGCTCAGGCTCATGTCCACTGAGTCGGTGATGCCATCCAACCATCTCATCCTCTGTCATTCCCTTCTCCTCCTGCCCTCCGTCTTTGCCAGCATCAGGGTCTTTGCCAATGAGTCAGCTCTTTTATATAAACTAATTTTCAAAATTCCTCTGCTTCTGTCTAGGGTGTTCTCAGCGATTGTGTTGGGCGCCGTGGCTCTAGGACATGCTAGTTCCTTTGCTCCAGACTATGCTAAAGCCAAGCTGTCTGCAGCCCACTTATTCAAGCTGTTTGAAAGACAACCTCTGATTGACAGCCATAGTGAAGAAGGCCTGAGGCCCGTGAGTTCCTTGCTGTCTCATGAGCACTTGGTTAATTCTTTCCTTAAGGTTTTCTGTCTGCTAGATCATGTCGACTGGAAAAAAAGGAAAAAAGCACAATGTGAGAGTTGTGAGTTAAGTTTTATTTGGGGCAAAATGAGGCCAATAGCCGGGAGACAGCACCTCAGATAGCTCTGAGAGACTGCTCTGAAGAGGTGGGGAGAATGTCAGTGTTCCATTTTTTACTGAAAGGAGTACCTGCAGTCAGGCACACATTTTGGCAGAGGGTTTCTGCTAGTCACAAGTAACAGATGTCTCTGCTGATGATTTTAGTGCTTTTCTAGTTATGAGATGATACAAGAAACTGGGTTCGTAAAATTCCCTCCTGAAAATGTCTGTCTGTAGCCTGTTCTGCCAGTGTTTTCCCAAAGCATAGGGTGCCTCATTCCTGATCTCTGCCCTGAACCCCTTTCGGGGTGTGTTGAAGGTCAGCAGCTGCAGCAGTTTGTGGTTTAGCCCTTGTAGATGAGAGGCAGATGTCAAGTGGCAATCGTAACCGTAGGATAAATTTGTAGTGATTACGCTGACATTGACTTCACTAGCTTTGTGATAGTGACAGGGCTAATGATATTTGGCCAACTTTCCTGGCATTTTCAAATTTCATAGAGGGTTGCAAGGATTCTGAAGTTGAGCACATCAAACGTGAAAAAAAACAACCACCAAATATCCAGATGTACTAGAACTAAATAATTTCCATGAAAATTGAGTCATCTGCAGGGAAGGTATGTGGCTTTAATATTGTGAGTAACTGCATTGGCAACTTGGCTTTCATCACCTGGTGTAATGCCTAAGTCGGCTACTTTATTCAGAGTAGGAGGATAAAATTATTGTGCCAAGTGAGTGAGTTAAAGAAACCGCAGGGCTAAAGTTAAGGGCCATCCACCAAGACTGCCCTAAATCCCCACGCCTTTGAGCCTTGACTTGGCTTCTGCTGCAGAATTATCATTTGGGAACGCTAAATATTTGTCTTCAGTGACCCAGAAATTTTGAGTTTAGACAACAATGCTACAATTCTGTTTACTCTAACCTGAACCCCTGGTTCCCATATTCATTTCGTATATATAACAACTCTAAAATATGACTCTCTTTAACCTGTAGCCTGGTTCCCATCTTCATTTTGTATATATGACAACTCTATAATATAACTCTCTTTAACCCGTACCCCTGGTTCCCATCTTCATTTTATAACAACTTGCTACCACTACTACCTGGTGCCACTACTTGTGCTGAACACAGATTTTATGTTACCCTGCTGTAGTGTCTGTTAAAGCCTCCTTGAATTTATACTTTTTATTCCAATGATTTATCAGACCAATTATAATAGCAACATAAACATACCTATTTTTTAGGATAAGTTTGAAGGGAATGTGACACTTAATGAAGTCATGTTCAGCTACCCCACCCGGCCAAACGTGCCTGTGCTTCGGGGGCTGAGCCTGGAGGTGAAGAAGGGCCAGACGCTGGCCCTGGTGGGCAGCAGTGGCTGCGGGAAGAGCACGGTCGTCCAGCTCCTGGAGCGATTCTATGATCCCTCGGCTGGCACAGTGGTGAGCATGCTTTCTGAGATCAGTAACCTGATTTAAGGCACTAAAGGGCAAGACCTATAATCTTAATGAAAAAATGACCACATTCTGTGGATCCCAAACTAGTGCCCATAGTCAGACAAATATATGGGGACAGTCAGGTAGAATATCTGGAACTGAGTGGAGTTCAGAAAGGACTGAGTATGAAGTTGATCTCTACCCAACCCTGGGCCCTTTGCGCCAGCTGGATTGCCCTGCGTGAACACACATTTGCTTTCTGGTTATAAAGGTAACCACACACTCCTGCCAGAGTTCTGAGCAGATTCCCAGGCTCCCTCCCCTCCCTTCTGCTTGGCCATCTCTCTAACCCTGAACTTGAGGCTCTCTTTGATCCTTATCTCCAGGCCTCTAATATTTGGCTTTTAGCATTGATGTTGCTAGTGTCTAGCCCCTGGCCCTCATGAGTGGAAGTGTGGCTCTTACCAATAATGCCTGCATCTCCCGTTATCTTGGGATGGTACCCACCAACCTGGCCCAGGGAGCCAACCGCCATGTAGACAGTCACCAGAATGTTAAACCTTCTTGAGTTGTTTCTTTGGGGGACAATCTTACGTTTGCAGTATTACAGTTACTATGTGGATATGAATGTGGAAAAACCGGCTCAACAATGCTCTACAGATACGCTGGGCTAATCCTCCGGTGGGGATTTCTTTCTTAAAAGGCGAAGACTAGTTGGACGCAAGTGTATTTCTTCACCGCGTCCTTTGCACTGTGGAAGCTATATCCTCACGTAGCACATGACAAGGCTCCTCTAGAAGCATCAGGCCTCCTGCTTCCAACAAACAAAAAATAAAACCACTACCAAAGATAAAGAGACTACTTTTGAACTTGTCCACTTTCAGTTGAACTCTGGCCCTTATGTGTTAGTCACTCAGTCTTGTCCAACTCTGTGACCCTATGGACTGTAGCCCACCAGGTTCCTCTGTCTATGGAATTTTCCAGGAAAGAATACTGGAGGGGGTTCCCATTCCCTTCTCCAAGGGATCTTTCTGACCCAGGGATTGAACTCCAGTCTCCTGCATTGGCAGGCAGATTCTTTGCCATCTTAGCCAACAGTGAGGGTAGGTGAAGACTGCTAGTTCTCAGGGGAAAGAGAGGTGAGGGGGCTAAGGGAGGTGAGGGGGCTAAGACGGGAGATAAGCAGCTTTCAGAATGTGGGGCCCTGCTACTGATCTGCTTTTCTTCCTGGTGTGTCTGGAGAAGGGGCACAGTGTCAAGGTGAAAGGTCAGAGCTGTTCAGGCGACAGCAGATACAAGTAGGACACTGCATTGCTTGCTTCTTTTTTTTAATTAATTAATTTTAATAGGAGGCTAATTACTTTACAATATTGTGGTGAAGGCAGAGGATGGTACACTTGCCTGGATGAAGGCAGACAGGAACAGAGAGAGTAATGGGGAAAGCCAGGGCCAAATGTGCTACCATTTTCCCAGGTAGAACAAGAAAGGGATGGCTGAGTTGCCATTAAAAAATAAATCTTTGTTGGCTGTGTGGGTCTAACAGGCTCTTACAGTGTAAGAGCTTACAGGCGGTGAGGCTTGGTATTTCACAAGCTGCCGATGTCCATATGCCACAGTAACATACTGTTCGGATTTTTTTGTTTAAGTCCTTCTTAGTTTGTGGAGTTTGTTTTCAGCTTCTAGATGGTCACGAAGCAAAGAAGCTCAACATCCAGTGGCTCAGAGCCCAACTTGGAATCGTGTCCCAGGAGCCCATCCTGTTTGACTGCAGCATTGCTGACAACATCGCCTACGGGGACAACAGCCGGCCCGTAACCATGCCTGAAATCGTGAGCGCGGCCAAAGCAGCCAACATCCATCCTTTCATCGAGACTTTGCCCCACGTAAGTGAGCTGTGACTTCCTAGATGCGGTCGGAACCAACTGCAGACTGTGTTCCTCCTCCAGCAGGGCCCAGAGTTGCCTTCTGTACTAGCACTGTGACCTTGGACTACACACTGAAGTCCATGATACCAAGTTTCCTTATTGGTAAATGGAAATATTAGTTGTGGTGTTTATCCTGTACCAATGTCATGGGAAGCAAATGAGGCAATTGTTAAGTCACCTCAAATTGTTGTGGGCTGCATTCCCACTATATCCCTGTTTGCTTTATCCCTTCGCACTTTCTTTTTTAATGAAACATTTTATTTTGAGGTAATTATAGATTCACGTACAGTTGTAAGGAGTATGGAGATCATATGTACCTTTGACCTAGTTTTCTCCAATGACATCTCGCAAGAGTGATAGAGTATTGCAAGCATGGTACTAATTTGATACGGCCCACTGGCCTCATTCAGAATTCGCAGGTTTTGCTTGGATGCATTTGTACACGTGTACTTAGTTCTCTTCACTTTTATTGCATGTGTAGACACACACCCACTGCTCCAGTCAGGATATGGAACCTTTGCGTCACCACAGATTCCTGTTACCTTTCTGTTCACACCCCTCCTCCTTACTCTCACTCTCCACAACCCCTGGCAACAAATAACTGTTCTCCATTTCTGTCATCCTTTCAGAATGTTATATAAAGACATATACAGTATGGCCTAGTTAGTGCATGCCTCAGCAAAAGCACCATGTGCGTCATGAGCAGACACGGCTGGGCAGGAGACGGCAGAGTCGCCGGCCTCCAGACTCTTCCTCCTGAGACGAGCGCCAGATGCCTTCCCTTCGCCCTTGAGTGCTTGCTGTCCTCCTTTCTCTCCACGTGGCTTTCCGCCTGGGAGACTGACTTCTGTGGGTTCAGCTAAAGGAAAACCTGGGGTATGGTTGGAGGGGATCACTGCCCTTCTCAAAGCAGTTTTCTCTACATGACATGCGTAAGTGACCCGGTACCTTCTCCCTCCCCTCACCCATGTGGCCTGAGCAACAGCCCCGCACCCATTTGCATGGCCCCAACATCCGTCCTATCCATTACGGTGTATCCATGATACCCTATGTTCTGCTCATACCTTTGTAAATAGTCACTGTGTTAAATCCTCCTTGAATATCCTAATTAGAGTGTGACATTCCACTCAATGGGACTTCAAGTGATAAGAGAGAGTTCAGTTCAGTTCAGTCACTCAGTCATGTCAAACTCTTTGCGACTCCATGAATCGCAGCACGCCAGGCCTCCCTGTCCATCACCAATTCTGGAGTTCACTCAGACTCACATTCATCGAGTCAGTGATGCCATCCAGCCATCTCATCCTCTGTCGTCCCCTTCTCCTCCTGCCCCCAATCCCTCCCAGCATCACAGTCTTTTCCAATGAGTCAACTCTTCCCATGAGGTGGCCAAAGTACTAGAGTTTCAGCTTCAGCATCATTCCTTCCAAAGAAATCCCAGGGCCAATCTTCAGAATGGACTGGTTGGATCTCCTTGCAGTCCAAGGGACTCTCAAGAGTCTTCTCCAACACCACAGTTCAAACGCATCAATTCTACAGTGCTCAGCCTTCTTCACATTCCAAGTCTCACATCCATACATGACCACAGGAAAAACCATAGCCTTGACTAGATGGACCTTAGTCGGCAAAGTAACGTCTCTGCTTTTGAATATGCTATCTAGGTTGGTCATAACTTTTCTTCCAAGGAGTAAGCGTCTTTTAATTTCATGGCTGCAATCACTATCCTTTATTTCCTTTTACAGATTGTGCTTTTGATGTCAAGTCTGAGAACTCTTTGTCTAGGTCTTGG
This sequence comes from Neotragus moschatus, assembly GCA_006410615.1. NCBI lineage: Eukaryota > Metazoa > Chordata > Mammalia > Artiodactyla > Bovidae > Neotragus > Neotragus moschatus. The sequence goes on along the minus strand of SJYA01000612.1, from coordinate 79,197 downwards.
TCCTAAAGATTTTCTCCACTGGTTATTTTCTAAATTTATGGTTTTACAATTTAAATTTCATTATCCACTTTGAGTTAATTTTGTCATAAGGCGGTTTTTCTTTAGTGTTTTCTTTGGAGAGGATGTGTACTCTCCAATTTCCAGTCCCCAACACTCCCTATTTATTACCTCATTAGCAGCCATCCTCTTTAGTATAGTGGTGAGTATCCCTGCCTGTCATGTGGGAGACCAGGGTTCAAGTCCCCGATGGGCAGGCAATACAATGTTACAGATTCCCTGGTGGCTCAGATGGTAAAGTGCCTGTCTGCAATGCAGGAGACCTGGGTTTGATCCCTGGGTTAGGAAGATCCCCTGGAGAAGGAAACAGCAGCCCACTCCAGTACTCTTGCCTGGAAAATCCCATGGACAGAGGAGCCTGGTAAGCTACAATCCATGGGGTCGCAGAGTCAGACACGACTGAGCGACTTCACTTTACTTTAGCTGCTGTGACTATAGCCAAATTGCAGTGAGATCAATACGGATTTGAAAACTAAGGTAAGAATTCAGCGACACAATTTTCTTTTACAAGTAATTTAATATTATATTGCATGCTATGTATTTTTTTCTCTCGATTACAAATTCCTTAAGGGTAGGAGCAGAGGCAAATTCATTTTTATACTTCCCACAGTTCTACCATAACAGGTAGTCAGTAAATATTTAAGTGAATGAATGAATTTAAAAAAGAATAAATTAGGCTCTGTGTGGGTCATATGAATATTTTAAATTAATAATGGTGAACATTGACATGTAACAATTTTAGGACTCCAGTGACAGCAGATGAGGCTTCCCTGGTGGCTCAGATAGTAAAGAATCTGCCTGCAATGCAGGAGTGAAAGAAAGTGTTAGTTGCTCTGTTGTGTTCAACTTTGTGACCATATGGGTTGGAGCCCACCAAGTGCCTCTGTCCATGGAATTCTCCAGGCAAGAATACTGGAGTGGGTAGCCATTCCCTTCTCCAGGGGATCTTCTGACCTCAGGATGGAACCCAGGTCTCTTGCATTACAGGCAGATTTTTTTTACCGTTGAGCCACCAGGAAGCCTATGCAATGCAAGAGACTTCAATCCCTGGGTTGGGAAGATTCCCTGGAGAAGGGAACTGATGTTCAGATGATGATAGGAATTGGACAATTTGTTGCAGGATATGAAATGAAATGAAAACTAAGATCATTAACATTCTAGTTTGACTTTGAAAATGAATGTCACATTAAAAAAAGTAAATGCGCAATGTCATAGTTTATGTTATAGAAACTTTATTATTACGTATTTTTCCTATAATTAGAACTGTCAAGTGTTAAATATGTTTATTCAATATACCAATAGGATTTTTCTAAACTAGAACTTTACTAACTTTGTTAATGGCTAACTTGCAGAAATATGAAACAAGAGTGGGAGACAAGGGGACTCAGCTTTCCGGGGGACAGAAACAGAGGATTGCTATTGCCCGAGCCCTCATCCGACAGCCCCGCATCCTACTGCTGGATGAAGCTACATCAGCATTGGACACTGAAAGTGAGAAGGTATGGCTTCCCACTTCATGTCCCATTTAATTTATAAAACAAAACTTTTTCATGCAGTCAATCATGAAAAAAACACAAACAGCTCAATAAAGAATTCTGGCAAAAAAAAAAAAAGGACAGAAGTCCTTAGATATTGCTCAAAGAAGACATACAGATGGCTAACACACACATGAAAAGATGTTCAACGTCACTAATTATTAGAGAAATGCAAACCGAATCTACAGTGAGGTATCACCTCATACAAGTCAGAATGGCTATCATCAAAAAGTCTACAAAAAATAAATGCTGGAGAGGGTGTGGGGAAAAAAAAGGAACCCTTGCACACTGGTGGTGAATGTAAACTCAGACAACCACAACGGAGAACAGTATAGAGGTTCCTCAGAAAACTGAAAGTGAAGTTAGCATACAATCCAGCAGTCCCACTCCTGGGCATATATCTGGAAAAAAAAACTTGGTTTGAAAGGATATATGCACCCCGGTGTTCTTTGCAGCACTGTTTACAATAGCCAAGACATGGAAGTACCTAAACGTCCATTGACAGAGGAATGGATAAAGGTGTGGTACATATAAACAGTGGACCAATAAAGCATAAAAGAAATGAAATAACGCTATTTGCAGCGACATGGAGGGACGTAGAGGCTACCGTGCTAAGTGAAGTCAGAGAAAGGAATACCATTATGATATCATGCAGATGTGGGATCTAAAAATGCAAAAGAACTTATTTACAAACCAGAGACTCACAGACATAGGAAAAACACTTATGGTTATCAAAGAGGGGAGGGATAAATTAGGAGTTTGATTTTAAAATATATATGCTACTATATATAAAATAGATAACCAAGAACCTGCTATACAGTATAGGCATTTTATTCAACATTTTGTAATAATCTATAATGGAAAATATGAAAAAGGATAGATGTAACTGAATCATTTGCTGCATACATGAAACTAACACACCATTGTAAACTATATTTCAATAAAAATTTTAAAAGATATGTAAGCACAGAAAAAAGGAAACAAATGTAGACAGCAGTTATTTTGAGGTAAAATATTTTTATTTCATCTCTTCCTTCCAGAATTTTCCAAATTTTCTAAAATGATTACATTTTATACACAAAAATTACTTTTATTGCACTTTTTGTTCGAATGCTTTAGCATATTAATAATGGAAAAACTGGGAAATAAAACACTCAAAATTGAAGCAGTTAGTTTAAATTATTTTGTGACTGGTTAGAAAATTTAAAGATTGTGAAGATTATTTGAATATTATTTACTCTTGTGAAGATCAGTTTGAGAATACATTTTTATTATAAAGAACATAACTATGCAAGATGGACTATGTAAAACTCAATACATAAAGCTAAAAATTCAAAGATGACACAAGAAATGAAAGGTAACTTTCTTTTGTATAGATGGTAAAATATTTGGATTTCCTTTACTTTTAAAACTTATTCCTATAGTTTTTAAGGTAAGGCTTCTGTTCTGATTTATTAATAGATTGTCCAAGAAGCCCTGGACAAAGCCCGAGAAGGCCGCACCTGCATCGTGATCGCTCACCGGCTGTCCACCATCCAGAACGCAGACGTGATAGTGGTAATTGAGAATGGCAGAGTCAGGGAGCACGGCACACACCAGCAGCTGCTGGCACAGCGAGGCATCTATTTCTCCATGGTCAGTGTCCAGGCTGGGACACAGAACTGATGAACTGTTATAGTGTATCTTAAAAATAAATTCCGACAAGTTTTTCTGATTCAGAGACTTCATAAGTCACCATAAAACATAGGTATATCTTATTCCAACTTGGAACATCCAATTTGGGGTTTATTACAGCTTTTGACATTTAGTTGTTAAAAGTAACATCTGGCTTGATGCAGTATGAAAACAGCCTGGCTCTGAGTTACCAAAAATATATGGAGAGAATATTACTCACCATAAAAAAAGTAATACCATTTGCAGCATCATAGATGGACCTGGAGATTATCTTAATAAGACCAGTCATTATCTTAATGTTTCTCAAATGCCATATAATATCACTTATATATGGAATCTAAAAAAAACGATACAAATGAACTTATTTACAAAACAGGAAAAGACCTAGACATAGAGGAAGAGGGGTAAATTTGGAATCTTGGATCAACAGAAACACACTACTATATATAAATACTATATATATATACTACTATATATATATATATACTATATATGGGTTCAAGATTGGGAACTCATGTATACCTGAGATGGAAAAAAAAATAAACATCAAGGACCTACTATATATAGCACAGGGAACAATATTCAGTATCTTGAAATAATCTATAATGCTAAAGAATCTGAAAAATAGACATAAAAATAATGGAATCACTTTGGAACATTGTAAATCAACTATATACGAATAAAAAAAAGAAAGTAAAAAGTTTAGGTATATAAAACCATATGTTGAAGATGTAATCCGATCCCTATCAAATTATTCATGACATTTTCCACAGAACTAAAATAATCCTAAAATACACATGGAGCCATAAGAGACACAGAATTGCCAAAGCAAGTCTTTTCCTGAAGGAAAATAACAATGCAGGAGGCCTAACCCTCTCAGACTGCAGACAGTACCATAAAGCTCATCAAAACAGCATGTTACTGGCACAGACATATGGATCAATGGAACAGGACAGACAGCCTAGAAGTAAAACCACACACCTACAGTCAATTAATCTTTTACAAAGGAAGCAAGAATATACAATGGAGAAAAGACAGTCTCTTTCAGCAAGTGGTACTGGGAAAGCTGGATAGCTTCATGTAAACCAATGAAGTTAGAATACTCCCTCACACTGTAAGTGAGAATAAAGTGGCTTAAAGACAAACATAAAATTACACCATGGGACTCCCTAGAAGGGATCATAGGCAAAACATTCTGATATAATTCATACCAAAATTTTTTCTTATTTGGCTGCACCAAGTCTTAGTTGTGGCACATGGGGTCTTCTGTCTTCATTGTGGCACACAGGATCTTTTTCATTGTAGCATGTGGGATCTAGTTCCTCAACCAGGGGTTCAACCTGGGCTCCCCTGCACTGGGAGCATGGAGTCTTAGCCACTGGACCACTCGGAAAGTCCCCATACCAGTGTTTTCTAGGTCAGTTTCCCAAGGCAAGAGAATAATATCAAAAATAAACAAATGGACCTAATCAAACTCACAAGCTTTTACAGAATGGGAGAAAATTATGCAAATGATGTGAACAACTAGGGACTGATTTCCAAAATGTACAGCTCTACAACTGGGTAGATAAACAACCCAATCAAAAAATGGCCAGACGTCCTAAACATTTTTCCAAAGAAGACATACAGATCGCCAACAGGCATATGAAAAGATGCTCAACACTGCTAATTAGGGAAATGCAAATCAAAACTACAATGAGGTATCACCTCACATCAGTCAGAATGGCCATTAAGAACTCTACAAATAACAAATACTGGAAAGGGTGTAGAGAAAAGGGAACCTTCCTATACTGCTGGTGAAAAATTTAAATTGGTACAACCACTATGTGGGGAGAGGAGGGCAGCTCAAGAGGGAAGTGATATATGTATACTTATGGCTGATTCACGTTGTTGTACTGCAGAAACCAACACATTATAAAGCAATTTTCCCCCAATTAAATATTTTTTTCAGAGAGAAAAAAAAAAAAACCCAAATGATTCTAAGTGCACTGACAATGAAGTCAACACTTGTACTAGTGAGTATAAAGGTCTTGATTTCATCTCTGTAGTCTATATTAACTCTTAAGGATACATCAAATGCCATACAGGCCAACTCTGAATGTTTTCACAAAGGAATAACAATGACAACTAGTCATCAAAACCAGATCCTGTGAAAATGTAACCAAAAGAGGATATATATTCTACAACCAGTGCACTAAATGTATTGTAATATTTGTGGTAGGTTGCTACAAAATGGCCAATAAACCATGCCCTCTTGTGCCCACTCATGTACATTTGCCAAATCATTTACAAATTACTTTGCTGCTCCTCTTACTGTGAGGTAAAACCTTTTTCCTCCTCCACTTGATCCTGGGCTGCTCTGGTAACTCGTTCCAGCCAAGTGCACACAAAAGGGACATCATGTGACTTCAATGTGACTTCAGAGCCTAGGCCTCAAGATGTCTTTCAACTTCCACCCTTCCCTCCTAGAACATTCCCACTGCCCAGTTCAGAAGTCCAGAAATCCTGAATGATCAAAGACCATGCAGACAAGTCCCAGCCACCATGTCCCCAGGTGTGCGTGAGGCTGGCTCAGACTTTCCAGCCTCATCTGCCTGCCTGGTACGGGCAGCGCTGTAACTCAGGCAAGAGAGCAGCACAGCCAAGTGAGTGGGCATGCTGACACATCATGAGACGAGCACCTGTTGTTAGACAGTAAGTTCTGGGGGGATTTATTAGACAACAAATATGCAACTGATCAGAAAGTAGAAGGCCACAGAGGAATGAATCAAACACAAAACAAGAAGTTGTATGATTCTGAAAATTTTATTTTCTGAGGATAAAAACTACAAAACTGAATAAAGGAAAAAGAAATCCTGAGAATCTGATTTAGTATTCAATCCTTTTAAAGTCATTAAGCTTAAATATAAGTGCTTTAAGTTCATGTCCACAAAACTAAGTATTGGGTTGGCCAGAAAGTTCACTTGGGTTTTTCTGTAAGAAAACCTATGGAAATGCTATGGAAAAACCCAAACAAACTCTGGGCAATTCAATGTAATGATATAATGAATTTGCAAGGGTTTTTTGTATGTGTCAGAGGGTATAAACCTCCTTACTACAACCTAATTCTATCTGTTCAACATAAACTTTTAGATTAAACTGTAGTGGTCTTTCCCAAACATAGTAGGCTTATATCCCTGTGGTGAATGTGGAACCACTGACTTCAGGGAAGTTAGCGTTCAATCATGTATTTCATATCCTTTGGCAACTAGAAAATGTTAAAGTGCTTGAAAGATGGACTCTACGATGATGTCCAGAGAGAAGACTTATTACCTACTTAGGTACCAACAAAGATATTTAAGAGTTAGATTTGCACTGTTAAAATCTGTAGATTTGCATTGTTGAGGCTGCTCTTAAACTTTGCATAGTTCTACAGTCACACTGTAACTGCATCAGAGGAAGTTTAAAAGCATTTCTATGTCAGGATAAATTTTGAAAGCATGATTCTACTGATCTCTACATTTAACAGGTTTCCTGCAGTCAACATTCCTTCCTATCTCATAATACCACCCACTCCCGGCACCCAATTATATATTTTGGTAAGTGCATAATAAATGATTAGTCTCTAGAGATGAGGCGTTTCCATCAGTTGCATCATGTCATGGAAAGCATGAAAAACCTGCTGAACTAGCTTCTCTGCATCAGTCTCTGGACATGATTTCCAGGCTGAACAGGACACAACAAACCTGCAAGGTACAGATAATAAATGATAAGTACAACACAATGTCAATACGAAAGGCTCCAAGTGGGAGCAGTGAAGAAAGCCATGACCTTTGTTCCACCTGGCTATGCATATATGAAATAGGATTGCTTGCTCACTATGGGTAAGTATAACCTGATGCAATAGAAAGTAAAGCTACATTTTTACATATAGCTCAACACCCAATTTACCTTGTAACTAGAGCCTAAGGACAAAAGGGAACAAGGAACTAGTCAGAGCTCAAGGGTGCTCTGGGGTTAGGTCTTAGTGTGCTAAATAAACTCGCCTCTTCCTATAAAAGACCTTCCTAACAGGCCACAAATGGGATGAGTTAAATGAATTCATGCCACTGTCTGCAATAAAACTTGAACTGTTTTTAAAGAATACTTGAAGAGAGTAAACAAAAATAATAAAATAGAAAAAGAAGGGTAAGAGGAGAGAAAGGCTGTTTCTAGAAAAGCCAGGGAAAGTCTCTTGAAGCTGAGATATGCCTTCCACACTATGTTCTTCTAGAAGCTCCTGAAGAAATCTCCTATGTAGTAGCTGATAAACGTGGCCCCAGGAAGCTGAAATAAAGAAGAAGAAAGCCTGGCTCTTCAAGGGCTCAGAGCAGAAACGTGGCTACTAATTAAGTCTCTTGGAACTAGCTTTCCCCTTTACAGACACACAAATTTTCTACACCAAAACATGCATTATGCTCAAGTTAAAATCAAAATGTTGTATAATATAAATCTGTGGATGACCATGTGATTTTCTCATCACTGAAAATTAAGACAGGAAGTAGGTATCTTTGACATGTACTTTAGATTACGCAGAATGAAATAAAAACATGTTCTGGCCCAGTATATAATAATGAAACCAATGTTTGAGTGGATTATATTTGCTGAAAGATATACAGGAACCTACAGAAAGTCTTGCCTTGCTTTCACTGGTGATTCATGATCAGTAGGCATTTTCTAGCTCTACTGTACATACACCTCTCAAATATTTAGCAAAAGCTAAGTATTTCTTCGCAAAGAGTAACAATTTCTATGTTAAATTTTTTTAAATTCAGTTATATTTTTAAACTATAGAAAGAATAATCATTCCTACATGCACAATTCACCAAAGAATATACACAGATGCCAGTAAACAAAGAGAAAATGTTTTGCTTCATATGAATTCAGGTTAGGTTATATTTTCCTATAAAAATTTGTACAGACTGCTTTATAATGCCTAAAGTCAGCAATGATGTGGTAAAATAAGGAACACTAACTATCATATTATTATTTGTAATAAGAAAACTTGGAAATAGTAGGGAAGTGGTTTAATTATGGAAATCCATAAGACTAAACCTCAGATACGCAGATGACATCACTCTAATGGCCAAAAACTAAAGAGCCTCTTGATGAAGGTGAAAGAGGAGAGTGAAAAAGCTAGCTTAAAACTCAACATTCAAAAAACTGAGATCATAGCATCCAGTCCCATCACTTCACGGCAAACAGAAGGGGAAAAAGTAGAAGCAGTGACAGATTTTCTTTTCCTGGGCTCCAAAAATCACTGCAGACAGCGACTGGAGCCATGGAAGTAAAAGATGCTTGCTTGCTCCTTGGGAGGAAAGCTATGACAAACCTAGACCGTATATTCAAAAGCAGAGATCACTTTTCTGACAAAGGTCTGTATAGCCAAATCTGTGGTTTTTCCTGTAGTCATGTACAGATGTAAGAACTGGACCATAAAGAAGGTTGGTGCTTTCCAACTGTGCTGGAAAGACTCTTGAGAGTCCCATGGACTGCAAGGAAATCAGTCAATCCTGAAGGAAATCAACCCTGAATATTCATTGGAAGGATTGATACTAAAGTTCCAACACTTTGGACACCTGATGCGGAAAGCCAATTCACTGGGAAAGACACTGATGCTGGGAAAGATTGAGGGCAAAAGAAGAGGGCGGCAGAGGATGAGATGGCTGGATGGCATCACTGACTCAAGGACATGAATTTGAGCAAACTCTGGGAGATAGTGAAGGACAGGGAAACCTGGCATGCTGCAGTCCATTGGGTCAGAGCGAGTCAGACACAATTTAGTGACTAAACAAAAGACTAAATATTACTCAACCAAAAACACCTCAAAGCATATTTAATGGCACTGAGAAATGGCTGAAATAATATTGAGAATGCAATTCACAAAAAAGGANGATAGTGAAGGACAGGGAAACCTGGCGTGCTGCAGTCCATTGGGTCAGAGCGAGTCAGACACAATTTAGTGACTAAACAAAAGACTAAATATTACTCAACCAAAAACACCTCAAAGCATATTTAATGGCACTGAGAAATGGCTGAAATAATATTGAGAATGCAATTCACAAAAAAGGACGCTAAAATACTTATAATATGATCTACATTTGTAAAAAAGCACACACTATAATCTATGCACATTATAGGTTACAAAAATAATGTCATGTCTCATAACAGAAATGTTAAATTTGTTCTTATATTTTTCCATATTTTACAAAATATTTTTAACAATGAGCATGAAGTACACATAAAATAAAATGCTATTTCAAAAATAACTTTCTCTAGGTCATACATTTGCAAGCTTAACAATGAATGAAAAATTCCTTTCAGAGAATTTCCATGTATTTGGGGTATATACACAGTAATGACTCAGAAATTGAGTACACCTTGAGCTCTGACTTGTTTTCTGAGCTCCAAACTCATATATCCAACTGCCTACTGGCATATTATCTTGTNTAAAATGCTATTTCAAAAATAACGTTCTCTAGGTCATACATTTGCAAGCTTAACAATGAATGAAAAATTCCTTTCAGAGAATTTCCATGTATTTGGGGTATATACACAGTAATGACTCAGAAATTGAGTACACCTTGAGCTCTGACTTGTTTTCTGAGCTCCAAACTCATATATCCAACTGCCTACTGGCATATTATCTTGTATATAAATACAAATTATAATTAATTCCTGTATTAGCAGAAATTTTGAAGTGACCATTTACAAAACGAAATTATTACTTCTACCCTAACATGCCCATTTCCCCTCTAATTTTCTCCATCCTAGTAAATGCCACCAGTGGAATCAGTAATCCATCAATAAGTCTTACTGATTCTACCTCCAAAACATCTCTCAAACTCTCCACTGCTCTCCACCTTCAGCATCAACTGCCTTGTTCAACATACATACCATCCGTGCTTCCTGATTTCTTTCGTCTCATTCTTGTTCATATTACTATCTACCTAATTTATACTGCATATAACAGCCAAGGGTCCTTCTCAAATGTAAATTAAACAAGTAACTTTAATTCTTAAAATTGGTAAAATGCTTCCCGTTACTTTTCAGAGGAAATCCAAACCCCTTACCACATTTCAAGGCCCTACTTCAACGGAGCAACCCAACCAAATCAGTACCTCCAGGAATACTGTTTCTAAAGCTCTCCAGGTAATTCTCGGATGCACTCAGGGTTGAGAACACTGCCCTTCCTACCAGTTTTAGCTCTGGTCTCCCCATCTTCTATCTCTTCTTCTACCAACTTCCCACTCAATTGTTAATACATAGCCACACTGCCCCTTAATATTCCAAGCTCTTCCCTATCCTCAGACTTGTGTGCTTCTATTAAACACAAAGTCACTGGGAAATAGGAATGAGCACAACATGTTGAGCTGGAGATTCAAAAAAATTAAAAATCATGTTCTTGCAGACTTATATTCTAGTAAGTAAAGATAGATAACACACACACACACACACGCGGTGGTTATAAACATTAAAATACAACAGGTGTGTGTGGAGAAGAGGGACTGCTATTCTAGGTGGTCAGGGAAGGCCTCTCTAATGAGAGCCTTTGACATAAGGGGATCACCCTTGCACATACTGCAGAAGGGACTACAAAGGGGAGGAAATCGTGACTGTGAGGGCCTCGAGGGCAGTTCTTCCCTGGCAGGTGCAAGGCAGCCTTTGTGGCTGGAGTGGGGGCAAGCAGAAGCACTGCAGGAGACAAGGTCAGAGACAGGTGAGAGCAAGACCATGATGCCTCTCAGGAGCACTCTGGAGCTTGTGTGACTGAAAGGAAAAGCCCTCAGAGGGTTCTGAGTAGGACAGTATGACCTGGGTTCCATTTGGCCATCAGGGCTGCTGTGCAGAGAATGGTCTGCAAGGAAGGAAAGGCGGAAAGCAAGAAGAGCACCGAGGGCCTGATGCAGTGCGAGCAGGGAACAGGTGCTGGAGGGCTGTCCTCCCAGAGATTCATAAGGTGAATTCCTTCACACCCTCAACATCTCGGCCTCGCCAGCCCTCCTCAGACACGTCCCCTGACCACACACTACATAAAGCAGAGCTCTGTCTCCCTGCCAGCTTGTTCTATGACCACATGGACTCAATTATTTCCTCTGAAATATTCATCATTGTTTGCAGTCACCCTACTTATTTGTTTCCTTTTGTTCCTATTTCCCATGTGAAAACTACAATCTACAAGAGAGGGGATCTCGTCTGTCTTGTGTCCTGAGCACCCAGGACAATCTTCGGCACATTGTAAGTTCTCACTAAATATTTCCTGAATGGGTGAATGGAAGTTTCGTCCCAGGATCATGAAAAATGTATTTTTTCAAAAAGTCAAAGACCTGAGGCATATCTGGCCTAAACTCTTAACCCTGCATGCAAGGTGAGATCCACGACTTGCCAGGAAATATGTTACAATCTTCAGTTTTCTCTGTATGTGATGATGATTTTTGACTTCTGATTATTACAAAAAAGGATAATAAGATCCATGTTTAAGCTTTATCATTAATTTATAAATTAATGTATAGAAACTGCAAATGTGACTATGGGAATATGCCATCTAAGACTTAGACGTCAACAAACACAAGCACCTTGGGTATACACAAACCACGCTTGACATGGAGGCAGATAATAATATTTTGAAAAAAATAATACTGACTAAATTCTTTAAAAAAGTAGAAAAACAGTATTTTAGAAAGTGAAACATGTCAGACATACCATTACTTCCATTTTTCAGATTCCACCTAAAATATCTCTAAGCCTGCTCTCTTCCTCTTATTCACACAGTGCTAAATGTAGCCTCGTTATTTTAATTCCCTGACTCAAGCTCTTAAAAAAGAGACAGCCAGCCTCTATGAATGGGGACCTTCCAAGTCTTTGTCAATTCTTAATTATCTTGTTCTCACCTCTCTTTCTCTTGCCAGGTTTTAGTATTTTCTTTCTCACTCTCCAAAACTTTAAGTCAAACCCCATACAATAAAAATGAAATGCATCTGAAAGGGTAAACCATCCTTTTCTGAATGTAAATTAATTTACCTTGTCTCTTGTCTTGGTATCATTGCTATTGTCTATGACTGTACTAACAACCACATATGTATAGACCATTAGTTTTTACCTGAACTAGCATCAAATACCTGAGGTAGAACAAGTATGGTAATATGTGTACTGATTTTGGAGGAGGATGATGACATGGTCACCGAGTCAATCTTGAAACAGTGTTGTGCACAAAACACCTCAAGGACTGATTTCACCAAAGTCTCAAAAGCAGGAAAGAGAGACTAATTATGCACCAAACGCCTAAGTGGTAAAAAATAAGAGCCCATGGAGCAAGTGACAGATGACAACATCAGAATCACAGTAGAGGGAAGATGCTCAAACAACAAAAATCCGCACAGTAAGAATAAGAGAGCAGCCTTACCTGTCATCTCTGATATGATAGAAGAATCCATAGCCATTGTGCACCATGGGAACCATCACGCCCTGGACTCTTAAATAACCAACCAGACTGGTTGAGAGAACAAAGTTTCCACCTCCTCCACTGTACAGCACAAAGAAAGGATATTTTACTAGGCTTACAGAGGCTTACGTTGTTTCTGAAAAGCTTTTAACATCCAGGAAGAAGAACTGCTGAGGTGACAAGACACCACTTTGTGTTACCTCCTGGAGAAGAGGGGGTCTGTGAAGAGTTCTGGAACAGGGAGGCCTTCCTCCTTTGCTATGAGTGAGAGGCCTAAAAGATGACGGTCAAATCCTGCAATAGAACCCCAAACTTGAAGTTAGAAGAGTTTCCTGCACAAGAGAATTTTTTTTTTTTGAGTGATAATAATTCCAGGGTAAGTACCTTTTCCAGTTGAACAGTCTTTCATCATTTTATTATGTTTTGCAAAAGCTTCTAACATCATGTGCTGCTGCTCAAGAAGCTGTATTAAAAATCAAGAGATACTTTAATAACAAACTGTACAGAAACTAAACAGAAAAACCTGAGCTCAAAGTAATTAGAATTTGGGTAATTTAGAAGAGAAAAAAGAAAGATTTCAAGAAAGACCTTGAGACACATAATTTTTGTGTCTTTTTCCACACTTCTTCTATTGCCTTTTTTAAAAAAATATATTTTATATTGGGGTATAGTTGATTAACAATATGGTGTTAGTTTCAGGTGAACATCAAAGTGATTCAGTTCTACATATACATTTACCCATCCCTTTTCAGATTCTTTTCCCATTTAGGTTATTATGCTCAGAATACTGAGCAGACTTCTCTATGCTTTATAGTAGGTCCTAGTTGGTTATCCATTTGAAATATATCAGTGTGTCCATGTCAATTCCAAACTTCCAATCTATCCCACCCCCAATCCTTACCCCCTCTTCCACTGCCTTTCCTTCCTAAAACAAAAGCACAGTTGTACAAAAAAGATAATTAAACAGCTCCATGAAATTAAAATAAGGAGAAGGCAATGGCACTCCACTCCAGTACTCTTGCCTGGAAAATCCCATGGATGGAGGAGCCTGGTGGGCTGCAGTTCATGGGGTCACTAAGAGTCGGACACGACTGAGTGACCTCCCTTTCACTTTTCACTTTCATGCATTGAAGAAGGAAATAGCAACCCACTCCAGTGTTCTTGCCTGGAGAATCCCAGGGACGAAGGAGCCTGGCGGGCTGCCGTCTATGGGGTCGCACAGAGTCGGACACGACTGAAGCGACTTAGCAGCAGCAGCAGCAACACATATATAACTAGGTGCTTTCCTGGTGGCTCAGTGGTAAAGAATCCGCCTGCAATGCAGGAGACAGGGGTTCGATCCCTGGGTCAAGAAGATCCCCTGGAGAAGGAAATGGTCACCCACTCCATTATTCTTGTCTGAGAAATCCCAGGGACAGAGGAGCCTGGTAGGCTACAATCCACGGGGTCACAAAGAGTTGGACAAGACAGTGACTAAACAACAATATATAGCAATGTCTATCAGAACTAAAGAAGCAAATGCAATACCAAAACGCAGCGGGAATGTACTACCCTTTTGTGGTAAATGCTTGAAAGTAAGCATAAAACAAAATAAAACATATAAAGCTATATTGGTTCTAATATAAAAAAAAAATCTCATTTCAAAAACGTTCAACCACATCAAGAAAAGTTTCCTTGTAAAGACGTTTGGGAACAGTCTGCACTGTATGGGTGCTATCTAAAGGCAGATCAACAGTAGTGAAATACTCAAGGTGTGGGAAATTACTTTGCCTAGAAGAGGATGCAAATGGGCTTATCAGGTCTTCCCTGTTTCTCTCTCCAAATACATACCTCACTGGCAAATGAAGAAATGTTTGACAGTTTCCAGGAAAAAAGGTTTGAAAATATTTTACTGATTCAGGGATTTGAAGAAGTTAGTTATGCAAGGATCAGGTTTCCTTTAGAACAAACAACTTATCTTTTTTCTTTTTGAATACTCACGCTGGTAGAAGGATTCTGCATGGATTGGCACCAACTGACTGCTTCTACTGTACATGGTCGCACAGTCTCTGTACGGCCATGATAAAACAATCTTGTCATAGCTGTTTCATAGCAGCAACCGGGACTATAAGAAAAAAAGAAAATGAAAGAGAATGTATCATGAGAAATAAGACCGATAATGCTACTACAAAGAGTTTACCTAGTAAAGCAGGCTTTGGTCAGAGATTAAGTTCTATGATACAGACTGCAATTGAGATTTTCAATAACAAGAGGCTATTTTCAACAGCCAAGAGCAAAAACTACTCAGGCTTGGTATAACAAATGTTTCAAAGGCGTGGCTGCCGTCAGGTTGTATGCTTTGGTGTCTGTGGTAGGTGGCCTCTAAGATGCCTCCAGTGGTCCCTGCCTCCTGCTCCTAAAGCCCTGGCATAACCTCTCACGTTGGGTGTAGGATGGCCTTGGTGTCTTCTTTCTAACAAAAAGAGCAGGACAAAAGCAGGGAGAAGTCACTTCTGAAATCAGGTTACAAAGTGAGCTCTCTCATGCTCTCTCACTTCCTCACTCTGAGGAAAGCCTGCTGCCGTGCTTGGGGCTGCCCTGTAGAGAGGCCTCTAGACTAGAGCTTGGAAGGAAGGCACTTTACTAATAACCATGTGCGTAAGACTAGACACAGATCCTCTTGCAGGAGTGCCTTCAGGTGAGGGCGTGGCGCTGGCTGACACCCCGACTATAATAACTGAAGTCAGAGGCATCCAGCTAGGCTGCGCCTGGTTTCCTGACAGAAGACACAAGATGACAAGGAAGCGTTTGTTGTTCTAAGCTACTAAGATATTGGGTAATTCATTACACAGCAAGAGAGAATACAGAGTGCTTGTCCTTTCGTTCCCTCATACAGAGCATGAATGACTGTAAAATTAAGTAAAAGCATTATTTAATAAGCTCCCTAGGCAAGGGGTCCTCAAACCTCTGGGATCTAATGCCTGATGACCTGAGGTGGAGCTGATATAATATTAGAAATAAAGTTCACAATAAATGTAATGTGCGTAAATCATGTTGAAATCATGCCTCCCCTCTCCCCATGGGAAATCTGTCTTCCAGAAAACCCATCCCTGGTGCCAGAAAGGTTGGGAACTGCTGCCGAAGGATGATGACTATTTTCATGGGTTGGAGAATGATATAAATGATATAACAATTTTTGGTACAAAGCTCTCTTTCCTGGTGATAGGAATTCAGTTAAAGCAATCAAATGGAATTAGAGTAAAAGGTCTGCAAGTGGGCACTAAAAGGGGTAAACGCTTTTTTTATTTTTTGGTCATGCCAAACAGCTTGTGGAATCTTAGTTCCCTCACCAGGGATCAAACCTGGGTCCATGGCAGTGAAAGCACCCAGTCTTAACCACTGGGCCACCAAGAAATTCCCTCAAATAGTTATCGGGCCTCTTCTGTTCGGTGTTTCTATAAGACTATCTCCCCGAGCTGAAATAGTATCTTTTCAAAATGTGAATGAGAAAGTGTAAGTAACAATCTAGGGACTTCCCTCCTGGTCCAGTGGGTAAAACTTTGCCTTCCAATGTAGGGGGTGTGGGTTCAATTCTTGGTCAGAGAGCTAGGATACCACATACCTCCTGGCCAAAAAACCAAAACAGAAGCAATACTGTAACAAATTCAACAAAGACATTAAAAATAGCTCACATAAAAAACCTTTAAAAAAAATTAAAAATAAAGGCAGTAAGAATGAATGAAAAAATATCACTGCTCAGCAACTTGTAATGAAATAATAGAGATCTTGGTAATGATCAATGGCCACTAAAACCATGAGGTAAAAATATCAGGGAGGAAACTTTATAATGGATGTTGGCTTAAAAAACTGAACAGGAAGTCCTAAGATGGCAGAGGACTAGGACAGGGAGACCACTTTCTCCCTCACAAATTCATCAAAAGAACATTTCAACGCTGAGTAAATTCCACAGAACGACTTCTGAATGCTGGCAGAGGACATCAGGCACCCAGAAAAGCAGATCATTGTCTTCAAAAACAGGTAGGAAAAAATATAAAAAAGGAGACAAAAGAGGTAGGGAGGGAGCTCCGTCCCAGGAAGGGAATATTAAGAAGAGAGGTTTCCAAACACCAAGAAACAGTCTCACTGCCGAGTCTGTGGAGAGCCTTGGAAGGAGAGAGGGCAACATATCAGGAAGGAAAAATAAATAAATAATTTAAACCAACAGATTATGAGCCCAACAGTAACTCCCACAGCAGAGAAGCAGCACAGATGCCTGCATCCGCCACTAGCAAGAGGGGGCTGGGCAAGGAGGCGCGGGAGGCACGGGCTGCAGTGCTTTGTAAGATTCGGGCCAGAACGCCCTGAGCGTAACCAGAGTGAACTAACTTGAGCTAGCAAACCAGACTGTGGGATAGCTGCCACACGAAAAGCTCGAACATAAGACACCACCAGGACTGCGCACAGAACAAAGGACGGAACAGAACTAGCCGGCTACAGACCATCCCCTTCCAGTGACAGGCAGCCAGAGCGGTAAGGGCTGGAAGGGGGTAATCGCAGCCCAAGAGAGACATTACATACCAAAATGCAAGCAGGCTTCTTTGTTAACTAAGACTTCTGGGGGTTCTGGACAGTTATCAGCCGCCAGAGAAGGGACGCCAGCGATATACCCAGAAAACTGAGCAGCAGAGACGGGAAAGGCGATAAGTTGCAGCGACTGTGCTCGCCAAACACCTGAGCTACTCGGACTTAGGAAGGGCACAAAACACAGGCCCAACCGAATCTGTGCCTCTGGGCTACCTGAGAGCCAAGCCTGAGCGGCTTAGACCGGGGAGGTGCATGCAGCCTAGGGCCGGCCTTAGATAGTTCCTGGTGGAGCAACGTAGAGCCAGAGTGGTGTGCACCGCAAGCAGGGGCAGGCGCAGTGGGGCTGAGACACTGCAAGCACANACAGAATGGACTTTTGGACTTTGAGGGAGAGGGAGAGGGTGGGATGATTTCGGAGAATGGCACTGAAACATGTATACTATCATGTAAGAAACAAATCGTCAGTCTATATTCAATACAGGATACAGGATGCTTGGGGCTGGTGTGTGCACAGGGATGATCCAGAGAGTTGATATGGGGTGGGAAGGTGGGGGGGGGTGCTTCAAGATTGGGAACTCATGTACACCTGAGATGGAAAAAAAATTAAAAATTAAAAATTAAAAAAGACAAGGATGCCTGAATCTGCCAAATTCTATTCAACATATTACTGGCTGTTCTAGCTATAAAGAAAGAAATAAAAGGTATCCAAATCAGAAAGTAAAAACTGAAGCTATCTCTATTCACAGATATCTGGTCTTATATATGGAAAATGCTAAAGAATCTACAAAAAAATTGTTGGAGTTAATAAATGAATTCAGTTTTTTCAGGGTATGAAGTCAACATGCAAACATCAGTTGCATTTCTATACACTAGCAATAAGTAACCTGAAAAGTAAATCAAGAAAACAGTTTACAATAGCATCAAAAAGAACACTTAGGACTAAGTTTACCCAAGGAGACAAAAAGACATGTACACTGAAAACTAGAGAAGCCACTGCAATGAGAAGTCCGTGGACAGCAATGAAGAGTAGCTGCCGCTCTCTGCAACTAAAGAAAGCAATGAAGACCCAGCTCAACCAAAGATAAATTTTAAAAACATAAAGACACATATTCTCAGATAAAATTTTTAAAAGATCAACAAGCTTCCACGTCTGCTTAGGATGTAGAAAGCACAACATACCATCTCTCTTATCCTAAAAATGACTAAAGATTAGATTCCATAAAACTGTATCTTGTCATGAACCCATTTGAAAACAGGCTTCAAGAAAACCAACTGATCTGAATTCCAAAGCATGGCAAACCTCTGTAAGAAGAGAACAGGTACTTCAAAAGTATCAAGGTAATGAAAAACAAGGAACGATTGTCAAAGTGTCACAGACGGAAACCTAACAACACTGCTGATGAAAGTACAAATTAGGGCACAGTGCCAAGTGGGGAAAAAACCTCAGCGGAGACACCAGGGAGTTACAGTGGGACAGCTAGACTACAGATATCCCCTTCGGCCTCCAGACTCTGAAAATGGAGAAGAATTGGTCCTCACCGTCCATGAAGTCTGTNAAAGTGTCACAGACGGAAACCTAACAACACTGCTGATGAAAGTACAAATTAGGGCACAGTGCCAAGTGGGGAAAAAACCTCAGCGGAGACACCAGGGAGTTACAGTGGGACAGCTAGACTACAGATATCCCCTTCGGCCTCCAGACTCTGAAAATGGAGAAGAATTGGTCCTCACCGTCCATGAAGTCTGTAATAGGCCAGCTGAAGTGCCAGCTGAATAAATGTATCAGGGTGAAGCTGCTTCTTCTTGGTTTGCTTTTTGCCAAAAGATGTAAAGGCACGCACCACAAGCTGGAGATCGGACGCCTAACAAACAGAATTAAATGGGAAGAGTGAACATATAGCCAAGGAGAATACCCCCAAAGATAACCAAATTATCATTAGCATTAAATGAATAAAACAGAAATAAAGGTGTTAAAAGCTATAACTTTTAAATGTTTTATGCCATCATACGTGGATGATAGCCAAATATTCATATACAGTAGTTAAAAGATAAAGTATCAACTATCAAAGAGAAAAGTGAAAAATCTACCTGCTTGAAATACTGGGCCTTAGCTTGGTTGATGTCATTTAATACTTTTTCATCCACAGTGAAAACAAGCTCCTCTGGAACCGGTATATCCCGTACTTTTTCTGAGCCCTGAAAATAGGGAAAACTTAAAAATACTGTATCTATAAAAATATGAGGCCAAAAGGGAGGAAATCATTTGTTCTAACATACCTTCCATCTTCCTTCATTCTCAAGAATCTTCTCATCAATATAATAGCAGATTTTTACCAGAACCATTGCATCAAAAGGAGCATGCTAAAATGAAAACATATAAGATTTTGAATACTTTATGTAATTTAAGACTTGACCAAGCATTTTATTTTCATTTTTGCCCCACTCTTAACACACAAGAGCAGAATTCTCATATGCCTCAACTCATAATGATAAAGATAGGGATATTCTACAGTACAGCAAGTAATTGATGTATTTTATTTTCTGAGAAAGAATGGATATTTAAAGTCAGAAGCACATAATCAGGGCTCTTGAAGTAATGGGAAAGGATGTAAAGTAAATATGAATCATAAAGAGAAAACAATTGCTATTTGTACTGGAAGTTAAAGGAAGTACACACATATACATACACAGTGGTAAAATGTTAAGGAGTGATGAGAGCACTATGAAAAAGCAGATGGAGCTGTCAGTGACAGCACAGGTAACAAGACCCACGGGACATGGACAAACCCTTTTCTAACTGCATCTCACACCTGCATAGTATTCTGTAGCTTTACAACGAATTTTCACAGACATTGCATATATTATTTCACTGAGACGACAGTGTTAAAATGCAACCAGTAAGAAGAGCAATACTGAAGTGCCAATACTTTGGCTACCTGATGCAAGGAGCTGACTCACTGGAAAATACCCTGATGCTGGGACAGATTGAAGCCAGGAGGAGAAGGGGGTGACGCAGGTTGGGTGGCATCACTGATTCAATGGATACAAGTTTGAGCAAACTCTGGGAGAGAGTGAAGGACAGGGAAGCCTCGCATGCTGCAGTCCATGGGGTTGCAAAGAGCTGGACACGACTGAGCAACTGAACAACAAATGTGATCTCCACAAAATCCTCTAACAAAGAGAAGACAAAACAATTGACTCCAGGATTTTAAATTCCGAGAGGGAAATGCGATTATGTAGTCTAATCAATAAAGCACCTATTCTAGTACCAACGTAAGAGAGCAGCAACATGACTCTAGATTAAGAGCAAGTTAACTTTACAGTATATATGCTTTACTAATAATGTTTTATATTAGGTTAAATGGTATTTTTGGTAATCATCTTGGGTTACAAGGGTAACCTACATGGAATTTTGAAAGCATACTATCTAATGAAGACCATCAGATCAATTTTATAAATATATGGGGGATAATGTGTCCACACACTTTACTGAAAGAAAGTATCTTAAAGACACATGCTCATTATAGGACCAGTATTTTTATCCCAAAATAGAAAATATGATTAAAATTACTTTCTCCTGAATTTGAGCAAACCACAGGATATTGCTGCCATCAGTAAAAATCAAAGTAGTACAAGGTGGTAATTTTAGGGGGCTGGGAGTGAGGGAGGAAAGCAAGAAGATAAACTCTTGATGATGAGAGTAACTTAACCCTTACAGAACAATGTAACACTCGGTTTGGACAATTTAACACACAGTGAAACAAAACTCTCAAAATGAAAGTACCAAGTAAACACTAGAAAAATATAAGTGCAAACAAACCAGAAGAGAAAACAAACCAGAAGAGAGAGTAGGCAGAGGGGAAATGGTTATGAATAATATCAAGCTCAGGTTTAGAATGTGGAGACAGGAAGAGGCTGCTAGGAGGATGAAAGCAACGCGAGATGCGCATGGGGAAGAGGGACATCCTCTGCACCCAACAAGTCAAGGAGAGATGGAAGGAAGAAGCCAGGAGGTTGTTAGCTACTTTACAAAGCACAGTTTCCAGGGAATAGTGAGCCCATAAACCAGACAGAGGAGGTTCAGAAGAATCAAACAAGGAGCTGAAGACAAAGAAGCTGAGGCAATTAACAGGAAATTTCTTGTCAACAGGGGACCCTTAAGGAAGAAGAAAGACAACTGTTAACAGACATTCTATTACCTGCACATCAACCACTCCACCTTCTTTGGCAGTAACAACTACTTTATTTTTCTTTAGGCAACCAGCGCACATCTCTGTGGTGGTTTGAATGAGTGAGTGATTCTACTAGCTGGGTCCCAAGGTTTGGCATGTGACCCAGGCCAGGTGGACTCCCTGGAATGTGCACAAGAATCACACAGGCTGATTCAATCAACGAGCATTATTCTCAGGTCTTTGGCTGGAACCAGAGGGGTTAAAAAAAAAAAAAAAAAGCTGGCTATTTCCATGGAGAACAATAACCTACTAGGAGAGCTGTGAAGACATGAGACTGTAGGTAAAACCATCACGTGGTATCGTCCACATAAAAATAAAGCTGAGCGTAGGAAAGTGAGGCCAAAAAATGCAGAATTTTCTAATGAAAGCATCTGGACACTGGAAGTCAGCCTAACCCAAATTTAGCTGTACCCCATGCCATAAATATCTCTGTAAGGTAACGACAGTTTGATTTAGGTTTCTATCACCTAAAACTGAAAAAAATTACTGATTAATACAACTACTGAACCCAGATCAACATTACAGGTCTTTTTAGTACTTTACAGTCACTAAACCTTTTGGAGGAAAGCCGCCAAACACAAACAAACAGACAAATCTATCTCATACTACTTTATACCAAGTCACATACTTTATGAAAAGTTATACAACAAGATTATAAATATAGATTGCAATTCTGACTTAGGTTGATTTCTTCATTTTCTTGGTTCATAGACCTCCAGAATGTCCATCAGAAAATGGCAAGATAGAAATTATAAAGACAGCCATAGGAGAACAGAAGAGAAACAAGTTGTGTGTGTATATATACATATTTTATAAAGAAAGTAAAAAAAAAATGCTATCCAGTACCGGATATTTTAATATCCAGAAGTAAATAATGTTCCAAAGATCATGTGTCTTTTTTTTAACAAGGTTACAAAATTACTAGGTAAATGTACAAATATAGCTACATACATTTCTCTGTGCACAGAATATATACATAACGCTATACCTTTTTAAACATGTTGTAACTTTCAACAAGTAGCGGTAGACTTTTAAAGAGCTTCTACTACATAAAGATACATGCAAATTCCATTTTACAGACACACATCAAACTGTTAGACTAACTACAGACAAAAACAATTTGTCCTATACTGTTTTCACTGAGAATTCATAACTAAAACTTTTACTCTAATGCCATAAAGCTAAGAAATGATTTACTACCTGCCACAGGACAGCCTAACTATTGTAGATTACTGCCACTCATTTAACTGAAAAGAGTAAAAGGAAAAAATAACTTCAGTAGTTTACTTACATCACAGTTACTGCCAAATACTCCATTAGAAAAGGCAATCAAGTTATAAGATTTGTCACCCCAGCGTACTGTTGGATCTCCGTTAAGAATCTTTGCAGAAACCTAAAATAAATTTATTATTTCAAATTAACAGAATCTTAATATTGGTTTTTAAGTATTTGTATCTTAAATACACAAACACACATGATCTCACTTTTCCTCTCTTCAGGTAAATCAAATTTAATAAAATAATAGCTATTCTCAAGAAATAATAATTTAGGTCCTGACTATTTAAATACTCAAAATCCAAGAAATTCTACCAGAAAAGAGGATGGGACAATATTCATGAATGTTTAGAGAATTTCAAAGTGAAAAGACAAGGTGTTTGCAACTTTAATAGGATAAGAAGCATTGATAACTTTAGTCATGAAAATCTAGTTACAAAGAAAACATTTCAAGAATTCATATCCCACTAAGCCAGTTTCTCAAACGGTAGGTTTTGGCCATAAGTGAGTCAGGAAATCACTGTAAATACCTTTACAAAAAGAATAACAATAGAACATAAATATCAGAGTATATCACAGATAGTCAAAGTAATTACTATTTTGTGAAACTTCTATTATGTATGTACTTGTATGTGTGAGCACATGTGTATAGATTTAATGAGCAGCAATCTAAATATGTCTAACTGTAGACTGCAGCAACTGAGCAACATTTAATTAAAATATATTCTTCCTCAAGAAGCTTATTGATTCTACTTTTAAAAAAGCAGCTAATGAGGGAAGAACTGTTTTCAAGCTACAAGATTTTTCAATCCAGTATTATTTATTTCTCTCATTTAATACTGATGGATGCAAAGATTCTGAGATTCCTACAAATACAACTGCTTATCTTTTATTTTTTTCCCAGGAAATGGTAATGTCCCCCAAAAATAAAATAAAACCCTAATTATCCTTAAACTCACTAACGTCAGTGTGTTCTATAAAACGAAATGATAAAATAAGTCACAAGAGTGATGTAGTTCTTAGGACAGACCTCACCAACTAAGGTATCAAGGCCTACTGCTGTGGGCTATAGGTAGGTTTTCAGGTCACCTTTGGTTTGAAAAGCTCATTTTGTCCCCATGCCTTATGCAAATTTTCTGTATATATAATCAATGGAAAGGTTGGGAACCACTGCCATGTGACAAGCATGTGACAAGCAAATAATACTCATACTTCTTTAAACAACATATAAGATCTGTCTAAGCAGCCTTGTCACTCAGACGGTAAAGCGTCTACCTACAATGTGGGAGACCCAGGTTCGATCCCTAGGTTGGGAAGATNGTGTATAGATTTAATGAGCAGCAATCTAAATATGTCTAACTGTAGACTGCAGCAACTGAGCAACATTTAATTAAAATATATTCTTCCTCAAGAAGCTTATTGATTCTACTTTTAAAAAAGCAGCTAATGAGGGAAAAACTGTTTTCAAGCTATAAGATTTTTCAATCCAGTATTATTTATTTCTCTCATTTAATACTGATGGATGCAAAGATTCTGAGATTCCTACAAATACAACTGCTTATCTTTTATTTTTTTCCCAGGAAATGGTAATGTCCCCCAAAAATAAAATAAAACCCTAATTATCCTTAAACTCACTAACGTCAGTGTGTTCTATAAAACCAAATGATAAAATAAGTCACAAGAGTGATGTAGTTCTTAGGACAGACCTCACCAACTAAGGTATCAAGGCCTACTGCTGTGGGCTATAGGTGGGTTTTCAGGTCACCTTTGGTTTGAAAAGCTCATTTTGTCCCCATGCCTTATGCAAATTTTCTGTATATATAATCAATGGAAAGATTGGGAACCACTGCCATGTGACAAGCATGTGACAAGCAAATAATACTCATACTTCTTTAAACAACATATAAGATCTGTCTAAGCAGCCTTGCCGCTCAGACGGTAAAGCGTCTACCTACAATGTGGGAGACCCAGGTTCGATCCCTAGGTTGGGAAAATTCTCTGGAGAAAGAAATGGCAATCCACTCCAATGCTCTTGCCCAGAAAACCCCATGGACAGAGGCTACAGTCCGTGGGGGGTCATAAAGAGTCAGACACAACTGAGCAACTTCACTTTCTTTCTTTCTAAACAGAGCTGAACAATGTGGCAAGGATTTACAAAGTATTATTTATTTATGTATAATCTTATGTGTGTGTAGCTAAGAAAACATTTTAAAAGCTTGCACAAAATATTTATATTTTATGACTTAGTATTTGTGCTTTCTTTTCTTAGCTATCCCATTCTAAGATAAAAGATGTTTCCAAAATCTAGGAAACAACTGTTTTCACAATTATGTTTCAAGGTGGTCTTCTAGGTGTATTCTTCAAACTAAGTTGTATACATTAAATATATACAGTTTTTTGCATGTCAATTATACTCAATAAAGTGATTCTTTAAAAATTATTCTCATGTTCAATTTACACAAGAGTTCTCCAGAAAACTCTGTGGGAAGAAATAAAACAAGGGACTTTCCTGGTGGTCTCATAGTTAAGAATCCATCTGCCGACATAGGGGACAGAGGTCTGGCCCATAAGTGGTAGCTGCTGAAGCCCATGCACCTACAGCCTGTGCTCCACAACAAGAGAAGCCGCTGCAATGAGAAGCCCACGCACAGCAACCAGAGAGTACCTCCTGCTTGCCACAGCTGGAGAGAAAGCCCACGCAAAGCAACAAAGACCCAGCACAGCCAAAAACAGATAAATTCTTAAAAAAAAAGAGAGAGAGAGAGAGAAAGAAATAACAGAACAAGAGAGCTGGATACCTGAGAATAATCTTCTGCTGTAGCATGTGGACTGTCATCATCTAAACAAAACACCAGTAAACTGCTCTGAATTTTTTCTAATATAGTCAGGTTCTCTGGATTAAGACTAATCAAATATTCTCGTGCCTAAAGGGCAAGAAGAAAAAATAAAATGTTACAAGTTAAATATAAAATAGTCAGAAAAGCTCAACAGGTTTTTGAAAAGTTAGAGAAAAGGTTCATCAAGAAAAGTGTAAATTCAAGGACCTCTGTGTTGAGTCCTGAACAGGTTTTCTTCTCCCCTAGTCCCTACACTTGTGCTACTAAATGTATACAGCTATAAAGTTAGGCTTGCTTTAGTAAAGAAAATGCCTGCAAGTCAGGAGACCCAGGTTCGATCCCTCATTTGGGAAGGTCCCCTGTAGAAGGAAATGGCTACCCACTCAAGTATTCTTGCCTGGAGAATCCCATAAACAGAGGAGCCTGGTGAGCTACAGTTCACGGGGTCACAAAAAGTCAATATGACTGAGTGACTAACCACACGTAAAGTTATACCTCCCCCGAGATTTTCTGATTGTTCAATATTGTACAATATATTTAAAATTACTTAAAGCTGTCTGTCCATTTGTCTTTATTTCCAAGGGCCAGCATGTCCTTGAGCTGAGTGCTTGAAGTTTAAATGTAAACAAAAGTATATCCTCTCCCCAATTCTAAATTATAGTTAATAATATTGTGCTGCATATTTGAAAGTTGCTAAAAGTAGATCTTAAAGTTCTCATCACAAGAAAAATATTTTTAAATTTTCTGTATGGTGATGGACATTAACTAGATTTACTGTGATATTTCTCAACAGAAACAAATACTGAATCCTTATGTGTATACTTGAATATAATGTTGTAAGTCAACTGTACCTCTAAAGAAAAGAAAAATGTAAATTATAACCTTAGCCCATCGAGTTCGCTCCTCGGTAGTTAATGCTGCTACCCCAGGTCCGTCAGGTTCACTGTGGCATTTCTTTTGGATGTATGTCAATTGCCTTTGGAAGATTAAATAAGGGAAGATTCAAAAAGAGCACAGGTAGGAGCACTAGCTACTTTGGCCTTTCATAAGTTATAAAGTTTATTAGTATTTAAGTATTTTAATTTAAATATTATCCAAAGAATAATATTGTATTCCGTATTATCCAAAGAAAGGGATTACGGTCTCTACAGCAATGGAGTTATCTCCTACACCTTTTTTTCTGCCACAGTGATTATGTGCCTATTAATATCATCAGTATACTTGACAAGAGCTTAAGCAAATAAACTTTCTGTTTGATATCATATATACTTTCNTATTTTAATTTAAATATTATCCAAAGAATAATATTGTATTCCGTATTATCCAAAGAAAGGGATTACGGTCTCTACAGCAATGGAGTTATCTCCTACACCTTTTTTTCTGCCACAGTGATTATGTGCCTATTAATATCATCAGTATACTTGACAAGAGCTTAAGCAAATAAACTTTCTGTTTGATATCATTTATACTTTCAAAAGGTACATGCACTTCCAAGATCCAAGTAAATGCCCTGCATAATGGAGAAATTTAAAAATATTCTGGTACATAAACTCACAAATATCATATACATCATATACATTTTATCTAACTAAAAACTATGTGAATATATTAACAGAGGACTTATTCTATACCCAATTAATACTTGAGTTTAATCCTCCATATAGAAATACCATGTAGTTTTAAATATTTTCACATGTGCCGTTGTTACTTACAATCATTATAAAGACTATTCAGTTCAGTTACTCAGTTGTGTCCAACTCTTTGTGACCCCATGGACTGCAGCACACCAGGCCTCCCTATCCATCACCAACTCCTAGAGTTTACTCAAANCACATACTGCTGAAGCCTGGCTTGGAGAATTTTGAGCATTACTTTATACTAGCCTATGAGATGAGTGCAATTGTGCGGTAGTTTGAGCATCCTTTAGCATTGCCTTTCTTTGGGACTGGAATGAAAACTGACCTTTTCCAGTCCTATGACCACTGCTGAGTTTTCCAAAAATATACTGGGTTCACCAAAAAGTTCATTAGGGTTTTTCTGTAACATCTTGGCAAATCCAAACAAAGCTATGGTAATCAAAACAATATGGCACAAGTGACACTCATACAGGTCAATGGAACTGAACGGAGAGCCTATGAATAAATCCACTTACAGTCAACTGAGGTGCCAAGGAGATCAAGAATACATGAGAAATAGATAGCCCCTTAAGTAAACAATGTTGGGAAAATCACCACATAAAAAGAATGAAACTGAACCCCTATCTTATACCTTACACAGAAATCAATTCAAAATAGATTTAAGGCTTAAATATTAGACCTGAAACAATAAAACTTCTGGAAGAAAATATGGGAAAAAAGCTTCCAGACATTAACCTTTTGCAATCATTTCTTAGATATGATACCAAAAGCACAGGAAACAAAAGTAAAAATAGACAAATAAGATTACATCAAACCAAAAGCTTTAGCACTGTAAAGGACACAATAAAGTGAGAAAGCAAACTACAGAATATGAGAAAATATCTGCAAACCATATATCTGGTAAGAGGTCATAGAACCCTCACAACTTAATTGCAAAAAAACCAGAACAACCTGATTTTAAAATGGGCAAAGCAACTGAACAGACATTTCTCCAAAGAAGATATAAAAATGGCCAAGAGGTTCATGAAAAAGTACTCAACATCACTAATTATCAAGGAAATGTAAATCAAAAGCACAATGAGATATCCTGTCACACCTGTCAGAAAGACTATTATCAAAAAGACAAGCAGTAACAAGCGCTGATGATGATGCGGAGAAAAGAGAACCCTTCTGCACTGCTGGTGCAACTGTCAATCGGTGCAGCCACTATAGAAAACTACGGGGGTTCCTCATGAAATTAAAAAGAGATACTATATGATCCAGCNGCACAATGAGATATCCTGTCACACCTGTCAGAAAGACTATTATCAAAAAGACAAGCAGTAACAAGCGCTGATGATGATGCGGAGAAAAGAGAACCCTTCTGCACTGCTGGTGCAACTGTCAATCGGTGCAGCCACTATAGAAAACTACGGGGGTTCCTCATGAAATTAAAAAGAGATACTATATGATCCAGCCAGAGAAGGCAATGGCACCCTACTCCACTACTCTTGCCTGGAAAATCCCATGGACGGAGGAGCCTGGTAGCCTGCAGTCCATGGGGTAGCTAAGAGTCGGACACGACTGAGCAAGTTCACTTTCACACATTGGAGAAGGAAATGGCAACCCACTCCAGTGTTCTTGCCTGGAGAATCCCAGGGATGGAGGAGCCTGGCAGGCTGCCGTCTATGGGGTTGCACAGAGTCGGACACAACTGAAGCGACTTAGCAGCAACAGCATATGATCCGGTAATCTCAGTTGTGTACATATCCAAAGGAACCAAAACCAGGGTCTCAAAGAGACATCTGCATTCCCATGTTCCTTGCAGTATTATTCACAATAGCCAAGAGGCAAAAGTAACTTAAATATTTAATGATGGATGAATGAATAAACAAGATGTGGTATAAACACACAAATGGAATTTTATTCAGCTTTAAGAGAAAATTCCACTGTTGGCAACAATGTGAATGAACCTGATGGGCACTATCCTAAATGAGATAAGCTAAACACAGAAGAAACACTACATGGTATCACTTATATGTGGAATCTAAAATAGATAAAACTCTTAGAAGCAGAAAAGAATAGCCGGTGCCAGGGGCTGGGTTAAGGAGAAAATGAGGAGGCATTAGAATCCACTTGCACTGCAGGAGACCCTGCCTCGAATCCTGGGTCGGGAAGACCCCCTGGAGAAGGGACAGGCTACCCACTCCAGTATTCTTGGGCTTCCCTGGGGGTTCAGTCAGGAAAGAATTTGTCCGCCATGCAGAAGACCTGGGTTCAATCCCTGGATTAGGAAGATCCCTGAGAGGAGGGCATGGCAACTATGTATTACATGGCACTCCACTATTCTTGCCTGGAGAATCCCCAGGGACAGAGGAATCTGGTGGGCTACAGTACATGGGGTCACAAAGAGTTGGACACGACTGAGTGACTAAGCACAGCACTGTCAAGTGACACAAAGTTTGTTACACAAGATAAGTCAGTCCTAGAGATCTACTGTACAGCATAGTGTAGTTAATAACACTGTGAAAGTGAAGTCGCTCAGTCGTGTCCGATTCTTTGCAACCCCATGGACTGTAGCCTATCAGGTTCCGCCATCCATGGGATTTTCCAGGCAAGAGTGCTGGAGTGGATTGCCATTTCCTTCCCCAGGGGATCTTCCCAACCCAGGAATCGAACCCGGGTCTCCTACATTTCAGGCAGATGCTTTACTGTCTGAGCCACCAGGGAAGCTATATAACACTGTACTACACTCTATTTATAAATTTGCTAAGAGGGTAGATCTTAAGGTTAGTGTTCTTACCACCAAAATTTTTTTTTACAAATAAAGAGGAAAGGACACCTTTGGGGGTGATGAATATATTTATGGTATCCATTATGGTAATAGTTTAATCAACGTATACTTATCTCCAAACTCATCCAGTTGTACAGAAAAATATATATAGATTTATATGTTAATCATACCTCAAAGGTCATTTAAAAATAACTTCTCTATTCATATTGTAAAAAGAGGCATAGATTTGGTAACTGTAATTACCCCTCTTCTCTTTCAATTTGACTATGTACTTGTTTTCAGTACACATGCAATTTTTTATATTTAAAAGCACAAAAACTTGTATTAACAATATTTATATTTTAGAATCATACATATTTTAAAATATTTTATCCTTGANGAGTTGGACACGACTGAGTGACTAAGCACAGCACTGTCAAGTGACACAAAGTTTGTTACACAAGATAAGTCAGTCCTAGAGATCTACTGTACAGCATAGTGTAGTTAATAACACTGTGAAAGTGAAGTCGCTCAGTCGTGTCCGATTCTTTGCAACCCCATGGACTGTAGCCTATCAGGTTCCGCCATCCATGGGATTTTCCAGGCAAGAGTGCTGGAGTGGATTGCCATTTCCTTCCCCAGGGGATCTTCCCAACCCAGGAATCGAACCCGGGTCTCCTACATTTCAGGCAGATGCTTTACTGTCTGAGCCACCAGGGAAGCTATATAACACTGTACTACACTCTATTTATAAATTTGCTAAGAGGGTAGATCTTAAGGTTAGTGTTCTTACCACCAAAATTTTTTTTTACAAATAAAGAGGAAAGGACACCTTTGGGGGTGATGAATATATTTATGGTATCCATTATGGTAATAGTTTAATCAACGTATACTTATCTCCAAACTCATCCAGTTGTACAGAAAAATATATATAGATTTATATGTTAATCATACCTCAAAGGTCATTTAAAAATAACTTCTCTATTCATATTGTAAAAAGAGGCATAGATTTGGTAACTGTAATTACCCCTCTTCTCTTTCAATTTGACTATGTACTTGTTTTCAGTACACATGCAATTTTTTATATTTAAAAGCACAAAAACTTGTATTAACAATATTTATATTTTAGAATCATACATATTTTAAAATATTTTATCCTTGATACTTCCTCAAAATCTGCCTTCATTACTTTCCACCCATTCTTTAATTTACTGTAATCAGGTTTTGGTCCTCCAGTGATTATCTTGAAAATGTGTTTCTGATATTAGCAATGGCATCCCATAAGATCTAGCAGCTTTATCTCAGTTTCATTTTTCTCTTTATAAAGTCATTTACCACTCAGGAGTCAATCTTGAAATTCTGTGTTGGCTTTTGTAGCACTGTTACATTGTGGTCTTTCTAACTCACTGACTACTTGGTCTTTTTCACTGACTGTTGTTCTCTATCCACCATCAAATGTGTGTCTTCCCAAATTTCCCCTCACTGCTGCTACTGCTGCTGCTAAGTCACTTCAGTCGAGTCTGACTCTGTGCCACCCCATAGACAGCAGCCTCCCCAACCTCTTCTACAAGTTTCTTCTTTGGTAATTTCATCCACTACTTGAATAGCTTTAATTATCACCTTTACCTAAGAGGCAACCAAATCTCTAACTTTAACCCTATTTTCTCTCTAAATTTCTAGTATCAAATTTCCAAGTGCTTGTTGGATATATCCACCTCAATTTCTGCCAACATTCCAAATTAAATATACATTTAAAAATTATCTCCCTGACCTCTTCCTACAAATTAAGACAAAACTGATCTTAGAAGAAAACGTAGGTATCTCTCCATGACTATGAATTAGGGAATGGTTTCTAAGATATGACACTAAAAGTACAAATAACTAAGGAGTAGATAAACTGAACTCTATGAAAATTAAAATGTTGGCCCTTTACAAGCAACCATGAAAAAAGTGAAGTAAACACTAGAATGGGAGAAAAATATATGTAATTTATGTATCTGATAAGGGACTTACATCTAGGATATATAAAGAAGTTTTACAACTCAGTAATAAAAAAGACAAATTACCCAATTAAGAATTGATAAAGGATTTGAACAGACATTTCTCCAAGTTGTTGTTCAGTTGCTAAGTCGTATCCAACCCCTTGTAACCCCATGGACTGCAGGACGCCAGGTTCCCCTGTCCTTCACTACCTCCCAGAGTTTAGGTACATGAAAATATCAGGTACATGAAAATATGTTCAGTCTCATCATTATGGAGACACAACTGTAAACTACAATGAGATCCTACTTCATACTCTCTAGGATGGCTACAATCAAAAAGGCTAACAATAACAAGTGCTGGTGAGAATGAAAATAAATTGGAACCTTCAGGCACTGCTGATGTGAATGTAAAATGGTACACTCATACTGAAAACAGTTTGGCAGTTCCTCAAATGGTTAAACATAGAAGTATGATCCAGCAATTCCACTCCAAGGAATACACCTATGACAAGTGTCCACACAAAAACCTATACACAGATATCCACAGCAGCATTATTCACAGCAGTCAAAAAGTCAAAACAACCCAAACATCTAACAACTGATAAATAATTAAATAAAATGTGGTCTAGCCATAGAGCGCATTATTATTCAGTTAAAAAAAAAAAAAAGAAAAAGGAAGTACTAATAAATGCTACCAAGAGTCTCCAATCCCTGTTAGGAACCAGGCTACACAGCAGGAGGTGAGCAGTGGGCGAGTGAGCAGGGTTCCATCTGTATTTACAGTCACTTCCCATTGCTCCCACTTACCACCTGAGCTCTGCCTCCCGTCACATCAGCAGGGGCATTCGATTCTCATAGTAGCTGTGAACTGCGCATGTGAGGGATCTAGACTGTGAGTTCCTTATGATGCCTGAGGATCTCAGGTAGAGCTGAGGTGGTGAGGCTAGCTAGCTCTGGGAAGCGGCTGCAAATACAGATCGTCACTAGTGAAGAGGTCTGACTGCACAGAGATCATGATAAACAATTGCTTATGGACTCGTATCAAAACTCTATCAGTGAGTGACAAGTGACAACTGCATAACTAGTTCATTATATATTATAATGTGATAGTAATAGAAATAAAATGCACAATAAACGTAATGTGCTTGAATCATCATGAAACCGGCGCACGTCCATAGAAAAACAGTCTTCCAGGAAACCCAGTCTCTGGTGCCAAAAAGATTGAGGACTGCTGACACTGAGGAACACTACAACATGGATGAATGTTGAAAATGTAAGGTATACTAAGTGAAAGAACCTGGAGAGAAAAGGCCATTTAAGTGTCCCTTTATATGAAATGTCCAGAGAAGGAAAACCATA
Source organism: Neotragus moschatus (assembly GCA_006410615.1). NCBI lineage: Eukaryota > Metazoa > Chordata > Mammalia > Artiodactyla > Bovidae > Neotragus > Neotragus moschatus. The sequence goes on along the minus strand of SJYA01000612.1, from coordinate 45,834 downwards.
GAGACAAAAAGTCAAGGGAAACAGATAGAAAGGCTACCTCAGGCTGGTGGGATGGGAATGTTGGGGAAATATGAGAAATGTCTGCTAATGGATGGGTAAGAGTTGGGGAGCAAATGGGGAATTACTGCCAGGGTTACTTTGGGGGTTACTGCTTATGAGTTCAGGGTTACTTTGGGGGTGACAAAAATGTTCTAAAATTGACTGTGAAGATGACAGCACAATTCCGAACATTCTAAGAAATGCTGAAATATATACTTTAAATGGGTGAACTGTGTAGTATGTGAATTGCCTCAAAGCCAGTATTAAAAACAAGAAAAAACTGAAAATTGACAGGTTACTTCCTCTTCTGTTATAATACTATCTATCTACTTATTCAGTAATAGCTTCCTTTCTTTCTAAATCCAGTGACCAATTCAAATTAATTTTATCTCCAAAACTTTTTCTGCATTTATCTATTTTTAAGAAAAATTTAAATCGAAGGATAGTTGACTTACAACATTGTGTTACTTGATGGAGAGGGAGGAAGAGCAGGACAAGGTTGAAGGGACAGGTGAAGGTCAAATCGAGACCACAGTTAAAAAAAGAGACTATTAGCTAGACCTCAAGGAACTACTCAAGAATTTTAAGCAAAGGTGAGATACGATCAAATATGAATTTTTAAAGTCACAGGACTGATGACTGTAGAGAATGTAGGGAAGCACGAAAACCACCTGTGAGGCTGAATCAGAGTTAACAATCTGAAGAAACAAGGCTTTCGTTTTAATGGAGAACAGAAATACAAGTATTTATATGAACAAAACAGAAATCCATGTTTATGTGAATTCTCCTGATTTTTAAATAGCAATTCAAATTCTCTATTATCCAAGCAAAACAAGCTACAGGCCAAACTCAGACCACAAATCATATGTATGCAGTTTCTGAGAGAGTGGCTTTCAGTAATCCAAGTAATAAGCCTGATCTAATTATTTTATGTCAAATTTGGAACAAATTTTAAAATACAGCTGGAACAGATGGAAAGATAATCCAAGAAACAAAAGCAAAAAAAACTAAAAAATGAGTCTTTTTTGTCTATATCAAAATTAACAATGCCTGTTCAAGTACAAAAAAAGTTTGCTAACTGGAATGAAACATTTACAACCCATATAACTACTAAAGGATGAGTGCCCGGACATATAATTGCTATAAATCAATAAGAATTAAAAAATAGCAAATAGAAAAATAGGCAAAAGCAACTCATTGAAAATATGAGTGACCTATAAACAAATATATAGAAATATATTCAATTTCACTAGTTATGAGGGATGTGTCAATTCAGGCAACAATGAAAACCATTTTCCACGAGTCAGTTCACCATGTTTTAAGTTTAATTATACCATGTCAGCAACCGGGCAGAGAAGTAGGTATCCTCCTAAGACACTAGCAGGAAACACAATGCTGCTATGAATGAAAATCTGACTTTGTTTGAAAATTTAAAGTTACGTATCTTATGATCCAGAAAGTACATTTCTAATGTCAATATATAGATATTTTCTCACAAATACATGAAGAGGCATGCTTGAAAATGTTGACTGTTTTTTATAGTAACAAATGCAAACTACGTCAATGGGTACTAAAGGAGAAATGCCAAACTATATAGTATGACCATTTGGTGGAATTCTACATGACAGTTAAAAAGAGTAAGGTTGATAATGTCTACTCCAGTACGAATATATTATTGTCTTATTCATTATCTTATTATTCACTAAAAGAAACGAACTGCAGAAAAATATCTAAAATAAAATTATTTTCTGGACTTCCCTGGTGGTCCAGTGGTTAAGAATCTGCCTCCCAATGAAAGGAACACGGGTTCGATCCCTGGTTTGGGAAGAATCCACATGCTGCGGAGCAACTAAGCCCACACATTGCAACTACGGAGGCTTGCACACCCTAGAGCTTGTGTTCCGCAGCAAGAGAGGTCACTACAATGAGAAGCCCACACACAGCAATGAAGAGAAGTCTCTACTTGCCACAACTAGAGNGGTTCGATCCCTGGTTTGGGAAGAATCCACATGCTGCGGAGCAACTAAGCCCACACATTGCAACTACGGAGGCTTGCACACCCTAGAGCTTGTGTTCCGCAGCAAGAGAGGTCACTACAATGAGAAGCCCACACACAGCAATGAAGAGAAGTCTCTACTTGCCGCAACTAGAGAAAGCCTGAGCGCAGTGACAAAGATCCAGCGCAGCCAAACATAAATCGACTAATTATTTAAAAAAAAAACAAACTATTTTTAAATACATAAAACTACCCCTTTCCTCATGACACATGCAAAAATCAATTCTAGGCAGACTTTTAACATAAATGTGACAGATAAAAGAATGAAAGTTTAGAGCACAATGTAAGAAAATATCTTTCTAACAATGTGTTGGGGAAAATAATTTTTATGGAAGTCCAGACACTACAAAACTCACAGAGGAAAATCTAGGCAGAACACTAGATGACATAAATTGCACTAAGATCCTTTATGACCCACATCCTAGAGCAATGAAAATAAAAACAAAAATAAGCAAATGGTACCTAGTTAAACTTAAAAGATTTTGCACAGCAAAGGAAATCATAAATAAGATAAGACAACCCTCAGAATGGGAGAAAAAATTTGCAAATAAAGCAACAGACAAGAGATTAATCCCTGTTCAAGACTGGGAACTCATGTACACCTGAGATGGAAAAAAATAAAAATTAAAAAAAAAGAGAGATTAACCCCTAAAAATAAACCCCCCAAAATAATCAGCTCATGCAGCTCAATATTAAAAAAAAAAAAATCAAAAAATGGGCATAAGACCTGAACAGATATTTCTCCAAAGAAGACATAAAGATGACCAACAAATACATGAAAGCATCCTCAGTTCATTTCAGTCACTCAGTCATGTTCGACTCTTATGCGACCCTATGAATCGCAGCATGCCAGGCCTCCCTGTCCATCACCATCTCCCGGAGTTTACCCAGACTCATGTCCATCGAGTTGGTGATGCCATCCAGCTATCTCATCCTCTGTCATCCCCTTCTCCTCCTGCCCCCCATCCCTCCCGGCATCAGAGTCTTTTCCAATGAGTCAACTCTTCACATGAGGTGGCCAAAGTACTGGAGTTTCAGCTTCAGCATCATTCCTTCTAATGAACACCCAGGACTGATCTCCTTTAGGATGGACTGGTTGGATCTCCTTGCAGTCCAAGGGACTCTCAAGAGTCTTCTCCAACACCACAGTTCAAAAGCATCAATTCTTTAGCACTCACCTTTCTTCACAGTCCAACTCTCATATCCATACATGACCACTGGAAAAAACATAGCCTTGACTAGACAGAGAAAGCATGCTCAACATCCCTAAGAAATGCAAATCCAAACTACAATGAGGTATCACCTCACCAATCAGAATGGCCACCATCAAAAAATCTACAAACAATAGATGCTGAAGAGGGTGTGGGAAAAAAGGGAATCCTCTTGCACTGTTGGTAAGAATGCAAACTGATACAACCACTATGGGAAACAGTATGGAGGTTCCTTAAGCAACTAAGAATAAAACTACCATATGACCCAGCAATCCCACGACTGGGCATATACCCTGAGGAAACCATAATTCAATAAAGACACATGTACCCAGTGTTCATTGCAGCACTATTTACAACAGCCAGAACATGGAAGGAATTTAAATATCCATCAACAGATGAATGGATTAGGAAGACGTGGTGTATGTGTGTGTGTATATATACACACACAAACAATAGATGAAGAGGGTGTGGAAAAAAAGAGAACCCTCTTGCACTGCTGGTAAGAATGCCAACTGATACAACCACTATGGGAAATAGTACGGAGGTTCCTTAAGAAACTAAGAATAAAACTACCATATGACCCAGCATATATACACACATACACAATAGAATATTACTCAGTTATAAAAAGGAATGAAATTGGGTCCTTTGTAGTCATGTGGATGAACCTAGGATCTGTCATACAGAGTGAGGCAAGAAAAACACACATTGTTTATTAACGTGTATATATATGGAATCTAGAAAAATGGTACTCTTGAACCTATCTTCGGGGCAAGGACAGAGAGAAAGACATAGAGAACGGACTTATTCACACAGAGGGGTAAGGAGAAGGTGGGAGGAACTGAGAGAGGAACAGTGACATAGACACACTCCACGTGTAAAATAGCTAGTGGGAAGCTGCCACACAGCACTGAGAGCTCAGCTTAGTGCTCTATGATGCTCTAGAAGGGCAGGATTGGGAGGGAGCTTCAAGAGGGAAGGGATATATGTACAAATATAGCAGAGTCATGCAATTGTACAGCAGAAACTAACAACATTGTGAAGCAATTATACTCCAATTTTTAAAAAATTAGAAAAAAAATCAACAGTACACAAAATGTATAATCCATATGGTAAAATATTGTTATATTGGACTACATTCAAATGAAGAATTTCTTATGATCAAAGAGATACTTTGAAATCCACGAAAGCTTCATATCGAGAATGTATAACAAACTCCTACAATACTCCTACACTAGTGGGAAGTGTTTATCAGCACAAATACTTTGGAAAACTGGCATGACCACTGAAGCTGAACATACACTTCAACTATGATTCCCTAAGTCCTTTCCTGAGTGTAACAAGAGAGAAATGCATGCATGTATACATCAAAGACTTATACAAGAATTTTTCACAGCAGCATTTTTTGTATTAATAAAAATTACAAGCAAGCCAAGTGATTACACTTGAGAAGGGGGATTTCTGGTATAAGGGGTATAATGGAAATGTTCTGTATCTTGACCTGGGTGGTAGATGCATGAGTATTTAACTGTGGATTTCTGTGTGTGCTTGTGTACAGGTTTGTAATGCTCAATAAAAATAATTTAAAATATATACACATACATACAATTTTAGAAGACAAACCAGAAAATGTGAACAACAGATTGTATATTAATATATTAAAGAATTCTTAATATTTTAGGAGAAGTCATTAGGTGTGGTAGTTTTTTTTATGTTTATGTTTTTAAGAGTACTTATATCTTAGAGAAGCTTACTATTTATAGTGAAAGGATATTATGTCTGAGATTTTAAAATAATCTGTGGGGGAGTGATAGGAGGGGCACAAGGAGGTATAGCTGAATAAGACAATGAATTTATAATTGTTGAAGCTAGGAGTTACTATAATAGCTGTTGAATCTAGGGGTGACTACATAGAGGAACTTCATTATATAATTCCCTCTACCTTTGGAAATTTTCCATAGTGCTAACTTTAAAAATATAAACATCCAAAATAATACTCTGCTTGCTGTTTAATCGCTCAGTCATGTTCAACTCTCTGTGACCGCCCCCCGCAGACTGCAGCCCACCAGGCTCCTCTGCCCATGGGATTTCCCAGGCAAGAATGCTGAAGTGGGCTGCCATTTCCTTATACAGTATTATATGTACATACTATATATATACACACACACACACATATATATACACATACATATATATATACACACACATACATATATATACATACATATGTATATGTATATATACACATACATATACATACATATATATATATATTTAAAATACATACTATGGGCTTCCCTGGTAGCTCAGACGGTAAAGATTCTGCCTGCAATGTGGGAGACCTGGGTTCAATCCCTGGGTTGGGAAGATCACCTGGAGAAGGGCAAGGCTACCAACTCAGTACTCTGGCCTGGAGAATTCCTTGGACAGAGGAGCCTGGCAGGCTACAGTCCATGGGGTCACAAAGAGTCGGATATGACTGAGCAACTTTCACTTTTACTACATACTATATGTAAAATATACATATATATGTTCTTTTTAAAAAAATCTGTGTGTGTATGTAAATTCATTGCAATAGGTCTGAAAGGACAGAATACACCGTGCTAGCAACAGTGATTAATTTTGGGGCAGCAAATGGGATGAGTAATGTTTGTAATGTTTATTTTTTCTCCAAGGAGAGTTTATTCATATACAGTGAATAAAATGAAAAGCTAATTTAAATTAAAAATAAAATAAAAATAAGCTTTTAAAAATTGGCATAAATTCTTATTTCTCAGCTTACTGTCACTTTTTAAAAGGTAATGTCTGTCGAACATTGTTTTTTAACTCAAGTAAAAGTTTAAAACCTAATGAGACTCGAGAAAGTAGTTTGAAAACCTCTGAATCTCTGGTGCAGACATCAGATATCCTTCATGCATTACATCAAAGACAAAAACTCGGCCTCGACACAACACTGCAAGGTGACTTGGGGAATGTCCTTCTCTCTCTGGGAAAAAAAAAAAAAAAGAAAACACAAGACTCAAATCTCTGAAAGCAAGAGTAAAGCTGCATATTTATATCCAACAGAAAAAGTCATTCCTCCAATATTTTACTTATCATATATTCATCAAATAGGTCACATGAATAAAAGCACTTTAATAAGGTGATAAAATTTCAGTTAATATGTCATAAATACATGTTCTTGAAACCTCTCTATGTAAAACATTTAGATTTTCAGGTTTCAAATTCTGTATACTTTAAGAATCATAAATTCCATACTACTACAGGGCTTTCTAGTTTTATTTATAAATAGGCTGGGAGGGGGAAAGGGTTGCAGAGAAGTCCAGGAGGAGAGTTATTTAAGTTTCTTTGGGGGATTACTTTACTGTTGATTGATCATCGGATTATTAAACTGCAATAATATCTAGCTAGGATTTCTCAGTAAAATATATTTTTCAGTAGAATAAGGGTACTTTATGCTTGAGTGGCAAGAAGAAAGAATTTTGCCCAATTGTAGTGCTACCTAAGGCTCTGATAACACCTGGTAAGCCACTGACAACTGATCGTATGACTCATGTGGCACACATTACCCAGGAACTGTTTGTTTTTGAGATTTGTAAATAACAGACTATTCTGACTTAGTCCCATTTTTCAAGTACTAGGCTCTGACAAGGGTCTTCCTATATGATCTCTGCCTCCTCCCTCTCAAAAAAGGAAGGAAGAAAGCTAGGAAAGACATATACTGCCATTCACAGTAAACTTATTGGTTGATATGTACAAGGAAATGTGCTAAATGCTTTACACACGTTATCTCATGATATCTACTCATTAGCTATGAGGAAGAACTATTTCCTGAAAGCACTACTATTTTTCCTCTTATATCCTCTTTCCTCAAGTCCTTTTTCCTCACAGCTGGGGTATGTGTTTTCTGTGTCCCTCATGGCTATTTCCAAACCATTTCTTCCCCTTCATAAACCTCCATATCCTTTTACATTTACCGTCACTACCTTTTATTGTCCTCTACTACTTAAAATTTGGTGCTGTAAAAGGGAAATAAACCTGAGGCTAAGTTAATACTTGGGGAGACGAGGACAGAGGGTGCTACCTAAGGATAAGCATCAGAGGTGATATTTGAGCAGAGGCCAAAATAAAGTAAAAGAGCTAACACAGAAATATGTGTAGGAGGAGAGCTTCAGGCAAAGCAAACAGCAAGTGCAAAGGCATTAGGGCAAAATGAGCTTAAAGGGAGAAAAAGGTCAGTGCAGCTGCAACAGAGAGAAATGAGTAGAATGGCAGAAAAAATTGCAGCCACATCTTATGGACCTTAGAACGGGCTTGAAATTTTAAAAATGATGGAAAAGAAGCCAATGGAAGGTTTTAATCAGGACAGGAATAATGTCATCTAATTAATACTTTACAAAGGGCATTCCAGCTTCCATATGAAGAGAGATTATAAGCGGGAAGAGAATATATAGCAGGATCAGTTAGGAGGTAACTGAAGTGGTCCAGGTGAGAACAACCAGAGAGGTGATGGTGGCTTTGACTAGGGTGTGACACTGAAAGAAAGCAAGGAGTCAATTTTTTTCTTTTTAAGATGGGACATATTACAAATCTGCCCAACCCAGTAAAGAGGGAAAACTGTTCATGTAGCACAGAGAGAAGGATAATGCAAAAGCAAGGCCCTTGATTAAACAAGAGGTGGTGGAGCCCAGGACATCATGCAGAAGGGCTGTCCTTAGAATCAGAATAGCTCATCTGTCTTGATAGAGAGAAGACAAAGTATATGAATATGTAATAGTGCACTGCAAGGGGGCTGCAAAATGGGCTAACATTTGAATGAATGTTTCTATAACTGCTGTAATAAATTACTACTAACTTAGTGATAAATCACCACTAACAAGAAAATTTTATTGTCTTACAGCTCTGGAGACTACAAGTCTGAAATGTCTCTCTGGGCTAAAATGAGGGTTGTCCCTGAGTCTGGGTTCCTTCTGGAGGCTGTAGGGGAGAATCTGTTTCCTTTGATTTTTCAGCCTATAAAGGCTACCCATATTCCTTCTTGACTCAGAGCTCCATCCCTTCATCTTTAAAAAAAAATTGTTATTTTTTTATTTTTTTGGCTGTGCTACACAGTTTTCAGGGTCCTTAGTTCCCTGACCAAGGATTGGACCCAGACTCTGGCAGTAACAGTGCTGAGTCCTAACCACTGGATCCACAGGGAATCCCTTCCATTCCTCCATCTTTGATGCCATCAAGGGAGGATCATAACTTCCTCATGCTTCTACCCTTTGGCTCTCTCTGCTTTCTCTTTCTTCACTTAAAAGAACTCTAGCAATTACTCTTGGCCCAGGTGAATAACCCAGGATAATCTCCCTATCTCAAGCTCAATTGATTATCAAATTTAATTTCATTCTCAGTCTAATTCCCATTTATCATTTAAGGTAACACATTCAATAGGTTCCAAGGATTAGGAAGTGGACATTTCTGAAGATCATTTAGTCTACCTGCCAGATAGGTTAGTGACTTTGATGATAGAGGAGAAAGGCATCAGTCTTCTCTGAAAGTGAGAGACTGTCCTGACAAAATACAGCAAGATAGTGCTTTGGATTCACTTGAGGTTAACTGAGAAAAGTGATGTTTTGTGGATTCCTCTGGCCAAGTGAACTACTAGGGCAGATGTCTTTAATATGTGGAGTAAAAACAGAAGACTAAAATCTACACAGCGCTGAGGTGGGGATGGAGATGAGGAGGGAGCAGGTGGGCAAAGGTTTGAATGTATTTAATATATGCTAGGGAGGGGTGAGAGTAAAGACTCACAGAAAGATTTGAAGATTTGGCAGTGGGGAGGGAGAAATGAAAGTGAAGAACTGCAGAGTCACTGGATTTTAAGTCAAGATGTCAAAAAAAAAATGACTGAGGCAGACCTAACGGAAGTGAGTTGGGAAGAGAAAGTGGAGGTCAGAGTGAGATGCCTACAACTGCACTGCTGGAGATGAGAGAGTTTTTTTTATTATAAGCAAGTCTGGGGCATGGCCATGGTAGTGGTGGCTGCTTGAGAAGGAGCACAGATTCCTAGAGGAAGGAAAGAAAGGAGAGAAGCCATGGGTCATCCACACATGGAGGCTGACGTTATCAAGGATGTGACTGAGGTAGTCATGGAGAGGCAGTCAGTGAGACTGGTGCAAACCCATCAATGACGGAAGGAAAATGATCAAAAAGGTCATCACTGGGACAAGGACAAGCAGGGGTGACACAGCCTGCTAGCATTTCTTTTTTTCAAAAGCTCAAACTGTGAAGAAAAAGATAAAATGGAAAGTGCAGTGGGAAATAAAGATACCAACATCTTCTACTTGGCCTTTAGTAACAAAGTATAAGAGAAAAACAAAGTCTCCATTTGAGATGGTCACAGCAAAAGTCTAAAACAAATAACCAGGTTTCAGAAACAGCAGCTTTCAAAAGGAAAGGGAAGCTTTCAGAGGAGGAGGACAGAGTGGATTTTGCTGGCCGTGAGTTCCATGAAGTGCAGCAGGAGTTCAGGGAAGTAGCAGAAGGTGGGTCACAGCAGTGAGAAACTTGGGTCAAATTAGGTTATGCACTGCTCTATGAATCCAGATGACAAGAGATGACATTCAGAGTCTGAACTTCTTGGGCAAAATGAGGTGAACAGGATGAAAAGCAAAACTGAATTAGCCTTAATTGTCACTTAAGGGGTAAGTAACCTGGGTCAGAAGATTCCCCTGGAGGAGGGCATGGCAACCCACTCCAATATTCTTGTCTGGAGAATCCCATTGACAGAGAAGCTTGGAGGCCTACAGTCCATGGGATCACAGAAAGTCAGACGTGACTGAAGCAACTTAGCATGCACACAAAAAACAAAAAGCAGCGAAAACCTCAAACCAGGCCTAATTACTGCTTCCTTACTGAGACTAGCCTCTTAGCTGCAGTGGCTAGCACATTATCCCCATCAACACATAATTTCTTCAACTTTCTCCTTAACCAAAGTAGATTCCATACCCAACATTATAATTTCTCCCTTGAAAAAATCCTTCACTCCCTCTTCCACTGTTGCTGCTTAAGAAAAAATACAACATACCATATAGTCTAACTTTAAATTCATAAACACACATTTCAACACTGTTTAGGTACCCTACCTTTGCACAGAATGTGTGCTTTTCCCATTTTCCAAAATGACCATTTCAAACAATCAAATGATACAATGCAAGCATTAGGTTTGTAGTGAACCATGTGAGACAGTTTCAAAACAAATCCATTCCCAGAAATTATTTCCAGCTAAATCACTATGGAAAGGTAAGGTTCATAGAAAGCCTAGTCTTTCTATGACTAGGCCAAATCAAAATCCAATAAAACTAGTCAAAATCCAGTAAGAAATATTCTTCGAAATAGTACATTCCATAACATCATGGGAATTCCCTGCCAGCTCAGTGCTGGGTTCTGTCCTGAGTCAGGGAGCTGTGATCCCGTAAGGCACGTGGCACGGCCAACAAAAGAGTACATTCGGCAGCATCACAGAAAAACTGCAGCAAAACCACCCAAATCCTGGAGCGTCCCTGGTGACTCAGTAGTAAACAATCCATCTGCCAAAGTTGGGGACACGGGTTCAATCCCTGGTCTGGGAAGATCCCACATGCTGAGGAACAACTACACCCGTGTTGCTGCCACTACTGAAGCCCCCCTCACCACAACTAGGGAAAGCCACATGCAGCAACAGAGACCCAGAACAGCCATAAATAAAATAAATAAATCTTAAAAAAAAAAAAAAAAACTATCCAAATTCCAATGCTTTTACCAGAAAAAGTACAAATGTTTTCTACTTACCAGTCCTAAAATAATTAACAATTGAATCTCTAGTAATTCCTGGAATCTTGCAGGTGGAAAACAGCATTCGGAATTGATTCATATCTAGAGGAATATTTCCAACTTTTTCAACAGCTAACTTTTCTCTATTGAAACAAACAAACACAAACAAAAGTATATTGGCCAAGAAATCATTATAAAACTTTTAAACCAGTCACACCTATAGTATGCATCCCCAAATGAGTAAATTAAGCTTCTCAACATTTTGCCACCAGAGACTTTGGGTAAATATGTAACTGAATTGACATAACTATCCTTACTTTCTTAATAGCTGCCAGTAGTTCAAGTTATGCCAAAGACTTATACTTCCTCTTTCCAATTGTGTGCCTTCCTTTGGAGGCCAGTAATGTTCAATATGGCTTGCAGGACCCCCAAAGTTGACATTCAGTTGTGATGGTATACGAACATCCAGGTAGGCAACATTCAGCCACCACTCTTCCAGCTAAAAGAAATTAAGAACATCAGCCTAATGCTATTGATAGTATCAATACCTGAAGGTGTAACTGCTGAGAAGGAAAAAAAAGCTCTGTATGTTCTTTTTTCTTTAATTAGTTTTCAACAGTTAAAAACATGTTTCATTTTAAATCATTACAAATAGTAAAAATGCTATTGTGATCGTTTCTTTCTTTTGGAATTATGGGATCTGAATTCAGTACTATTCAAGTTTAACTACATTATCAAAAACGTGAAACAAGGAAACACTGAAAGAAACACCTTCAGACAGAGTATATTAAATCTACCAATATTCAACAAAGCACTCTAGGTGTGTTTTCTCAGAGTACCTGTTCACAACTGCAACTGAATTTCATGTGTAAGTAAGTGGATCTCATCAAATTACCTGGAGCTCTTTTTGAAGAATTCGATGTTACAAACTATAGTCAGTCATTCGGAAAAATATAAGTGAAAAGGATACAGGCAGAACAATGACTTCTTTAAACCTTTACCCTAATTTAAAGTCACTGAAAGCTCAAAATTGAGAAAAAAGGAATCTAGACATATAAACTTGTATTACTCCATTATAGGTATCTAAAGGACAATAAAAAGATTAGCCTTGCTTTTTATTTCTAAACCTAATGATAGTTACAAACATTATTTCTAGACTAAGGCAGTATCTTAATTTACGAAAACTCATCCTACAGAAGTAGAGTAGTTAAGATGAAAAATCAAAGAAGATTCCTTGTGAAAAATTACTGAGATCTTTATACCAACGTTTCCTCAATCTACCCAACTGAAACACAGAATACTCCTAACCATTCTTCACTCCAGTTTTCTAAAGGCCCTTTTCTCCTGTGCACCGTATAAATATTTGCACACCATAAATGTGATATCTATTTTAGTATTTTGGGTTTTTAGGCTGTGATTATCTGGACAAAATGTTTTTCTCAAACACTGTCTAAAGATGACTTGCATCAGAACTGCATAGGGTAGTTAAATAAGGATATCTGGGCACCCTTTCCAGAGATATTGAATCAGAATCACTGGTCCCAGGAATTCTGCATTTTACCAAGTTCCCCCACATAATAAGAGGAACCCACACACAATACTTAAAACTCCCCAGAGTTAAACCATTCATTCATTCGTTTGGATGATAAAGACAACACTAAGGATTGTACAGTATATTCTACAGTAATAATTTTAAAATGAAAGCTAGATACACGTTTACTTTTCATTAAGTATCAATATTCTAATAAATACAGTAACATAAATACCCAGTTTCTTTTTCCTTTTGCCCTTTGAAGTAATTTCTGCTGCAATTTTTCTCCAATACCATTTTGAAATTTCCGGACAATTGCTTCAGTATTCTTATATTCTTCCTCATTTGCAAATGGCTTTACTGTAAAAGGAAGAAATATGCATTAAAGTATTTAGACGTCAAGTGCCTCAAACTCACCTCAATTATTATTACTTACATAAATCTTGACTCAGTTACATAAAACACTTATGTATATATAAGAGCAGTCCACTAAATCAGAGTTTATAACATGAAAGGCAATAATGCAAAATACTTCAAAAAATAAAACAATGGATACTATGTAGTCTGATAACTATTTCTCCCAAAATTATTTTAAACTTATTCTAGACAATGATAGTTAAAATGACACACAGGACTATCACCTAGTTATTAGTCCAATAGGAAAGTAAATCCTGTTTAACCATTACTGTGAGAAATTAAAGCTTCTTTCCATTAGCTCAAGCAGAGCCTTAAACATTATGAATGTAAATGCAGCATATATGTAGATTTAAGTGTAAAGCCTTCCCAGAGCAGTTAAGGATCACTTGTGGCCAATAATGATTTTCTTCATGAACACATACACAGAATACAAGGTGCCTAGTCCATGAAAACCAAGTGTTCTGAAAATTAAGCTATAGATGAAAGTAGAAATCCCTTAATTAGAAATCAAAGGACATTAATATCTTCCTTTTGATTTATTTTTGCCTCCTCAAAATCTTAAAGTTAATTTAAATAGCTGCATTCAGAGAGCACAAGTGAATAATCAGCAAGTTTTTTTAAAAAAGAAACTAGAATTCCCAGATGAAAGTAGGTGACAAAAAAAAGAAAAAAAATCAGAGGTCTTCCAGGTAAACAAAGGGAACTAAGTTCATAAATGTATCTTCACTTCTAGTAACTCACTGAAATGAGAATTACTAAAAAGGTGTAAGTTTATAAGGACAAAGAACATGAAAAAAGAGAGGATAGCAGAGAGGTTAACATTTTACAAATTAGAAAATGTGCGGGAAATGGTGAGTGACCACAGAACGGACGAAGTATCCATAGCCTAGGGAGCAGAAAGAAGTGGAAGGGTAAGGAGGGTTTGGTGCAAATCCAACAAGCCAGCCAAGTCCTGCAGTGGAACTCTAGGAAGGTTCAAGAATTCAANACAAATTAGAAAACGTTCGGGAAATGGTGAGTGACCACAGAACGGACGAAGTATCCATAGCCTAGGGAGCAGAAAGAAGTGGAAGGGTAAGGAGGGTTTGGTGCAAATCCAACAAGCCAGCCAAGTCCTGCAGTGGAACTCTAGGAAGGTTCAAGAATTCAAGACACAAAGACTTCTAAAGACAAGGGACAATATGAGGCTGAAAACAGTATAACTGCTTCATTTCCTATAAAAGCAGCTGACAACCACCCCATCCACACCCGTCCTTGTGAATCTCCTACACTCCAGAAAGCCAGACAACTTCCTCCCTGCTAATAGCGTTAGAAATATGAAGGTTTATTTACCCTTAGAAGAAGTTGTACCAAACTAGAAGAATACATGGATTCCAGCTCACATTTTAAACACAGGGTTAACAATGAAAGTGTACACTAGAACAGTGATCCCTCCTGCCTCTTCCTCCACTCAGCTCTCCAAACACTAGCCATCAGGCTTCGGCCTTCTTAACAAAAGCTGAGAGAATTCTTCTTCAGGGAAAATATCAGTCCAAGAGAAAGGAGTTTGGGCATCTGGATATGTCCTAATAGAACGTCTAGATCTCTGCCCTATTACCCTCTATGGCTCACTATAAGGCCCACAGGTCATCAAGGTCTACTCACACACTCAGAGCTCCCCATAAGCTTCTCAGGATCTGACTCAAATGTAAATGACAAAGGATTGCCACATGTTAGAGGAAAGCCTTTCATGTAGGAGTCAGACCAAAAAAGGACTGATGATACCAAATATTAAACAGACCAAAAAGGGACAAGTGGCTCAGGAGGTAAAGAATCTGCCTGCAATGCAGGAGACCTGGATCCCTGGGTCAGGAAGATCTGCTGGAGAAGGGAATGGCAACCCACTCCAGTATTCTTGCCTGGAGAACTCCATGGACAGAGAAGCCTGGTNCAAAATAAGCAAACAAAAAGAGGAAAACAGATCCCAGGAACCAGGAATCCAACACAGGAGAGAGAGGTGAAGAGAACCACCAGAGTGATGGCTACAGAAGCTCCAGCCATCTTGAGAAAAGTAAACACTAATTCCAACAAGAAGGTGGGGGGCTCCAGGAGGGATGTCTCCCAGAAGAAATGAAACTGAGTGACTATCTTGTGTATTTAAGTGGATTCAGGGATTTTAGGTGTAGTGAGATATCTGGAGTGAGTTAGTTGTAGATACAAAGCAAAGTAAGCAAATGAAAAATGAGGAAAAACCAAAAAATGCAGCAAAAAGGTAATTACAGTACTGTACACTGAATGGTTCTCATGTGAATGACTGCATACCCTCAAACCCTCAATGGTCTGGTAAATTACTTTGGGTACAGTGAAAGTGAAGTCACTCAGTCGTGTCTGACTCTTTGAGACCCATGGACTGTAGCCCACCAGGCTCCTCCATCCATGTTATTTATTTTCCAGGCAAGAGTGCTGGAGTGGAAGAATCATTAAAAATCATTATAGTCCTTCTCCAGAGGATCTTCCCAACCCAGGGATGGAACCCAGGTCTCCTGCATTGTAAGCGAGACGCTTTAGCATCTGAGCCATCCGGGCAGGCCTACTTTGGGTAAATCCAGATTTAAATCAGGTGAACACTAATTAAATTGCAAATGGTGATTCTGGGCAACAGTGAGAAAATTAGAGGGGAAATGTGATATGTTAGATTGCATAAATGTTGAGAAATGAAGCTGGAGGTTAGAGGTGTGTAGGAGAGCTAAATCATATTTTTAGGAACTAACATATAATATCTACAACTAAAAAAATCTAAGAAGGAGCTGTATATGAATGTTAGTTTAAATCTGGAGATAAACAACACAAGAAGTAGATATTTGAAAATGCAGTGGGGGAGACGAGGCAGAGGACTGCTACTTATTGTAAACCTAATAGTACTACCTGGCTTTTTGACTATGGAAAAATTAACAGGAGAGAAAGACAGAAATGTTTTGGACATTTTAAGGATACTTTTAATTCTCATGAGCCTAGAGGACAAAGACTTCCCTGGTAGCTCAGAGGTTAAAGTGTCTGCCTACAACGCCAGAGACCTGAGTTCAGNCTTTTTGACTATGGAAAAATTAACAGGAGAGAAAGACAGAAATGTTTTGGACATTTTAAGGATACTTTTAATTCTCATGAGCCTAGAGGACAAAGACTTCCCTGGTAGCTCAGAGGTTAAAGTGTCTGCCTACAACGCCGGAGACCTGAGTTCAGTCCCTGGGTCAGGAAGATCCTCTGGAGAAGGAAATGGCAACCCACTCCAGTACCCTTGCCTGGAAAATCCCGTGGACAGAGGAGTGTGGTAGACTATAGTCCATGGCGTCCCAAAGAGTCAGACACAACTGAGTGACTTCACTTTCACTTTTCACTTAGAGGACAAAACAATTAGACCCTCATCAACTTCTGACAATTTCACAGTTAAGCTGCTAGCAATATTAACATACATGAAAAGATCACGAACATACCCGATTCAAGGTATTTTTTTAATGATTCTTCAAGTGAAGGAACAGGCAGTGATGGAAGGGAATCTTGGTACTGAAATGTCCTTTCGCCAGTTGATTTAGCCAGTTGATTTTCCATGATGCAGTCACAATAGGAACACTATAGAAAAAAGCCCTCATAATTAACTCTCGTAAATATTCTTTTAGGTACTAGTTTCAATCCACTATATCAATATTTAGAGATCACAGTATATCTAGGACTTGGTTCTAGTCCTTAGGAATTCACAGATTTGTCAGAGAGAGAAAATCAATTAAAAAAAAAAAGGAGTCTCAAATTGCTAGAGGTCAAGGAGTGATCCTCAAGATCACTCTATTTTTTTGAGCCAAGTACTGCAGTAAGTGTGATAGAAAACGTGTCATCTCTGTCATCTTCATTCTATGAAAAATACCATTCACTGCCATTTTACATAAGAAGTCAAATCTTAGAGATTTAGTAAATTGCCTAAGATCAAACCAACAACTCAAATACAGATCTGTTTGACCATAATCTTCCTCCCATACTTGATAGTGGGAGAGGGGACTTACAGTACATCTAAATGGGTAGGTAGAACGCAGATGTACAGAAAAGGATAATAGACTGAGAGAAAGAAATTTCAAGAGGAAAATATGAAAAGGTATGGAAGAGTGATTAAATCATAAACTTACAAAATATTACAGAATGCGTAAGTCACATGACAAGCTTCTGTAACCTAATTGTGCAATGAGGCCTACACAGACTGATCAAGTATCGTAAAGCAATCTTAAACATTTTCCAGATGCATTAATTTTCAGAGAAATCAAAGTAACACAAAATGTGAATAGAAAAAGAAATTCCTCAAAGAAGCCTTTAAAATTATATATTAAAATAGCAGCTGAGAAATCAAGGAACAGTAATATTAAGAATTTCCTGTCCTTTCAAATACTACTTGTTAAAACTAATTGCAAAGTCAAATAGTATATTCCACTCACAGAAAGTTACAGAATAAAACATTATTTTAAAGAAAAAAAATGGTGTGGCATAGACTGCTTTATGCCAATACAATTCTCGCCCTTTCTTAAGAGAATCTTGAGTCTTAGCTGGGTAGCAGGCCACTCAGCTGTATCTCTCCTTGGAGCTTGGCATGGCTTTCGGATGTGTATGCTGCCTCCAGATCATGCCCCTGTAAGGAACTACAGGTGTTCTCCTCTGTTTTCTCTCCCCCTCACTGCCAAGCAGGAAAGTGCCAACTGGACTAGCACTTTGGACCCATTTACAGGAGACAGGTATTGAGGCTATTAGCATCTTCCTACTAGCCCTGGACTCCTTCCTCTAGATGTATTAAGAAAAACAAAAAAACCACCATCAACCAAAAAAAACCCTTTTACTTATGCCACTATACCACTAATATAAAGAGATAATCCAAAACTGAGATACAACAAATATTCAAATTCCTCAGCTTTTTCCTATCTAAATGACTGACTGCACTTCACTGTGACCATCCATAAAGATGGCTTTAGGACTAAAGGAAATGCAGATCTGGGTCCAAATACCAACTCATCATTTTCTACTCACATGCCCTGGGACAAATAACTTTATCTAAATTTCTTTATTTATAGAGCGGATACTCAAATAATCAGAGTCGTTGTTAGGTTAATTTTTTTCCTTAATATCTTTGAAACTGAATTATAAAAATAATCTAGTTTTGAGACAACCACATCATGTTAAGCAGGATTTCTGTAAGTGGCCCTCTTGATTCTGCCCCCTCTAATACCCAGAACCTGTGACTATGAGATTATCACTTCTTGGACTGTGATAATGTTATTGCAAAATTGACCTTAAAGGAGAGGGATTAGCCAGGTGGGCCTAATCTAATCACTTGAGCTCTTAGGAGCAGAAAGCTTTCTCCAAGAGGTGGCCAAAGATGACTCAGGGAGATTAAAAGCATGAAAAGGGTTGAAGGTTATGTCTGGCTTTGAAAATGCACATGCTCCTATGGAACTGAGAGGGCCCGTGACAGCCAGTAAGGAAATGAGAACCTTGGTCCTGATGGAAATTAATAACTGCATGGAAATTAATTCTACCAACAACCTCAATGAATCTTAAGATGGATTCTCCCTCAGAAAGCCCGGACCAACAAATTCATTTCAGCTTTATGAGACACTAATCAGTGAACCCAGCTAAACCTACACAAACTTTGCATCTATAGAGATGCCGGTTAATAAATTTGTTCTTTAACTGCTAGGTTTGTGATAATTTGTTATGAAGCAATAGGAAACTAATACACCTATGTAGAAAAACAAGCTATTCTCTGTATACATCCGTGCCATTTAGACTCTAGGCATCTGAGACCACGACGATCAATTTCATACTCACTACGGTCTTAATTCAGCAAGAGGTACACAGTAAAAACGTGAATTATCAGATTCTTTCATGGAGGATTGTTCTGAACTCTCAATCACAAAGACTGAATAATACAATTCCAAAAGAACCTATAAATAAATGCTTTAGGAAAGTGATGATGCCGGACTTAATTACAGTGGGCCACCTGGGAGCAGTAAGATGAAAACTNCAGTTCTAACCGTTGCTTCCTGACCTGCATATAAGTTTCTCAAGAGGCAGGTCAGGTGGTCTGGTATTCCCTTCTCTCTCAGAATTTTCCACAGTTGATTGTGATCCACACAGTCAAAGGCTTTGGCATAGTCAATAAAGCAGAAATAAATGTTTTCCTGGAACTCTCTGGCTTTTTCAATGATCCAGTGGATGCTGGAATTTAAGCATCTTTTAATTTCATGGCTGCAGTATTCTGAAAGAAACTAGAGAGGATTTTTTAAAATATCATCTTCACTAGATTTATATTAATGTTTTGTCTTCAACCCATATTGGAGGCCCTCTCAAGAAGCAACTATATGGAATTTGAAAAATGTTAAGGATGTTATTCATTACATCACTTACAATATCTCCTACGATGTCTCACATTAAAAACCTTTCTTTTAGGGTTAAATTCACTGAAAGTTTTTGGTATGGTTCCTCTTTTCTGCTAAAAAGATTTAAACAACTTTTCCTTTAAGCTATAGCTGCCAGGAAGCTCAACAAAATTTGAATCATATGAACAGTGTCTATTTATCATTCCCTTTTTTGTTATTTAAATTGATTTCAAATCTTGTGTAAAAAGGGGGAAGGGTGGGGAAGAAGGAGGAATTAAGAGTTAGAAAAAATATTTATACACTTAAAGGTACAGGAATAAATGTACATGCAAAAATAACTGGAGAAGAGGTTGTGCCTTTTGAAAATTGAGTGTCAGGAGATGTCATANCCTTTTTTGTTATTTAAATTGATTTCAAATCTTGTGTAAAAAGGGGGAAGGGTGGGGAAGAAGGAGGAATTAAGAGTTAGAAAAAATATTTATACACTTAAAGGTACAGGAATAAATGTACATGCAAAAATAACTGGAGAAGAGGTTGTGCCTTTTGAAAATTGAGTGTCAGGAGATGTCATATATTAATAGTTCATAAATACCAGTGCCATAGTATTTTAAAACCTAAAACATGAGAGAGGTTATTATGAGCGCTAACTCAGAGAAAATTTGGAATTAAAGGGCCACAGAGGAAACGTGTTTATTGGTAGGAGGGAGGAAGAGGGGCTTTCCTTCTGAAAGTGACGGCCACATTGACAGGTGTGTAAAGGACAGTGAAGAGGCTGGGTGAGATGAGAGATTCATACTGGGGCTGTATACAGGGAGATGGAGAGATGGTAATGACTGATGAAAAGCCAGACCTGGGTCTGGCTCCTGGGTCAGGAAGACCCCCTGGAGCAGGGAATGGCAACCCACTCCAGTATTCTGGCCTGGGAAATACCATGGACAGAGGAGCCTGGCAGGCTGCAGTCCATGGGGTCACAAAGAGCCAGACATGACTGAGTGAAGACTATATTTTTCACTTTGTGCGTGAAAGCTGTGGAGACACACACACCCACACTTTTAGAGCTGGCCTTACTTGGGGCTCTTTCTGCTATCCCACATTGTCTCTCAAGATTTCTTTTGACAATAGAAAGCTGTTGTAGATTTATAACTTAGAAAGTGCTTTAGAAAGTGTAGCAGAGTAAAGTGGGTGTGGGTTGAAGGCAGCTGTAGGGAGAGTATGTCTTGGCTGAGCTGTTTGTCTTGGCTTCTTTACTTCCAACATGGAAGAAATTTACATGATTCCCTGGACCCTGAAAAGCTATTATAATGCCCCTATGATTAAAAAAAAGAGAACCACCAGATTAGTGCTTGCAGGTTTCCTTATCATCTTATCAAGTGGAGAAAGAATTATCCTGACGTCACAAACACACGGGCTACTTGTCCCTTCAGTGCTGTCCATCAGCTTCCCCAGGCTGAAATCAGTCACCATATGTCAAGCTGTGATGACAAAAGGCGTATCGAGCAGGATGTAGTCAGCCAAATTAGGGACCTTGGACTAGAGACTCTGGCCAAGAGCATGTGGCAGTGCCCTCCTTGTGATGAAGACTAGGATAAAGATTTCTGGGGAAAGACCAGTACCCCACTTGTGGGGCATTGCCAACTAGCATGGCAACAGCATCTCTTTAAGCAACATAGTTAGGGAACATAAGAGCAACCTGTGTGTTCCCACATCGCTGTATGTTCTGCTATGAAAATCAATGCCAGACCCTAAAAGACTCTTGCTGCTTCCTGCCATGGAAGAGGGTATGGCAACTCCAGTATTCTTGCCTGGAGAACCCCATGGACAGAGGAGCCTGGCAGGTGACAGTGCACAGGGCCACAAAGAGTCAGACACGACGGAAGTGACTTAGCATGCACTTCCGCCCACAGTGCGGTCTTCTCTTTTTTTCCCTCCTCATCTAACTAAAGAAAGAAAATTTGTCTGTGACTTTCAAAAAAAGAAAGTGTAGCACAGTGGGGATAAGCTGTGAAGAGATAGAACCAAAGAGTCATTAATGGTCAAGAAAGAATGGAATTCATGACCAAGGGAAAAAAGAACTTGCTGTTTAGGAAGCACTCCCATGGCTGCACTATCGTTATAGTTCCTGCGTTGAAAAAGGTGAGATTCGTATACAGATTCCCTATTTAGCAGGATTAATAGCTTTCTAGGAAGTCATTATGAATACTCCACTTAAGTTACGCCTGTCTCACCTAACTCAGAGGACAGCTGGTCTAACTCAGAGGACAGCTGGTTTCCATTGGTGTATTACTTCATATTCAGAAGTCAGGAACATTAGATATTAATGATATGGGTTTACACTAAGGTAAACAAAAGCTTCTCTT
The DNA here is from genome assembly GCA_006410615.1 of Neotragus moschatus. NCBI lineage: Eukaryota > Metazoa > Chordata > Mammalia > Artiodactyla > Bovidae > Neotragus > Neotragus moschatus. The sequence continues at coordinate 24,037 of SJYA01000612.1, read as the reverse complement.
AGGAACTAACATTCCAATGTACTTCATGGAGGATTCTCTTAAGAATTCAACTTTCCAGTTACAGAACATGTGATTCCATATCATCACTAGTTTTCAGGAAAATGAAAGGTACTGAAAGGTGCCCTTTCCCACATTTTAGAGTATGAGTTTTATGAATGAGTTTAAGTACCATGAACTTAATGCTTGTGTATACTCAGTTCAGTTCAATCGCTCAGTCTTGTCCGACTCTTTGTGACGCATTGACTAGAGTATGCCAGTCTTCCCTGTCCATCACCAACTTGCGGAGGTTGGTGATGGACATATTCAAACTCATGTACATCAAGTCAGTGATGCCATCCAATCATCTCATCCTCTGTCATCTCCTTCTCCTGCCTTCAGTCTTTCCCAGCATCAGGGTCTTTTCCATTGAGTTGGTTCTTTGCATCAGGTGGCCAAAGTATTGGAGTTTCAGCTTCAGCACTAGTCCTTCCAATGAAGATTCAGGACTGATTCCTTCAGGATGGACTGGTTTGATGTCCTTGTAGTCCAAGGGATTCTCAAGAGTCTTCTCCAACACCACAGTTCAAAAGCAGCAATTCTTCGGCACTCAGCTTTCTTTATAGTCCAACTCTCAGAACCAAACATGACTACTGGAAAAACCATAGATAGCCTTGACTAGATGGACCTTTGCTGGCAAAGTAATGTCTCTGCTTTCTAATATGCTGCCTAGGTTTATCATAACTTTTCTTCCAAAGAGCAAGTGTCTTTTAATTTCATGGCTGTATCACCATCTGCAGTGATTTTGGAGCCCAACAAAATAAAGTCTGTCACTATTTCTATTGTTTCTCCATCTATTTGCCATGAAGTGATGGGACCAGATGCCATGATCCTAGTTTTCTGAATGTTGAGTTTTATGCCAACTTTTTCACTCTCTTCTTTCACTTTCATCAAGAGGCTCTTTAGTTCCTTTTCACTTTCTGCCATAAGGGTGGGGTCATCTATACATCTGAGGATATTGATATTTCTCCCAGCAGTCTTAATTCCAGCTTGTACTTCATCCAGCCCAGCATTTCTCATGATGTACTCTGCATAGAAATTAAATTGCAGGGTGACAATAGACAGCCTTGACATACTCCTTTCCAAATTTGGAAACAGTATGTTGTTCTATGTCTGGTTCTAACTGTTGCTTCTTGACCTGCATACCGATTTCTCAAGAGGCAGGTAAGGTGGTCTGGTATTCCCATCTCTTGAAGAATATTTCAGTTTGTTGTGATCCACACAGTCAAAGGCTTTAGCATAGTCGATGAAGCTAACATTGACATTTTCTGGAATTCTCTTGGTTTTTCAATGATCCAACAGATGTTGGGATTTCGATCTCTGGTTCCTCTGCCTTTTCTAAATCCAGCTTGAACATATGGAAGTTCATGGCTCACATACTGTTGAAGCCTAGCTTGGAGAATTTTGAGCATGACTTTAATAGAGTGCGAGATGAGTGCAATTGTATGGTTGTTTGAACACTCTTTGACATTGCCCTTCTTTGGGATTAGAATGAAAACTGAACTTTCCAGTCCTGTGGCCACTGCTGAGTTTTCCAAATTTGCTGGCATATTGAGTGCAGCACTTTCACAGCATCATCTTTCAGGATTTGAAATAGCTCAACTGGAATTCCATCACCTCCACTAGCTTTCTTCATAGTGATACTTCTTAAGGCCTACTTGACTTTTCACTCCAGGATGTCTGGCTCCAGGTGAGTGATCACTCCATCATGGTTATCTGGGTCATGAAGATCTTTTTTGTATCATTCTTCTGTGTATTCTTGCCACCTCTTCTTAATATCTTCTGCTTCTGTTATGCCCATACTGTTTCTGTCCTTTATTGTGCCCATCTTTGCATGAAATGTCCCCTTATATGTCTAATTTTCTTGAAGGGATCTCTAGTCTTTCCCATTCTATTATTTTCCTCTATTTCTTTGCATTGATCACTAAGGAAGTCTTTCTTACCTCTCATTGCTATTCTTTGGAACTCTGCATTCAGATGGATATATCTTTCCTTTTCTCCTTTGCCTTTCACTTGTCTTCTTTTCTTAGCTATTTGTAAAGCCTCCTCAGACAACCATTGTGCCTTTTTGCATTTCTTTTTCTTGGGGATGGTCTTGATCACTGCCTCCTGTACAATGTTATGAACCTCCATCCATAGTTATTCAGGCACTCTATCAGATCTAATCCCTTGAATCTATTTGTGACTTCCATTATATAATTGTAAGGGATTTGATTTAGGTCATATCTGAATGGTCTAGTAGTTTTCTATACTTTCTTCAACTGAAGTCTAAATTTTGGCTAGACAGACCTAGATCTATGCATATTACTTGATACAAAATATTTCCAAGGAAACGTTGAATTGGGTACCAAAGAAAAAAAGTTAAGGCTCTTCAGCTCTGTTGGTGAAGAATCCACCTGCGATGCAGGAGACTTGGGTTGAGAAGATCCCCTGGAGAAGGGAAAGGCTACCCACTCCAGTATTCTGGCCTGGAGAATTCCATGGAGAGTCCATGGGGTCGCAAAGAGTCAAACATGGCTGAGCGACTTTCACTTCATTAATGATAGCTTCTCTCCTAAAAAAATAGAAACTTGACAACTTGTTTTCATGACAAAGCTTCAAAAGATCTATTTTAGGTCAATAGAAATAAAATAGTTTTGAAGCAGTAAGATTAAAGATACTTTCATATCTTTTTAAAAGCTTTAAGATACTCTGTCATATTGATGTTTACACAGTAGTGTATCAGCTTTTGTTCAACATTGAATTCTTGCTTCATTGAGATAATATATTGTGTATAAGGTGTTTCCTATGTCTCTTCTGGGTCTTAGGACTTATTTGGGACACAAAACCATTTAGATTTTAGGGCTGTCATTTTTCCAAATAGAATTTTGCAAATGAGGATATAATATTCTTGAATAAACAATGAGCCTTTGCAAAGAGAGTTCAGAAATAGCCTTGGAGAGCCTCAAGATTCTATAGCAGGGCCATGTAATTCCAAGAATGTGATAGGAGGCAGGGTGGTATAGTCAGGGGACTCCTAGGAAGGTCTAGAAACCTACTTGTGCTGCTAACAGATATGTCTGGAGCTAATCATTGAAACCCCAGGTAGATCATGGCATTCCCTGGGAAATAAAATGGTTGCTCCCAGAGCAACATCCCTGCCTATGTTTTAGTTCTGAGAAATTCCCAGTGAGCCTTACAAGTTCTCCCAAAACAGGGCTCATTGGGACCATGTCTCTTGATGGGTGGAAATCCTATAGGAAAGTGAAGCGGTCATGGCATACACACACACGTGTGTGTGTGTGTGTGTGCACACGCGCGTGTGTGTGTGAAAGAGAGAGAGAGATGAGAGAGAAAGATTTCCAAGATCTCCAAGATCTGCCACAGCAAACTTGGAGAATTCCTTAGGAAATAAAATGATGCCCACCATCTCATGGGTCTGCCCTCTGCTGTTTCTTACACACAAACTCTGGTAGGAACCCTTTCTTGGTGTTCCCCTTCCTGTTCTCTTCTCACCTTTTTACCAAAAACTCAGACTGACTGCACAACCAGGCTGCACAACCCAGGCTGACTCACACAAAGTCTTCACTGCCCATCCTTTTCGTAATCCTTGTGACCCATCCTCATGTATAGTTTCACCCCTGTGCTACTGAAGTTGGCTAACTGGGACAGTTCTTGTGACTGGGCAACTTGATGCAGTTGTTCCGACTGATAGCTCCTTTCGGCAGCTTTCCTTTTAGCCTTCTAAATACCTTGGACTCTGCTTTGGTGTGTACAAGGTTCACTTTCTTGTTTGTTCCACAGAAGCTGATAATGTGATTAGCTAAAGAGGTGAAAGGCTATACAAATACATGTTTATTAACCATTAGTCCTTGCCCATCATTATGTTAAATACAGGTACAAATCAGCACGTTAGTTCTGTTTTCCAGTTTTCTGTCTCATGTGTGGGGCATCTCATAGAAGGGGGAGTCATGAGGCATTCTTTGTTGTATGTTATGGTGAAACACACATATTGTAAAATATAATAATAGGCTGCCAACTGTGTAGTTTTCACAAAAAATGCATTTGACATTCTGCTTGTATCAATACAAATGCTATATTTTATGTCTTTTCCTAACTTATACAAATCTGTAGAACTTAATGCTATCCCTTGCAGTGATATTTGCTTCTTCAATAAAAACTGAACAGAGGATACATATCATTTTATTAGACGCACTTTGCATCTTTCTAGCACAATGCCAATCCAAAGTGAATGATGCTTTAATTTTTAGGTGTGGGGGAAAAATACTAAATAAGAGCTTTTATCTCTGCACTATAATCATACAGATTATTTTTTATTTCTTTATACTCTTCCTGCATTTTCCAAACAGCCTACCATACATAATTGTTTGCTGCTGCTGCTAAGTCGCTTCAGTCATGTCCGACCCCATAGACAGCAGCCCACCAGGCTTCGCCGTCCCTGGGATTCTCCAGGCAAGAACTCTGGAGTGGGGTGCCATTTCCTTCTCCAATGCATGAAAGTGGAAAGTGAAAGTGAAGTCGCTCAGTCGTGTCCGACTCCTACTACCTACTTCACGTTCAATCTCTGGCATTCCAGAACTTGAAACAAAGTGTGCGGCATGTTGTGTGTGCATCTACAGTCCTTAGTCAATTTTAAAATGTTTGTATTTTTTTAATGTCTAAAAATGCCTTATATAGTAAAATGCATATATTAGACTCTTACAATAATGCCTTAAGGAAAATATAAAGGAACATTAACTGATTAATTCTGGATTGTGGGTTGGTATTTTTCTTCTTATTTCTTATATATATCTTCCTATGATTTTCTTTTTCTTTAATAATGACTATTTCATAGTTTACCATTAATCAAAACTGATTTCTTTATAAAAAGGAGGTTGATTTTCCTGAGTCTATATTTTATTCCTCATAAAAGGAGAAAGGTTTCTTTTTTTCATTGAGGACAAATATATACATATTCAAGGTAAATATCTAACATGATAATGTATTACTTAAAAAAAATTTTTTTTATATCACAGACTCCTTAAATCATCTTTTGAAATTTATGAACCTACCCTCAGAGAAGTACAAATACACATAGAAACAAGACCTTGTAAAAACTTTTGGAGGTTCTCAGATCCCCTGAAGTTCATTCATGTAAACCCTCTTGGTGTTGCTCAAAGCAAGAGCTATGATTTTCATCTGAATACCTAGGATGTTTGTATGAAATGAAATTTCCCAAACCTCCCCCCAGACTTTGTGAATCAGAGGGATCAGTGGGGCCCAGGAATCTGCCTCTCTCACAAAACTGTCTTCCCCATCCTCCAAGCAAATAGAACACACAGCAGATGTCAGAATCTCAGGGCCTAGGCATCTGTAGATCTCATCTTAAGAATCTTAAGAACACCAAAAATGAAAGTGATAGACACCCTCCAGTGCCAGTTCTTGAAATTAGGGATCCGAGCAGGAGTTTATCAAGTAAGGAGCCACCCAGCTGAGGAAGAAGCAGAGTCAGACGGAGGATGGAAGCCAGGGCATGGCAGAAATGTGAACTAATCACAGGACTGCCCGGAAACTGGAAAGAATCCAAGGCAGTTAGAAGGTCTCATATTGAATCATGAGCCAGGCTATCAGAGTGGCATTAGAAATCACGAGGTTAAAAATAATTATGCCAGGTGCAGGCATCTGTGGTTTAAGGAGAACAACTGATGTTTAAACTAGCCTTGGTGACATACAGTTTTGTTTCTCATTGTGGGACTATAAGGGGATCCCATGAACAAATATGGAATTAGTATTTCTCTAAAAAAAATGAGAGACATCACTTTTCCCACAAAGGTCCATCTAGTCAAAGCTATGGTTTTCCCAGCAGTCATGTACAGATGTGAGAGTTGGACCATAAAGAAGGTTGAGTGCCAAAGAACTGATGCTTTCAAACTGTGGTGTTGGAGAAGACCCTTGAGAGTCTCTTAGACAGCAAGGACATCAAACCAGTCAATCCTAAGGGAAATCAATTCTGAATATTCATTTGAAGGACTGATGCTGAAGCTGAAACTCCAGTACTTTGGCCACCTGATGCAAAAAGCCAACTCATTGGAAAAGAACCTGATGCTGGGAAAGATTGAGGGCAGAAGTAGAAGGGGGTGACAGAGGACGAGATGGTTGGATGGCATCACCAACTCAATGGACATGAGTTTGAGCAAACTCCAGGAGATAGTGAAGGACAGGGAAGCCTGACATGTTGTAATCCTAGGGGTTGCAAAGAGTCAGACATGGCTGAATGAATGAACAACAAAGAAAGGGTAGGGATTCATGAGTCCTTTAAAACCTGTTCTGGAATTATTAAATGTTAACAATAGAGGATGGGAGATTTGGACTGTGAAGAAAGCTGAGCGCCGAAGAATTGATGCTTTTAAACTGTCGTCTTGGAGAAGACTCTTGAGAGTCCCTTGGACCGCAAGGAGATCCAACCAGTCCATTCTAAAGGAGATAGGTCCTGGGTGTTCTTTGGAAGGAATGATGCTAAAGCTGAAACTCCAGTACTTTGGCCACCTCATACGAAGAGTTGACTCATTGGAAAAGACTCTGATGCTGGGAGGGATTGGGGGCAGGAGGAGAAGGGGACAACAGAGGATGAGATGCCTGGATGGCATCACTGACTCGATGGACATGAGTTTGAGTGAACTCTGGGAGTTGGTGATGGACAGGGAGGCCTGGCATGCTGCAATTCATGGGGTCGCAAAGAATCGGACATAACTAAGCGACTGAACTGAACGGAATGGAACAATAGAGGAAACCTTACTAATAATCTCTGCCCACTTTCTCATTTAAAGGAATAAGATGCTTTAAAGTTTATCAAAGCTTTGCTTAGTCATTATCATCAGAGATAATACTTCTGTGAGATAATATAATGGATTTATCTNAAGAATCGGACATGACTAAGCGACTGAACTGAACGGAATGGAACAATAGAGGAAACCTTACTAATAATCTCTGCCCACTTTCTCATTTAAAGGAATAAGATGCTTTAAAGTTTATCAAAGCTTTGCTTAGTCATTATCATCAGAGATAATACTTCTGTGAGATAATATAATGGATTTATCTAAGGCACATTTCCTTATGTTGAATTGAGATGAAAATGAGAGTGTAGCTTGCCTCTGAGTCACACGCTGGCAGAGCTGAGTTTGCAAGCTGTTCTGTTTCTAGACAGTTTCTTAACTTATGCAATGCTCACCCCAGATAGGCCATAGTTGAGTATTTATGCTTTAGGTTATCTATATCTGTACATAGCCTTTGCCCAAGCAATATACTCTTTACAAGCTAAGGAATGAGAAAATATATTTTAAACAGTTACCACAGCATGAAGACTTCTACCTGGCATGTGATTCATCACCATAGCAGAAAGGTTGGCTGCAGGAAGGGAGAGGTGGACTGCAAGAAGACTGTAAAACTGAAATCTGAGCCTTCTTCTACCAGAGCAGAAATGCTTTCAGGAAATGTGACTTCATTGGGTTGAATTATATTTGTGGTGAATGAACTGGACATGGAACACCGGACTGGTTCAAATTGGAAAAGGAGTACAACAAGACAATCTATTGTCACCCTGTTTTTTAACTTTTATGCAGAGTACATCATGTGAAATCCAGGACTGCATATGAAGCACAAGCTGAAATCAAGATTGCTGGGGAAAATATCAATAACCTCAGATGTGCAGATGATACCACCCTAATGGTAGAAAGCAAAGAGTCTGTTGATGCAAGTGAAAGGTGAGAATGAAAAGCTGGCTTAAAACTCAACTAAGTTTTAAAAAAACTTTCGAAAAACTAAGATCATGGCATCCAGTCCTATCACTTCATGGCAAATAGAAGGGGGAAAAAATGGAAATAGTGACTGACTTTTTTGGAGGGGGGCTCCAAAATCACTGCAGACAGTGACTACAGTCGTGAAATTAAAAGACGCTTGCTCCTTGGAAGGAAAGCTAAGACCAACCTAGACAGCATGTTAAAAAGCAGAGAGATTACTTTGCCAACAAAGGTCCGTCTAGTCAAAGCTATGGTTTTTCCAGTAGTCAGGTACAGATGAGAGGGTTGGACCATAAAGAAGGCTGAGCACTGAAGAATTGATGCCTTCGAACTGTTGTGCTGGAAAAGACTCTTAAGAGTCCTTTGGACAGCAAGGAGAGCAAACCAGTCAGTCCTAAAGGAAATCAACCCTGATATTCATTGGGAGGACTGATGCTGAAGCTGAAACTCCCAACAATTTGTACACCTGATGCAAAGAGCCAACTCACTGGGAAAGACCCTGATGCTGGGAAAGATTGAAGGCAGGAGGAGAAGGGGGTGACAGAGGATGAGATGGTTGTATGGCATCACTGACTCAATGGCCATGAGTTTGAGCAAACTCCAGGAAATAGTGAATGACAGGAAAGCCTGAAGTGTTGCAGTCCATGGGGTCGCAAAGAGTCAGACATGACTTGGTGACTGAACACAACAATAACAGAGGTCCGAAAGCCCATAAGTAAAAGTTTGCATCCTGTAAATACTCTAATAAGTTGTATATTAAACTGTTCTCATTTGTGCACCCATTTATCTATTCAATAGTATTTATTGTCAATCAAGGTACTAAGTGCAGGCAATAAAGTAGAGGATAAGACTGATATGCTGTCCAGCTAACAGAGCTTGCAGGCATACTGGGGAGTTAGCCATCAAACAGATTAAATACACATATAATCATGAAATGAAATTTTCATTAAGTTCTATTAAGTGAAATGCAGTATTTTAACTTATATTTGGTGGTTAAAGACTCTCTTTAGAGATAACATTAGACTGAGATCTGAAGGGTGAATAAGTTACCAGCTGTAGCTGGGTAACAAGGTTGTTACCAAGAGGGGAGAGTGTGTTCAAAGACCTTCAACGAACCCAAAGAAGATCTGTGTGACTGGAGAGCTACAAACAGGAAGAAGTGTGTCAGTAGGAGACTAGGAGGGAAGAAAGTTCAGCAGGAACCGTTAAGGCCTGACTAGCTTGAGAAATCCAAGCTACAGGTGCTGCTTTGAATGATGTTCTTACCTACCAGAGTGTTTTGGGAGAGGTATACTTCAGCTGCCAGAGTGCTGTGTTTTCAGGGACATGACATACTGTTTTACAACAACCATCCTGTTTTACAACAACCTATGACTAAAACATTTTCAGCCAGGAGTTCATTTTTAAAAATTTGCCTTGGTTAGGCAAGTGCAGTAAATTCCTCCAAACCTTCAACATATTCCAATTTTGGGTGGTATAAAAAGGTAAGCTTTTATTTAGATCTATGCTGGGAGGGATTGGGGGCAGGAGGAGAAGGGGACAACAGAGGATGAGATGGCTGGATGCCATCACCGACTCGATGGTCGTGAGTTTGAGTGAACTCCTGGAGTTGGTGATGGACAGGGAAGCCTGGCGTGCTGCGATTCATGTGGTCACAAAGAGTCAGACATGACTGAGCGACTGAACTGAACTGATACAGTTAACTGGGCTTCCCAGGTGGCGCTAGTGGTAAAGTATCCACTTGCCAATGCAGGAGACATAAGAGATGTGGGTTTGATCCCTGGGTGGGGAAGATCCCTTGGAGGAGTGCATGACAACCCACTCTAGTATTCTTGTCTGGAGAATCCCATGGACAGAAGAACCTTGAGGGCTACATACAGTCCATAGGGTTGCAAAGAGTCAGACATGACTGAAGCAACTTAGCATGCATACACACATATGGTAACTCATATTTTTAAGCAATAGCATTGCCCAATGTTTGTGCAGATTTGGGGTGTGACTATGATATCTCAGATGGCAAAGAAATTTTACAGATATGATTAATTTGGAAAACTCAGTATTGGCCATAGGACTGGAAAAGGTCAGTTTTCATTCCAATCCCAAAGAAAGGCAATGCCAAAGAATGTTCAAACTACTGCACAATTGCACTCATCTCACACACTAGCAAAGTAATGATCAAATTCTCCAAGCCAGGCTTCAACAGTATGTGAACCATGAACTTCCAGATGTTCAAGCTGGATTTAGAAAAGGCAGAGGAACCAGAGATCAAATTGCCAACATCCATTGGATCATCAGAAAATTAGAAAATTCAATAAAAACATCTGCTCTATTGACTATGCCGAAGCCTTTGACTGTGTGGATCACAAATAACTGTGGAAAATTCTGAAAGAGATGAGAATACCAGACCACCTTACCTGCCTCTTGAGAAATCTGTCTGCAGGTCAGAAAGCAACAGTTAGAACTGGACATGGAACAACAGACTGGTTCCAAATAGCAAAAGGAGTGTGTCGAGGCTGTATATTGTCACCCTGCTTATTTAACTTCTATGCAGAGTACATTATGAGAAACGCTGGACTGGATGAAACACAGGCTGGAATTAAGACTGCTGGGAGAAATATCAATAACCTCAGATATGCAGATGACATCACCCTTATGGCAGAAAGTGAAGAAGAACTAAAGAGCCTCTTGATGAAAGTAAAAGAGGAGAGTGAAAAAGTTGGCTTAAAACTCAACATTCAGAAAATTAAGATAATGGCATCTGGTCCCATCACTTCATAGCAAGTAGATGGGAAAACAGTGACAGACTTTATTTTCTTGGGCTTCAAAATCACTGCAGATGGTGACTGCAGCCATGAAATTAAAACACGCTTACTCCTTGGAAGAAAATCTATGACCAACCTAGACAGCATATTAAAAAGCAGAGACGTTATTTTACTAACATAGATCTGTCTAGTCAAGGCACGGTGTTTCCAGTAGTCATGTGTGGATGTGAGAGTTGGACTATAAAGAAGCTGAGCATCCAAGAATTGATGCTTTTGAACTGTGATGTTTGGAGGAGACTCTTAAGAGTCCCCTGGACAGCAAGGAGATCCAACCAGTCCATTCTGAAGGAAATCAGTCCTGAATATTCATTGGAAGGACTGGTGCTGAAGCTGAAACTCCAGTACTTTGGCCACCTGATGTGAAGAACTGACTCATTGGAAAAGACCCTGATGCTGGGAAAGATTGAAGGCGGAGGAGAAGGGGATAACAGAGGATGAGATGGTTGGATGACATCATCAACTCGATGGACATGAGTTTGAGCAAGCTCTGGGAGTTGGTGATGGACAGGGAAGCCTGCATGCTGCCATCCATGGGGTTGCAAAGAGTCGGACATGAATGAGTGACTGAACTGAACTGAGATAGGTAGGGTTTCCGGGATTCGACACCTGGGCCTCATGTATTCACAAGAGGGGAACAGGCAGAGACAGTCAAGGAAGGAGATGTGAAGATAGATGAAGAGTGTGGAGCTATATAACTGCTGGCCTTAAAGTTGGAAGGAGGCTACAGAGCAGTGAATGCAGGTGACTTCCAGAAGCCGGAAAAGGCAAGAAATGGACGATTCAGAAGGCATGCAGTTCTGCGGACATCTTGATTTTAGCCCTGATTTTGAGCTTCTGATTTCTAGAATGGAAAGATTAAGGGGATAAAACTGTTACTTTAAGCCACTAAGTTTGTGGTAGTTCATAACAGGAACAATAGGGAATTAATATAAAGTACATACACCAATTTCATATCACTAATAAATGAGGGATCATGAATCAAGCCTAGATCCTCTCTTGACTTCCCAGTTCATACTTAAACCAGCGTAGCACCAGTGTGACTTGTGTACAAATGAAGGAAGAATAAATCTATACTAGTTTCAATGAGAGATTTATTCTAAAAGCGTGAAATACTTGAAAAACAACAACAAAAAACATGTGTCATGGTATGTTGAGCATCTTCTTTGAATCAGGCACTGACAATGGCAGGTAGGAGAGTCATAAAGATTCAGTTCACTTCAGTCGCTCAGTCGTGTCCGACTCTTTGCGACCCCATGAATCGCAGCACACCAGGCCTCCCTGTCCATCACCAACCCCTGGAGTTCAATCAGACTCACGGCCATCGAGTCAGTGATGCCATCCAGCCATTTCATCCTCCGTTGTCCCCTTCTCCTCCTGCCCC